>OZ026619.1:50257026-50574526 GCA_964020975.1 Hermodice carunculata
AAAAGCATCATGTCTCCGTCTGATCCTAGAGGATCATTCCAGCCCCAAGTTAACAATCAACCACTGGGTCTTCAAGTGCCAGGTCCATCGAACTGCCCTTCAATGCCAAACTCAGCACAACCTACAAATGGTGCCCCAGTATCCCGACCATCTCTTCAAATACTTCAGAACTCCAGCCACTCCTTGGTCCCTCCAATGGATAATTCCACCCAATCATTGGGCTCTGCCTTCCACATGTTGCTGAACACTTCTCCAGATATGTTGCTGAACACTTCTCCAGATATGTTGCCGAACACTTCTCCAGATGATATGTGCCAGTTTTAAAACAAAATCAAATAAGAACGTTTGTACGGGTGTTTTCATCAAGTCATATATGCCTCAATTAATTTTTCATAACTTGTAAATAACACCCATAATTAGCAAAAAAATGTACTGTAATCACAGAGCTTAGAATACTTGCAGTTATTGCAAAAAATTATTTTATCTCAGAATTTAAACCATAATCTGATTGATAATGGGGAAAGTGACATATTTTAATTTTCGTATTTGGAATCTAAATACACTATTTCATTTTACAGTAAAACATAATATTGGAAATCAATGATTTCCTGTAAGTGTTAAGCGTAGGCAGGGACCTCCCATGCCACCCTTCAAGTAATGTAAATGTAACAAGAAGATTGCTACGTTTTTTGATAAGTGTTTGCATTCAATTTATGAAAGTTCATTTGCTAGCAAAAAGTTACAATATGTTTATATACAAGTGCTATAAATTGGGGCCATCTTATATGCTATACAGCGATCCTTGTCATCATAGACCACTTCAAAGTGACAACAGACACCACTGCATATTTATTACAATAAGATTGGAAAGACATGATTTCCATAAAGACTGCAAACTGAACTTTATTTTCTCTGAAGTACTAGTAGTAGGACACATGAAATCATACATTTGAAGCAAAAAAATAGCATAAAAGGTGCATCGATTCAATGTACTGCCATCTATTTACAGGCCAATGATGCTGGCTTCTGGTTTTGTTGCACATTATCGTGATTTTAAGTTTGAAATAAAAAAATCACCATAACTAGATTCAGTGATAAGGAACATGTTGTGACTGTTTCTGAATCGTTCCCCTATCAGTGTGTCCAGACATTTGTGCTGCAATACAATCAGTACACGCAAAGCAAAAAGTATGGATATATGTTGAGCACGTACAAGTCAAAATCTGGTAGAAATTTTATTTGTCCCATTACAAATTGCTATCATAATTTGTATGCAAAAAAATCAACCCTCCCCCCCCCCCCCCCCGAAATTGTAGTAGTATATGTTAAAATTATATCTTATGCCAGTACAATTCAAAATGTTCAAGGAAGGATTATCGTTTGAATATGACTTTCAAAAATACCAGATTTTAATTTGTGAAAGGAGCCTCATATTGGTTATTGCAGATCCCTAACATTTCATCTGTGGGTTAATGTTTGGACCTTTTGTACTTTGCAATTCTCAATGTTAATTATGCTGCAACCACTCTGCCACTGCATTCCGTATAGTAATTGCAGAGGGGAGTTGATTTGCCTCTTGTGTTCCTGTGGCTGAAGGTTGCGACATTTCTCTCTCAGCGACTTGCACAGCCTCTAGCCAGTTGCGATTGAATTCTTCACCATGTGATTCACAAATGTTATGTAATACACAACAGGTTGAAATAACTGGTATGACCCCCTTGATATTCTCTGTTTGAGGTGGAACAGTGTGCCTGTCATACCAGCATCATAGAGTTTTGAGTTAGCAAATACCTGTGCATCATGCACACTTCCTGGCCAGCCAATAAAGATGTCTAAAAATTTATAGTCTGGTCCTACAACTGCCTGCATGATGATCGAGTGCCACCCTTTTCTGTTAAAAAAGTCTGTATGGTACTCGTTGGGGGAAATGATGGGAATGTGTGTACCATCAATTGCCCCACCACACTGGGGAAAACCCCACTTGTTCCTGAAACCATCCGTAATCGATTTCCATCCATCAATACTTGTGGCATGAGGCATACAGATACGCTTTGGCAGGAGATGTTCGGTCACAGCCCTGGTGAAGTCATGTGTCACTTGACAAACGGTTGAGCATCCACATCCAAAGAGTAATCCGAGAGTTCTAAACTCTATGTTGGTTGCCAGACGCCAGAGTGCCATCATCACTCTTTTCTTCACTGGTATTGCTTGTCTATAATGGAAAAAAAATGCAATGAAAATAACATTTGTCTATGTTTTTGTTGTAAAAATATCAAGATATATTGTATTCATTCCAACTGTATACAGGTTGACATTTATCAAAAGTTTCTGGTTTTAAGAGCAATTATCCTCTCCCATCATATTTTTATACTTTTTCAATCAACATATTTCCTTTCAGTTGGTTTCATTATATTGTTCTATATCGACATTTATTGCCTGAAAGGTTAAAAATCCTGGTTTGTGTGATTTTTTTCTTTAAGTACTTTTTATTTGAGAGAGCAAAATGTTTCTTAAAAACAAGACAATGTATCTATCTGATGCCCATCCTCGAAATATCTCCTCAGTTTATTAGGAATATATAAGAAATACATTTCAAGAAGGAATTAATATCAAGTGAAAACACCTTTCAAGAGATCAAGGCTATATATTTCTCAATTATTCACGCGAGTTCTTATTTACTGTGCACGCAATTAAGTGTGTGTGTGCGTGGGGGGGGGGGGGGAGGGTGTGACACACAAATATATTGAATAGACCTTTGTTTCAACAAATACTTTATTACTTGCCCTGGTTTTGTATGTTGGTTCAGTCTTTCATATAACCCTACACGATTTTATTAATAGAAATATGGGTCTAGGCCTATATGTCCCTGAACAGGGACTTCATGCATTTGACTTTTATCATATTTGCATTTATGTTTTCAGTAACACTAATATTTTGTTACCATCAATGTCAATGCAAAAAAAGAACTTTCACTAAACTCACTGACATTAGAGGTCTTCCTTTTCTCTGTAACTGTTGACACACACACAAATTGTGAAGACTTTTTCACACCTATTGTGACAGATCTAGAGCCGGTGATTGTTGCAGGTTTCATAGTTATTTCTCAAATGAGTATTTATATTTTTTATATAATTTTGTGTTAATATTATACTGCCATCATCGTGAACAGTGACACATCTTGAAAGTGAAAATGTAATTTTACAAAGTCTGAGAGACCACAACACCACGTAGTATAGATAAACAACACCACTTGACTGTCACTCTACTTATTACTGGTGGCATGCCTACTTTAAATTTTGTAAAATTAAAAAAAAAAAAAATTAATGAATGGGCTATGCAACCATGCAATGGTGTATAAAAATTGGGAGTATTAAACCTCTGTTATTAAATGATGCATGTCGTTAGCCGGTAAAGGCATCACAATTAAGTTTTATTTTTAACAAATTTTAACGTTACAATCAACTGATCATACCTGAGTTGCATATCATTCCGTCTTAAATATGGGGCCAGTTCTCTGCAGATGTATAAAAATGTTGGTCTACTCATTTGAAGGTTTGACAGCCAGTCTGAATTAGTCCAATGCTCGACATCTTTCCAAATGTCAGTCAGTCGCACTTTCCTCCAGATCATCCGTTCATAACTCGGGGCAAGGCGTCCGTCCAGGCTGAGCGATAATGCCAGAAATAAAAACTTTCGCCTTCGATGGGCAGCAGATCTGGCGTACAATTGCTGTCTTCGTCGGCGTCTTGCTGCCAGGCATACACGTCGTCTAGCATAGATGTCATCCTGTTGTTTGTTATATATTTGCCATATGTAATTGAACATAAGACTTAGAACAACTGCTCGAAAAACATCTCTGTGAAGGACCATAACTATTCATCCGCTTTGTTTACAGTGACAACGAAAGATTTACGCATGTGCGAACCCGCCAATTCAGTATCAATTCCGAAAGCACACATGACAGTGTGGACGATCAAACCGCATTTTAATCGGTAGTCAGGTAACAGTCTGAACGGAACTTTCGCATGTCTTTCGGAAGTGCTAAAGTCCGAATGCTAATTCCGAAAGGAAAAATACCGCAGTGTGAACACAGCATTAGATGTAGGTACAAACAGCAGAGCTGACCCTCATTCAGATCACTCCTCCTCTTGTGGTCGGTCCACCATGGAATAGAGGGGTGAGCAGAATGAGGTGCAGACTGCAATGTTTTCCTCTTAGGCATTTTACTTCCCCCACTGTGTAAGGGGTGAAGATTGTTAAGTGTGTATTTATAGCAATGGAAAAATATGCAAACTTCAGTTTCATAAAATGTATAAATTTTGTCTACTCCTCCATATACCATAAGGTGAGGCTACTTTGGCCCTCGGGGGTTTCTTTGTCCCAACTCCAGGAAAAAGATGTGTTGGGTCATTGTGAATTTAATTACACCACACAGTTCACTTTATTGCTTCGAGTGTGTGCTCAAGTTTGTGTAAGTTCCAGGCCAGGGTTTTGTTTCTGTCCTGCCATCATATATCACCTTGTGAGTATTGATTTAAAAATAGCTTATAAAAACGTGATTTTGTGGAACCATGCAACTTTTGTCTATACATCAAAACTATTACAAGGTGGGCGGAAAAAATTGTCAATGCTGGTAGGTAATCCCCCAAGGATCCAACAGCTGTAGATTTTAGATACAATATGGTCGGGGATTTTTCACAGTAGTTCAACATTTGAATTTTACCTCTTGTAGCCAAATGGAAGGGGTTACTTTGACCCAGGTATTTTAAAGCAATACATCAATACAGGTGTCACAAAATGTGTATTTTCCATTTTTTTCTCTATTTTTTTCTTCATAATTCCTTGTAGTACTAGTTTTCTCTGTCTGTTTATAAGAAATATCTGAGCCAGCTCCTGTTAACAAATTTTCTATTCTGTTTATCCCAATAACATATTATATAATATCAATCAGTAAGATTTCCTGGTAATTAGATAAATTTCTATTCATTGAAATGAGAACTGGTATATCTGGGTTATGAAATATCAGTTAAGGCAATAATCAGATCACCTATCATTACTTATTATAATCAATAGTATTGGTACACAATTTTTGTATTGCAGGAAAGTACCGTAGTACCAGTAGAGAGCATAGTATAGTTCAGCATTCATAGTGCCAGAATTGTTTGCCATACAGTACAGAGAAAATGATTCGCAAGTACAAGCGAACACCAGGCAGTACGGCCTATAAAGATTATTCACAGGCCACATTAAATAGAGCTCTATTGGCCATTAGGTCTGGTGCAATGACGCAAAGAAAAGCCTCTGAAGAGTATATAATTTCTCGCAGTACACTGAAAAAAAAACTCAAAGGCGTGCATTCACACAAGCCTGGTCATCAACCCATTTTTCATGAGAGATAAATTTAAGTAATTTACATATTTATGGCATAATACATACTTATACACTACTATATGGGTAATTGTCAGAAAGGACAAGCCTCTCCAATTAATACCAACAGAATTAAATTTCTGGTCCACCTGGTTCATGGCACGATGCACCGCAGCGCCACCTATAAGCGGTCTCGGTGTGACATAGCCACGGTCACGTACTTCAGTTCATCTCTTTTGGCATTTGCTATTTTAGTTGATTTTATCAGCTCAAGAGATAGTCTCTCATGTTGCTTTTCGTAAGCAGCGATAGCCCTTCTACGTTTGCGGTTTGGCCTTCTGAACATAACTGTGAAGTTATTTTGCAAGTCTCACTAGTTTTCATGGAAGTGAGCCGGGGTCTTGATCCTCAATAGAGCGGTTGGCCGCCATTATACTGTAATTATGCGTGGACCTCGTTTGTAGGTCAGGCGCACGTGTGACTCCATCTCCTCATAAGAATGGCGTCGGAACAGTCAACAAGACAGTAAAGGATGGACGGCAAGAAGCATTTCATGGCTTCCTGGGATGATCACCCCGAGTGCTGGCTTTGTATGGCCAAACTCCATGGGATCAAATGTTCCAGAGTCTCACCCTGCAACATCTGTGCTTTGTGGCCGGAAAAGAGGTGGCAGGCAGTGGACCGGTTGGAACAGAAGTCAGCACGCAAGAGGGCTTTGTGATCACATCATAACTATGAGTGAATATGGCTTCCCGATAGATTTGTTGGACTTGCGGTGCATTGCAAAAAACTATCTGGATAAACTAGGCAGGCGCGTCAAAGCTTTCCAAAATAATTTTCCTGGCATGGAGTGGGTGCGAGCTTTCCTGAATAGAAATAAGGAGCTGTCAGTAAGACTTTCAAATAATATCAAATGCAAAAGGGCCCAAGGTGGTCCCCAGGTCATTGGGGAATATTTGATAATTTGAAAGAGGAAGTGAAGGATGTACCCCCTGAAAACGTATGGAACTATGATGAAACTAACCTCACAGATGATCCTGGCAGTAAGTATCCAGAACGTGTGATAAATGCTACCAAAGCAGCAATATCTCGAATGTTTTGTGGCAATGCAGCTGGAGAATTACTGCCACCATTTGTGGTTTACAAGGCAGAGTCGATGTGATCCACGTGGACACAAAATGGGCCAGATAAATGTTGCTATAACAGAATTCGAAGCAAATTAAAGTGGTTGGTTCGATGGTGCAACATTTGAAGACTGGTTTATGACCGTAGTATTACCCAGATTGAAAAGACAAAACGGACCTTAAGTTTTGATAGGAGACAACTTGTCATCGCATATGAATATGGAGGTGTTGAAACTATGTGAAGAAAATCAAATATGGTTTGTCTGTTTGCAACCAAACTCAACGCACATAGCCCAACCATTGGATATTGCATTTTTTCGTCCGATGAAAATAGCATGGCGCCAGATTCTTGGTCAATGGAAGGAAAAAGGAGAGGGTCGCAATGTGAATGCAATGCCAAAAGATCAGTTTCCTAGGCTGCTCAAGGAATTGATGGAAAAGTTACAATCCACTAGACCAGATAACTTAAAGGCTGGATTTCGAAAAGGAGGCATATATCCTTTGTGCAAGGAACAGGTTCTAGAACAGCTGCCATCTCCACCAGCAAATACAGAGAATAAAGTCAGGGTTTCATTAAGCATTTACAAGACCTGCGAGGTGATGCTAGCCCAGAAGGCCTTGCCCAAAAGAAATGCAAGAAAGTTAATGTTGCACCAGGGAAAAGTGTTTCCCTACAAGATATTCATGAGGAAGAAATAATGACTGCTGCAACAAAACAAAAGAAAAGAAAAAATGCATCAAGTGTGGATGAAGACGAACCCCTACCAGGTACAAGCACTGGTGGAAATACACCTTCTGGCACCAGTCTAACAATACTAAATACAGCATCACGTAGCAATGATGATATTGAAAGTGATCACGGCGAAGGTGCTACAGAAGAGGATGACAGGTATTCAGAACAAAACGGAAGTAAAGACAGCAGTGATGAAGAAAGTTATGAAGCTCAAACTAATATTCCATGCAAGGCTAAGAAGGACACAGTGAGAGGAAACAAATTCTCTGACTTGTGTGTGGGTGATTATGTTATTGTGGAATATGAAGAGGAACTTTTCCCAGGTCAGATTGCCATCAAAAAAGCCAACGGTGCTGAGGTTAGCGCCATGCAGAGGAGCGGAATAAACTGGAAATGGCAAAAATCAAAGGACCAGATCTTTTATTGGAAAGAAAATATCAAGGAGGTTGTAGGGAACTGTCCCCAGTTCTTTTAAATGCGCATAAATACTTGTTTTGTATTTTGGAAATTTTGTATGGAAAGTAAATGTTAAAATGTAAGAATGTAATCCAAGTGGTTAAAGCAGAAAGTTTTTATGTCAAAAAAAAGGATGTTGGGAACATCACGTATTTGAACTAGTTCACATACAGGCCGCTTAAATTGATAGTTTGTTTTTCTGTAACTTTCCTCGCGTGATGGTACAAAAATGGGTTATCTCCTGACTTCTTCTCAAGGGCAGTATAAATAATTGGCTAAAAAAATAACCTTCTGCGATGTATTCCAGTTAAGATGTAATTTGATGAGTACAATATCAAAAATATTCAGGACATATAAAATAGAGGGGACACGTACAGGCGGGAGTGTCTGAGACGTGGTGACACAACAAGGAGGATGTAGAAAAGAGTGCGAACTGACAGCCTTAGGCACAGCAGGCTTGCCTGCGCAACTTACTATGGAACTGGTTGCTTGAGCAGCTTTGTTATGGAACTAGTGACTTGCACAACTTTGTAATGTGACTTGTTAATAAATTGGTGAAAAGTATTTTCCGTGTGGACACTAGTCATACATAAGTCAGATGCGGTGTGAAAGTAGAAGTGTGAGCTTTACAGTGGCGAGCTTGCCAGGATCAAACACGGAAAATATGAATGCTGAACATTTACAGGCGTTGACCCGGGACATCGCCAAGATAGTCCAGGATCATAAAAAGTCACAAGAGGAATACTGCGAACTGCAAAAAGCAGAATGGGAGTACCAACAGAGGAAAGACAGAATAAATGCAGCTGCTCAAAATATCACGAAGTGCGACAGAGAGTTGAGTTCACAAACACGTAATTACTTGTATGACGTGGAACTCTTAACATCGCAATTTACCGGCGACAATGACACCATAATAAAGATTGTCCGCAAAACTTCTGTTGGAGCTTTAGGCCGGGAGATTCAGCGTTATGTCATAGACCACGACACGGTGGAATGGAGTCAGCTGAAATCTCATATCCAAAAGACATTTTTGTCTACAGACGAAAGTGAGAAACTCGATGTGAAGTTGAAAAAACAGTGCAGCAGCCTGGAGAAACTCTTGCTAGTTATAATCGTCGAATGAGAGAAGCTGTGCGCCGGGCTTATGGCGAGGATCTTTCCTCTGACGCCGAACGAATTATATTGCGGGCGTATCTAAAGGGTCTGCGCTCGGTGGACTTGGCTAAGAAAGCAAGTGTGGAGATGGCTACTCACACCTTTAAAGAAGCCCTGCTGTACACAGAGAAGACAGAAGCAGGACTGGAGCGTTTTGCGGCGTTGTCAAGGGACGATGTTTTGGCTGGTCCAGCCAGGCAGGAAGAACCTATGGACACCTCGGCTGTTACCAGCATGACAAGTGTATTGAAAGAGATAGCGGCTACCCAAAAGCAGCTGGTGAGTCAAAACACATTGTTGGCTGCGGCAGTAAAGGACCAGCAAGGGTCAGCAAATGTAGCACCGGCACAGCAGAAGTCACAGACCGCAAGTCGTGGGCACTGGTCACGCCGTCCTAACAAGGAGGTGAAATGCTACGCCTGTGGAGGACCGCATACACTGCGTAACTGCCCCGTATGGCAAGAGTTTCAGCATTCTACTGGTGCGACGCAAGATGAGAGCTCAAGAAAAAACTAGACGTCGCAGAAGTAAGTAACATTGGTTCTCGTGTGGGCTTAATTTCAAACATAAATGGCTTGCAAGTCAAATGTTTACTGGACACGGGAGCCAGTGTTTCTCTTCTGCACGCTAAAGTTTTCAAAGAAATATGTGCCAGAACTGGCAGGCTTGGTTTGCTGCAACGGGCTTCCCCTTTGTGCACTATTTCGGGAGGTGATATGCACGTCTTGGGAGAAACGGAGATTCATGTGCCAGAACTTGGATGCTTGTCAGCATATATTGTGACTGATATGCTCCATCAATGTGTCATCGGTGATCCTGCTTTGAGAGCAGCACAAGCGAACATTAACTATCGTGATCTGCAGTTAACATGGAAGGGACGCTCAATTGGCTTGATTTCTTATGATACAGTTAACTGTGTAAATGCACTGGAAAAGGGTAAGTGTGATACTTCTTTCTCAACAGAATTGCAAAACGTTTCACCTGAAGTATCGCCCACAAGAGGTGCTATTGCCCCAGAATATTTGAAGGTCATTGAAGCAAACAGAGATGTATTTTTTGAGCCTGGAGACAAATATGGCCAGTGTGATCTGACAGAAATTACTATTGACACAGGGAATCATGAGCCCATACACCAGAGAGCTTTTAGAACACCTTTATCGAAACGAAAATTAGTTGATGAATGTATCGATCAAATGTTAGCTGACAAAATTATTGAACCTTCAAATTCACCTTGGGCTTCACCTGTTTGTTTGGTACCGAAGAAAGACGGTAGTACTCGTTTTTGCGTGGACTATCAAAAATTAAATTCCATTACAAAAAAAGACCGGTATCCGTTACCTTTGATACAAGATATTTTCGATCAGCTTGGAGGTAAGACTGTTTATAGCACTTGTGATCTTAAGCAAGCTTATAGGCAATTAAGGGTTAAAAAGGAAGATCAAGACAAAACCAGCTTTGAATGCCACCGGGATCATTCCGTTTTCTTACCGGGCCTTATGGTTTGTCAAATTTACCATCTCATTTCCAAAGAACCATGGAATTAGCCTTGCATGACCTTTTAGGCCTTTGTGTTTGGATTTTTGTGGACGATTTAATAATAGCTCCTCCAGATCCAGAGACACATTTGAAAGATTTACAGGCCGTGTTTGATCGTTTAAGAGCCGCCAAGTTAAAAGTTGAAGGCACCAAAATGCTCATTTGGGCTTCAAAGGGTTAACGTTTTGGGATATGTGGTTACGCCACAAGGCATCACTAGCGATCCTGAAAAAGTGAGAACTATTGTTGAAATGCAGGCTCCAACTAACATCAAAGGAGTGCGTTCTTTTGTTGGCATGGTTAATTATTACTCAAAAATGATACCGTCATATGGACAGTTGGTTGAACCGTTAATAAAGTTGACGCGCAAGTATGCAACTTTTGTTTGGGGACCAGAACAGCAAAATGCATTTGAAAAACTGAAATTGGCATTAATGTCTCCACAAATCATGGCGTATCGGTGCTCTGACCGACCTTACAAGCTTTTTGTGGACTCGAGTAATTACTGTCTCGGGGGTATACTCGTCCAGGACGACGATGACGGGGTGGAAGGGGTTATTCAGTATGTGTCACATCAACTTTCGCGAGTGCAGCGAGCATGGGCATGTATTGGACGTGAGGCGTATGCAGTTGTTAACTGTATAGATAAGTTGCGAGCCTACCTATATGGTTCAGAATTTACCGTATACACTGATCACAAACCCTTGAAGTCACTATTCACCAAAGAAATGAAAAATACTAAAATCCAGAGATGGGCAGTATTTTTGGCAGAGTTTGGCGCAAAAATAGAATATGTTTGTGGACCTCGTAACATTAGGGCTGATCTGCTCAGCAGACAAAATCCCCCGACTGAAGTTAGCGTAATAGACACGGCAGACTGGGTTGATATTGATGCACTGCAGGGTGACTGTGTTATTGATCGCATACCATTAGAAGCAGATGGTTTGGTTGAAGACGAAATAAAAAGTGCTCAAAAGAGAGAATTTTCAGAATTAATTCAAAGTGCTTTGGAAAATGATTCTGATTACGAAGTACATAATGGGCTCTTGTATTCAATACGGAGACCCACCAACCAAGCCCCCTGGTATCCGCGCCTTGTATTGCCTAGCATGTATAGATCACGTGTCATAGAAAGGTGTCATACGGATGTTGGGCATATGGCTGTTTATAAAACCTTGTGTCGCATACGTGAGGCGTACATTTGGCCAGGAATGCGTTCAGATGTGATTAAACAGCTAAAGCTTTGTCCCACTTGTGCATTCAATACTCGGTCCCATGACCAGCACAGGTACCAAGACATGCCATTGCCCCAGTACTGTATGCAAATAGTTGGTATGGATTTAATTGGCCCGTTTTTAGAATCGTCCGAAGGAAATAAATACGCAGTAGTTGTGATAGACCACCTTAGTGGTTGGGCTGAAGCATATCCCATACCTAATAAAAGCACACAAGCAGTACAGACAGCTTTATCTAGGGACTTTTTCCCAAGACACTCTATCCCCGAAGTTGTGATCACGGATCGTGGTACCGAGTGGACTGCTTCAAGCATTCAACAGTATTTTGCAGGCCTAGAAATTCAGCATAGGCAAACAACAGCCTATTATCCACAATCCAATTCCAAGGTTGAGCGAGTGAATCGAACTTTGAAGGAAATAATCATTAAATTAGTGAATAATAATGCTAGAGAATGGCAAAACCAACTTGCTAATGCACTAATGGCCCACCGAAATAGTGTAAGTGTATCAACTAGACACACCCCTTTTTACCTCATGTACGGTAGGCGTAGTCGTCTGCCTTTAACTAAATGTCTACATATGTCACCTCTCAATCCTGACCCACTTGTTGGCCGTTTGAGTGACATGTCAGAGGCATTGCTATGTGCACGACAGCACTTATCAGATTCACGGCATTATAATCGTGAAAAAATTAATGCCAGGGCTAAGGGCGAGCCGCTGAAGCCAGGTGACACTGTGGTAGTAAAGGCCAACGAAAATATGACTTTCACGTCTAGTTGGGACCCACAGTATGAGGTTATTAGGAGAAGAGGGCCTGTGTACTGGATAAAACACCAACAATCGGGGAAAATTAAGGTGGTAAATAGATCTAAATTACTCTTAGTGGACCCTAATATGGCATGGGATGAAGTAGCCCCTAGACCATTACGTAATCCCCGCAACAAAAGCAGATATGATTTTGGCACGTTAACAAGATCAGAAGCTTCCTTGCCTGCCGAGCAAGGTGAGCCTACTTTAACCAGTGCACCTAGCCGCTCAGATTCGCCTCCAAATGGTGTGTCACAAGAACTGGGTAACGGTGACCAAGTTACTGGTTCACGTGAGACACCTGATGATGAAAATTTACTAGATGAAGGATCCGCCCCTGTAGGTGTAAGTGAAGAAGGTCAGGCAAATGCTCCTATAGCCCCAGCACAGCCCACAATGCAGATAACAATGCCTGATCGAATGGATTTTAGTGGACGAGCTGGAGGTCCAAAGGACAGACCCTATCATAGATACGGACCTTGAACGAGTACAAACAGGTCGACCCTCCCCACTATTGTTTCTACGACCCCAGATATACTAGAAGGGCGTACCAGGTACCAGCGCAGAGAATTTGTCCCATATAGTCCTACAGATAGGCCCACTGGGTCACGTAGACCTACTTTAACAATGGCCCATAAATCTCAAAGTCACGGAGGTTCAAGTCACGGCTATTGGACACGGTCTAAGGCACGTGAGCATGGTTACGTTCTTCCTCCTCCCCCAGATAGACCCACCCCGTTAACAGCGAGTAAAAGAAAAACAGATGCTCCTCAACTAACTCCGCCTTCGGTTCCTGCACAGAAGAAAGCACGCATAGAGGCTGTGGAGTTAGTCAAACAATTTTGTACTTAACTATGTGGTCGATCAACTTTATAGCAATTATTTTTCTTTGTGCACCTATCAGTGTACGAGGCGACATAGAAACTCTGCAAGATGGTGTTTTAATGACAAAAGTGGCCAACTTAAAAATCCAATCTGCCGAGTGGACCATTCTGGTGACTATTGACCTGCCGCAAGTGGATCTGCAACTGTCGCTCCAAGTGGTGATGCTTCTAAATCAGATATCAAATACACAATTTTCAGGTATTATGCCTACACCTTTAACACGTGCATGGTTCGGGAGATTAAGACTCTTGCGCGTGTACCTGCAAGAACATCGTTTCCATACAGAAACCAGTACTACTCGACAACGCCGTGGAGCCTTTGATTTTGCTGGCAAAATTGCGCATTCATTGTTCGGATTAGCAACTGACGAATCAGTAAATGAGTGTAGACAGGCTGTTGCTAAAACGCGTAAAGAACAAAAAAAAGATTGTGCATCAAGTGGATCAGTTAACAACGGTTGTTAATAGAATGCAGGAATACGTCGCACGTAATCGCGAACGAATCAACCAACTGTCTGTGTTTTTAACAAATTCTTTGGTGCCACGAGTCAATAAGTTGATAACTGAATTAAATGCAACTACCAGACGGATTTACATTTTGGAACGTTCCTTTTATTTTGAAAAGGCTGTTTCTCTTTTGGAACAAGTTGTTGGTACATACAGGGAAAGGGTCCAAAAATATTGGAGACAAAAGGCTTCTTTAGAACTCGGCCGATCAACAGAAGATGTGTTAACTCTTAGTCAACTTAGAGAAATTTTAGTTAAAGCCACAAGTGCCGCTACCTTGCCCATTATGCCAATTCAATGGTATTATGAACATGTGTTGATATATCCAGTTTGGGGCGGAGACACTTTAATATACCAGGTGAAGTTGCCACTCATTAATGCCAGAACATATAATCGCTATAATTTGGCTACCTGGCCTGTACCATATCCTAACAAGGGCTACACTATACAAGTGGATGTTGAACAAAAAGATGTAGGAATAGACACTGTAAATGGTGATTTATTTCACCCCACTGCCTGTGTAGGTTGGAAGCCCATGGTGTGTCGGAAAGGGCCAATTTACAATAATCATAGGCGAAGTTGTGCACGTACATTACTTACTGGCAACAGAGCACACAGCGGAATTTGTAATGTGTTTATAAAAAAAGGTTCTAATCAAACGGCCATAACAGAAATAAGTACTGGAGAGTATGTTGTAGTAACTTTGGGCGAGGTTATCGAAACACGGTGTCAGGGAGCCGCAGAGGTGAGACAGGACACCAGTGCTGGCACATACTTAGTATCAGTGGCAGAAAACTGTGAAATTTCGGGGACCAATTGGGAACTGTCAGGACTAATTGAGCGAGTCGGCCACGTGTCTGTTAAAGCTTTACAAGTAAAGGCGCCAAATGTACTTAATATTACAGAAATTATAGTTGAGGAACAAGCTATTGACTTGTTAAGTCAACCACAGTTGAACCAAATGGCTCCCGTAGCTAAGGTAGAATTAAAGGCTCTTCCACTTCCTAGCTACGTTTTTCCATGGCAAGAACATGGAAGCCGCACGGCTTTCGGCTTAATGATTTTCCTGGCGCTCTTGGCAAAGATTATTGTTATTTTAGTAATTGTGGCATGGAAACGTCGAAATGCTATATTGGCTCATCTTAAATCGCACATTGAGACACTAGTGGTTGGAACCGCTGAGCCAGAGACTAAAGGGGTTGAAGTGGACGAAAAGATGGAAATGCTGGTTGCCAAAACTTCTAGTTTGTATCCAAAATTAAACGAAGTAACCCAGGAAATTTCTCGCAGAAGTGAGACTAGTGGTGATTCAAACCACGATGATAGTAAGGAATTCGAGCGTAGAGTTTTCTCATTTAAAAGTTGAATAATTAAGTACGTGTCAAAAGTATTTCTCCATTAACATACAAGTGTTAAAGCTATATGGTGTTAACACGGTGGTATTACTGAATTGATAAGGATGGGTTTAGCTAGCCCTATTGTGTATCAACCATAATGCCTGACCGGGTGTCCCAGCTAGCTTTCACTAAATAATACAAAGTAGACCTAAATATATTAATAGACAAAAAAAAAAAAAAATCCTCAAAATGCTAACACGGAAAAATCATGTATGTAGTATTAGTTTGGCACTAACATCGTTTGAACCAACTGATATAACACTTGATTGGTGCATATGTTAAGCCTGTAAGTTCACCCCGGTGCTTGTAGTAGCTTGAATTGAGGCTAAAATTCCAGCCAGTGTCACTAGCTGTAAGTTAGAGTTTTGTCCACGGGGCTAGCTCACTTATTGTGGAGACAGCAAAGAGGTGTAGCAGAGCCTATGGAAAATCTCTTTTTCACTAGCGGTTTGAGTGTGTGATGTAAGGGTCAATGTAGCATTTTTCTTCTTTGTATTATGTTTTTGTTATGATTAAATCGTCACGTTATATTGATTAACTACGTCATGTGTTCTTTATGTCTATGTGTACGTATATGCTTACATATTTTATATATGTTATATTAAGGAAATGGCAATCGGAGACAATGGTGACTTTCACAGGGTGCTCTTTGCGATAATTCTACTATGTAATCTATAGGTCACTTCTCTTAAGCGTCTATATGTTAACCAAAGGTACAAGCTTGTAGTTAAATTACTCATTACTTGCATGGAATAAGGTGCTTCATACTTTAACTGCAACAGCGAACCTTGAACGGTCGGGACCACGAGAGTCTGCTGACGCTGATCATGTGCTAGAAACCTCTGCCAGCTAAGGTTATCTGTTGCGGGAGTATGGTCGCATTCTTTTTAAATTGTAGGTAGATTTAAGCTAGTTAACCTTCCTGTAAAAGTTTTCATTTGTTTTCATCTGGCTCGCCTTCGCAAGCACCAGTTAGGCCCACGTTTGCCATGGAGAGTTAATGAATACGCTCTATGATAGAATGATTTGTAACCATTTATTATGCAAACTACCATATATAGGCATAAAAGTGTATCATTTAACGTGGTATCTTGTGCCACCAACGTGTCTCCAGTTGTCAAATGAGAGGTTTCTTTCAATGTTGAATTGGAAACCCAAAAGTTACATTAAGCGTGTGACAAAATATATTGTGACGACCAATCTCTTCATTGTTTTGTGAAATATTTTATCTATATACATCTAGTGTCTCTATTCATTGTTGATATCCCTTTACCTGTACATGAATTTGCAGTTAAACATGCATGGGTTGTTCGTTTCCCTTTCAATAACAGACTGGCGAGCTTGTGAACAAACCTCGGTGAGATCGGCGTCGTGAGGCCGGGAAGCCAACCGATCTAGGGAAAAAGTCAATCCCGAATAACTATATGGCTTCTATACTACATATATATAAAACTCTTTTATAACTGTTCCAAACCTTTATCTTTCAATTGCATTTAAAGGTGCAATATAAAAAAAATGTGGGAACAGATGTGGAGACCAACACGATAGAGACACAGATGACTCATGAACACACTATATATATAATATAAATATGCATATACTCGATTTCTTTTTTTGTTGTTGGAAAATTTGGTGTGTATACATACTATGTGGTGTTATCGTTGATTAACAATTACAATCAAGCCCTAAGTATGGTTGCACTGAAGTTTGTTGCTATTCAATGCTTATATACTGTGTAAAACGAAAAATCTTTAAAATGGGTGTTTCTACCTACTATGTGGTGTTATCATTAATTACCAATTAGGATCAAGCCCTAAGTATGGTTACACCAAAGTTCGTTTCTATGCAAGTACCTTCACTATGTGGTGTTATCGTTCATTAACCTTGGAAATCAAGCCCTTGGTAAGGTTACGTTGCTACATCATTTGTTTTCTATTACTATGCCAGGACATTGTTTTGGCGCAAAATTAACACTTGTCTATTATAAATATATATACAAGAATTGAGATATGATTTCTGCTGTTAAAGGTTTCTAATGTGACATGGTGACGTGTTAACTGGGTGTTCAGTTAACAAGAATAGATGGGTCGAATGTAGGGAACTGTCCCCAGTTCTTTTAAATGCGCATAAATACTTGTTTTGTATTTTGGAAATTTTGTATGGAAAGTAAATGTTCAAATGTAAGAATGTAATCCAAGTGGTTAAAGCAGAAAGTTTTTATGTCAAAAATTGGACGTTGGGAACATCACGTATTTGAACTAGTTCACATACAGGCCGCTTAAATTGATAGTTTGTTTTTCTGTAACTTTCCTCGCGTGATGGTACAAAGATGGGTTATCTCGTGACTTCTTGTCAAGAGCAGTATAAACAATTGGCTAAAAAAACAACCTTCTGCGATCTATTCCAGTTAAGATGTAATTTGATGAGTACAATATCAAGAATATTCAGGACATATAAAATAGAGGGGACAAGTACAGGCGGGGAGTGTCTGAGACGTGGTGACACAACAAGGAGGATGTAGAAAAGAGTGCGAACTGACAGCCTTAGGCACAGCAGGCTTGCCTGCGCAACTTACTATGGAACTGGTTGCTTGAGCAGCTTTGTTATGGAACTAGTGACTTGCACAACTTTGTAATGTGACTTGTTAATAAATTGGTGAAAAGTATTTTCCGTGTGGACACTAGTCATACATGTCAGATGCGGCGTGAAAGTAGAAGTGTGAGCTTTACAAGGTGATCCAAGAGCCTGTAAAAGTGTCTAAGAGAGGAGCGTTTTCAGTTGTAGAGCTAAAGGATAGATGGGGCTCATAAGCAACTTCATGACTATTAAAATGACTATTGCAACGGTAAAGTTTACTTACAGGCACTGTATTGCATGCGGTAGTACCCGGCACCTCTTTGACATTTAAAAAATATTGTATGATGATCCATTAAGGGCAATCTATTCATCACATAATTGTTATAAAAGAAATAAGTGGTTTCTTGAGCCATGTGCAAATCTCATTTTATTCCTAAATTGTTATACTCATGGAAAGTACATTCCAGCATTTGGACATCAGTATTTAACTATAATTTCACCAGTAAGGTTATACTGGTACTTCTCATTTCAAATATGTAGAAAAAAAATAAGATCTTAATTTCAAAGCCAATATTTCCAATCCCTTTGGTGCTATTGGATAAAAAATGGGTACGGATGTATTTTGACTTTTTTAAAAATACAGAATGTGTCAAACAATCCCCAGTAGTGTTTGTTCTTGGACTTTTGAGGTAAAACTAATTTTGGGCCAAAGTAACCACCTACTACCAGGTAACTTTGGCCCAGTCTTTTGTCGAAAAAAAAATACAGAAATATGTTACCAGATTACCATTTTCCTTTCTTTTCTTTAAGGGAATTCAAAGAAGAATCTGTAGAGTGCATAATTAAGTCTCTAGGTCTCATACCAAGGAAGCTATCTGAAAATGTTTTTAAAATCGGGTCAAAATAGCCCCACCTTACAGTAGTTGTTAAGTTTTGTTTCTGTTGGTGAATGGGTTAAGAGTGGCTGAAGCACAAGCTTGGAAAGAAAAATAATCGAAGAAATAATTAACGAACTCAACCTTGTCTTAAATACAACGGAAATAACCCCGTGGGATACACATAACAACTCAAGTAACCCAACAGACATTACCCTGGCAAAACCAAATATTGCTCCCTGAAGTGAACAGTCTTTCAAAGAGAACAACTTGGGTAGCGACCACTTTATGATTAACATTGAAATATGAGGAGTAACAACGGAAAATATGTATAGGCAAGATGGAAATTTGACAAAGCAAACTGGACACAATACCATGATCTATGCAAAGAAAAAATAAACAAAGACACCAAAACAGAAGATGTAAATACATTCAACGACAAGCTAACAGACACAATAATTAAAATAGCAGAAAACACGACACCCAAAACTAAAGGAACCAACACAAGAAAAACAACACCTTGGTGGAAAAAAGAATGCAGAGACACAAGGAAGAAAAGAAACTCTGCTTTCCGCCGACAAAAAAAAACAAATGCGACCACACGCAACAAAATTAGAAACAATCACCTAAATGCCCAGGCCCGTTTAACCATAAATAATGACGTATATGGAGTGAGGTTAATATAGGGTCAAATGACCCTGGCCTGCTGGCGTGTGGGTTGGTGGGGTTCCAGTCACATAACAGACACGTGCCCACGCTAAGTCAAGCTATCTTGGCGCGGTTCATAACATTTCTGGTCATAGCGGCAGAGTGGTTACACGTGTGTTAAAAGCAGTGTTGTTTTTAAAGATTTTGGTTTTAACGGCTATCCTACCAAATTATTCCGCATATATAACTGATCGCAGTACAGAATCGGCCGAAGAGGCTAAGGACGGAAGAGTTGTGGATCTCCGATTTGGGAATAGAATTGGAACCTCAGATTTACGCGTGTAACTTGTGACGAGGACTGGACACTATGCCCAGACGATTTGCCTGCAGAAACGGACCGCAATGCTCGCCGGGGTTTTGCCAATGTTTCCGGGCCTGCTCCACTAGGGGACAGAACTGGTCAGCAATTTCCCCCAGTGTCAGCAACGAACAGGTTTTCGTAACGGTTCGATATCAAACAGGGGAAAAGACCATCCCAATGCCAACCGCCCCTCGACGGAAAGATTAACTGGTGACGGGTTTGCATTTCAAACAACGGAACTCAACATAATTCCATACCTGATCATTAGTTCTCAGTGAGAAATACTGATTGCCATGCCGGGGGAGGATGAGCACAACCCTGAAGGGGAAGGTGCTTCTCGCGGAACAGAAACTTCCAAAGGAGAAGACTATGGGAATATGAATGTGGGAAATACATCGACGAACACTGATTTCGTAATATGGGCCCAGGTGGCTGGGCTCCACATGCGGACAATTGATTTAATAAAACAACAAGACCTGGACGATTTAAGCACGCTAACCATGCTCCCGCCAGACACTATCGTAGCTAGGTTACAAGAGGCGGGCTCACGGACAAAGCTTACATTTGGCCAATGTATCCACTTAACTAGGGCCCTCAACAACTTAAACAAATCTCATGGAGTACACCAGGACATGGCGCCACCTGCCCCCGCGCTTCAAACCTCACAGTCAGACCGCCCACCTCCCCAGACCGACACTCAGCAGTGTTGGTCAAGATTAAGTGCACGTGGCAGGCCTGATGAACTTCAATTTTTTACTGAAGAATCATTCATAGATGCGAAAGTAAAGTATGATGACTCAGTTGTCAGGGAATTTGATAACCTATGTCAATCATTAGGATCTTTGGTACATCCAACCAATACAATGGAGTCTGAGAGTACAGCATCAAATGTTCCGCGGGTGATTGATGCAGTGCAGAAAATTTTACCTTAATTCCTAAAAAAATACAGACAATAAATATTGTGATCCAAAATATATTGCTTGACACTTCAGAACAAAGACTGTTTCAAAACCGTAAGACTACAGTGGTGATTAGAACTAACTTCCCTGCCAAAGACAGAAAAACGCGATTGAGTATCGCGCTCCGAGTGTGCTTGAAAGGCGCTTCAAGTGTAAATGGTTCTAATTTTCAAAGTGTCAATTTTCTGCGTTGTTGTTTTATTTCTTTTCCAGCGCACTTATATGCATATTGATCAATTCTGTTGTGATGCCTGCTCCTGTTCTGTTCACAGTTGCGCATTTGTTGCAAGTCCAAGCACTTTTAACTTCAAGTCTAGTCCGCGTCGGATCCTCATTTAGTTTAAACAGGACAAAATGTACAGGGCGGGAACAATCAACGGGCACTGGAATAAGGCCTACCACAGACATAACTACTATTAATTTGCCACAACAATGCCTTTCGGTCCACTCTTCTCTTCGTATTAATTCTTCATGTAAAAAGTGTGAAATGAACACACCAAAACAGTTACTGTCTGTTCCCACATTCACAGTAGTCAGTACTAGGTCTAGGAACAAGTGTCGGCACGTGCAGTGTGGCAGTAGTATTTTGACTGATTCAGCGTCGTAGTTTTCGGCAGTGACATTTCATTTATTTATCCATGCAGTATAAATGATCATTGACAGTAGTTTACAGCAAGTAAAAGTGTTGAAATTTGCAGAACAAAATTCAAGTTTTCACTCGTTTACTCTCCCCATAGGGCCACGTTTGTTTACAAATGTCTGGAATGTTTGGTACCATGGTCAAGTCCAAAAGCCTGTTCTATTTTGGGATACTCTCCTCCAATTGGCTAAATCCGATGTGTGTTGGTATTTCCCCTGTAAAAATCTGTCAAATTTGATGATAATATCCATATTTAGAAACTCATTTGAGGTTATCGATCCAAATATGGTACCGGAATACTTCAGAAAAGCACCACGGGCTGCCAACATAGCCAAAATTTACTTCATTTCCGATAACTGCCAAGCAATGCATTGAACAGAACAAACATGGATGCCGGTCTCCAATGAACTCCCGAAAACGGGAGCGATAAATGTGACACAAGAATTTATAATTTTCATCCATTATTAAATTTTGACGGAGAAACATACCACACAAACATTACTAAGGGGGAAAGGCGCATAGTGAACAAAACACGTGGACATACGCCACGGGAAGACTCAAATTCACTGAATGCGCTGAATATGCATTGTAAACTGTACCCAGACACAGCGTAATGTTGATCAATGGTCTTCTTCGCATGATCAGTAACTTCACCGAACAAACGCTCCATCCTGCTTTCTAGTTACAATGTTGGTATGGCAATATGACAGGAATGATGCAAAAATGTATACTTCAGCAGGTGGTTTTCATGATTTTACTATGCATCTATTAAATGACTTGGAAAGATTAGTTATGTGGGCCAAGGTAATACGAGCGTGAAGATGGCCCAGACCATCACTTTTACCGGGACTTCCGCTCAGGTCTGAACATGCTGTTGATGAAAGCATGGATGCCGGCCTTTTGCCGAGCATGTTAAACTTAAAGGCAGAAAATCTGGCTGTTTTGATGCTGTTGAAGTGTAAAAAAAAGCAATATATCTGTAGGATTAGGACTCCAATAATTCTGAAGCTTTCTGTTTCGATTGCAAGACATAGGCCTACGGAAGGATAGTCACTGTAATGATTACTGTGTACACTTGCTGGGTTTGGTGCTGATTAGTGATGGCGATAAAGTATATGCAATGTGTTATGACTCCATTTGTACATCGGAAGCATTGTTTTTGCCAAACATGTCAGTTTTGCCTTCAATAAAGCCAACTGCTCATTGTAAATAACTTGTAAAATAAACAAGCTAACAAGATTTCATAGCGTTACTTTGACTTTGTAACCTTCCCAGCCTGTTGCATCATGGTAAATAATCTGTTGGCAGTGTTGCGTATCAAACTTTGCTGCAGTTATTCTCATTTAATTGCAACTGGTTGACGATCTCGCATAAGCGCAACTTTTGTTTTATGCGCAAATATGACACAGTTACATTTCTACATGTGCACCATTTCATTCTCATGTAACGGGAAAATTTGAGCAATGTATTAATTGACTTCTTGCACTTACACTTTGAACTAGCTTCCATTGCAACTACAGCGCATCTGAAGCGCACTTTGAGTGAATTTAACTGCGTGATTATGTGCTTGGGAGGGAAGTTATTTCTGAACACCACTGTGGTAACTATTTGAATACCTGATGATGATGATGATGATGATATCTTAACTATATATGTGTTATAGAATGGCTTTCATGGAAACTGTCCGTGATACAAGTTTTGAACATCAAAAGAACACCAACTGCAATATTCTGTACCATCCAAAAATGTGAACTTACCGAGTCGGGATACCAATTAGAAAATTACCGCCTAGTAGTTTGGGGAAGCTGAAACTACCAATGGTTAAGATCCCTACTAAAGAGGAAAAAAATAATAGCTTTAAGCAACAGCAATGGATTAAAGGAATGGGCTTGGAACTGAGTGCCTCTGAGAGTTGATTTATCCACCCCATGTACCTGTGAATATGATATTACGCCAGAACAATTCCTGAGAGATCATAAAAACTATATCCCTAGCAGAAAATAACAGTGAGCCCAAATCTCTAACAAATAATGATATTCCATGTGAACAATTTCAACTTATTCGGCTTAATTCAGAATGAATTTCAAGCTGGATATGGACTCCAGTCCTACAACAAGTACTCAAAAATTGTGGATCTGTTCAAGAGGAAACAGGGACAGCACCAAAAGGTCCTGGACTGTATAGCCTACATGCCTGGGCAGGATCTTTAGTGAATCTACCACATGAACAGATACTGGAAGCCATTATCTATGATATGGTGCCAACACTGTGTCTCTTTATATGACAGAAAGAACTCAAGTCAATAGCTTACCTGGAAGCCTACATACGGCTAATTGAGACTCTACACCAGCCCCTACACCATCAATGGATAGTGCAGTGCTGGCTGCCATCCAGCACTTGGAGAAACGGTTCGATCAGCTGTCTACCACAGGAGTTAACAACAAGGAACTACTGCATCATCACTTAATTTTAGGACAGGACTTTCTCAACTGGCATCATGCATGCATTGGTTGTGGCTCAAAGACTGGAACATTCACTGACCCTCGTCTTACTATTTCTGGCCTCCGGCCAAGCCTAGCTTATTACATTTACTACATGAGGCAGTTCTTCCTGTAAGCATTTCTCATTCTACAGGGACTCGACAAATTATTTTGGACCCAAGCCCACCAACTGCATGTACCTATTTTTGGAGCTCATGTACTATATACTGCCCAACATGGCTGAGCTGCATGTTGCCTTTTGAATCATACTGAGCAGCCAATACAGCTGCGAGCTCGACAAATCATTGGTTTTGCACATCCTATCAACCATACCTCTGTATTTACATGTGACCTGGTTACTGAACATGTGTCTATGGCAAGCAATGCTGACCAGTTAACCCCTCCTCACCCAGATGCAGAGGATACTTCAAAGGAGCTTGGCATCATCCTTAATGATTCTATATTAAATACAGAATGGAAGCAACAATTAGCAGCTCTTCTAGCAGGATATAGATATGTTTTTGCCATTAATAGCAGTGAATTAGGTTGCACAGATGTTATAAAACATAGAATTGAAACAGCTGATGCACCACCTCAAAGATAACCATTCTAGCGAATGTCCCCTGATATGAGGGAAAAGTTGGGCAGACAGGGGCAGGACTCACTTCACAACATCATTTAAGAATCAGATTTCATGTGGTCTGCCTTGTAAAGAAGCCCTTGGGTGAATTCAGATTGGTTGTAGATTACTGAAGACTGAAAAAAGTAACTAAACCAATTAGTTTCCCCTCGCCTCGACTGGAAACAGACATTGACTTTTAAGGAAATGTTGAACCCAAGTATTTTTCCACTTGGGATACAACAATGGCATTTTACCAGCAAGCTTTAGACCCTGAAACTAGTTACAAAACTACCTTCTTGAAGGAAATTCCAGTGGTTCAGCACGTCGTGTAGGAAGTCCAAGCAATTTACCTGATAGGCCTACCTGCCTAACTGATTGTCACTTTCCATGCATCAACCCCGCTAAAACAAAAGTTGGGAGGCAGTCATATCCGGACTGTCTCGTGTATAGCAACCATAACGTAAAGCGTCCCCAAAGAGAATATATGTGTAAACAGTGTGAAAAACCAATGCATCTATATCCCCGTTTCGAAAGATATCACACTTTGCAAAACTACATAATTAACTATTCTAAAGCACTTCATGAGGAGAGAAATTCTAATTTACTTATGATAAGTACACAAGAATGTCACTGCTCGTGAAGTGAAAGTTCTGTATTTTTGATGCTGTGTGCTGCACTGAAACATACATATTGTGGTAACATTTTGAATTGTTGGGACTGGTTCTTTTTTCGTAATGTTACCTGTGAAAAATGTTGCCAAACAACATTGGACATTGTTGTGGACTTTCATGAACATGATTACAAAAACTTTGAACAGTTTTACTGTTTGTTATTCTGATAATGAAACAACCTAAACTTTCAAACTTCAAAACGTGACATTGCATACTGGAGATTGTTTTACATACAGTACTACAGTTCTGATGGACAGCAAAACAATATAAATGTTATTATATAATATCAGTCTGTAACACCCTGTATGTTTGCACTTCTGGTGTGAATTACACAAAAATGTGCAAATGTAAAATAGTTTTAATGCAAAATAATGTTTTCTTTGTTACTCATTCCCCAACAAAAGTCTACGAGAAATAAGTGGTCTAAATACTGTTCAGACACGATCTAGGTCAGTAAACCTGATCATAATATAAAATTATATTTTAATTTTGCTCTAAGTTTCTCTATATCTGGGGTACACAGAAAATTTATATGTCTTTAGAAAAATAATTTTATGATGAAAAACTTTGTTGCTAACACTAGGTATCAAAACTTTCAACTTCTGTCAGAAAAAGTGGCTTAAAGATATTGCAGTTGATCCACACTTACAAGAACTTTGCAGACAGGAACTACGTCAGTGAACATGGTCATCATACAAAACTTTATTTTGTTCCCAGTTTCTCTAGATCTGGGGTACACACAAAATGTATATACCATTAGAAAGATAATTTTATGCTGCAAAACTTTATCAAAAGTTTCCTTTTCCGTGAGAAAAGGTGATTTGAAGATAGTACAGTCTATCCAAATTTACAAGAACATTGTGGACTGGAACTACATCAGTGAGCATGGTCATCATGTAAAACTTATTTTATTCTAAGTTTCTCTAGATTTGGTGTACAAAGAAAATTTAGATATCATTAGAAAGATAATTTTATGCTCAAAAACTTTGTCACTGACACTACCTATCAAAACTTTTATTTAAAATGTGGTTTGAAGATAACATAGCTGATCAGTTTCAAGCTTGGTTTTTTTGATACTTGGCGAATGAAAACACAACGCTGCATTGTGGAGGTCACATGATTTTCATTTTCAATTAAATTGTTGAGAAATGTCACCAATGAGTACATCATGTCTTCCTCTACAACTTTTATATACATTTTTTTGCTTCCTGACCATGTTTTCCCACTCCAAATGGACTTTGAAGTTGACACTGCACAAATTGTCCTGTAGAGCTAAAATATCCAGTGGAGCAATGCACTACATGCAACTCAACATGGTGGCACAAAGCAGCAGTGGCGCAGCATTACAGTGTGTTAAGGGTTAACACATAAGTATATTATAATTAGTTGGAGTATGGTATTACATGTACTACAATACTATGCCTAACAGAAAGTATAACAGAACAGTCATCTTGAAAACGGAACCTGCTTTTATAATGCTTTGAGGCAGGCCTAATACATGTTATATAGACTAGTGGTGGTGGTATGGTGATAGTAATCAAAATAATATTCCAGCTAAATTATGCAAATATAATGTAAACAAGTAGCCTTCCAGCTCCATCAATCATGGCAAATCCTCCTTTGAAGTGCAGACAGAACACTCTGGACAGTTTTACCATCAAGACTAGCACTGGTTCCACAGATCAACTTGAAAGTGACAATCATTTAAAACACAGTATTCCTGCAGTTGAGGCACATTGAATGCAGATCTATCCCAGTCTCCACAACAAAAGAGTCCGACAAATGTAAAGGCTGGCACATCAGACAATGCTGATACCACAAGTTTTCAAGAAGTATCACCCAAAGATGGATGTTTGGTCCTTCAAAAATAGGTACTCAGTTATACTGACAAAATTCGTACGCTGGACAATTGCTGAAACTGAGCCCAACAAGAACTCTTGACACCAGAAATTACATAAAACAAGAGGCCCATGGGCCCAATGCTCTGCTGGCACCGTGGTTATATTGCACCTGTTCATTTTAAAGTTGAGAGTCCTCAAGTGGCTTCTGAACATATAAAGCTTATGTACATTTAGTGTATAAAAAGTTCACCAGATCGCACCTTGCTCCACATGTAATCACAGCTTATTTATGCAATTCCAGTGATGGATAAACATGTAGTTCCATGTCCCAAGACAACAATGAGTGAGTCTTTAACTTAGGTCCTCAGTGACCTTGAGACAGAATAACAAGGTCATTGATATATCAAATTCCAGCTTTGCACATTGTCTATATATCCTATAAATTTGGCAAATCTAATCCAATTATTCTTCAAGTTATGGAATTTTACATCTTAAAACACCTTTTGGCTCATAAGTTCCATCAATTTATAGGTGGCACCACTAGTATCACCAGCAACTTAGACTTTGACCTCCCCAACAATCCCACCACATTTGGTGAAGATCCACCAAAAATTAAAGATGCTAGAGTGTTCACAAAATTTTTACATTTTGATCTCTGTTACATAATACTGTAGGTGGCGCCACTAATATCGAAAGAAACCTAGATTTTCATAGACCCTATAAGTCCTGAAAGTTATATTGGTCTAACTTGAAAACTGTGGACGGTATTGCCCTCACAAGCCAAAAGTTTACAGACGGATGAACGGACATGAGTGATCCTATAAGGTCTGCAACCTCTGGTCAGTAGAGCTAAAAAGGCTACTGAAGCAAGCACAAACCTGATTCCTGTAAAGGACAGCCGATAAATTTCTCAGAGCACAGGGAATTTCTCCATGGAAAAATCCAAAACTATGGAAAAGGGTTATTTTTACCTCCGTTCTTACAAAAGAAATAAAAGATGCAGCAGAAACAGAAGGAAAAAAAGGAGAGATTGAGAATAATGTCATAGGTGTAGCTTTGAAGAAAACCAGAAATGTATCATACTTCAGCAGGACAATTAAGGTGGCTAGAAAGAGACAGTCTAAGACTGTATAAAGAGGTCAAAGCTAAACGAAAAAGACTCTTTGCTGAACAAAATGCTGCTCTGAGATCTGGGGCGATAAATTTTCTTACGTGTGATGACAAAAATACTTGTTTGCCACACATCATAGATGGAAAAGAAACTGTATAAATCCAAATACATTCTATCTCTCTCTCTCCCCTGCCAGTCAACCTTTCACCGTCTTTTTTCCTCTGTCTCTCTCTCTCTCTCTCCTGCCAGTCAGCCCCTTGTCAATTGTAAATCCTCATTTAATTTGTATTCATATATTGCGACTGCAAAATCTGCCACTGGTGGAGCAGCTGCTACAGCTACCAGACAAAATGTAGCAATCGGTAAAGAGGGAAACACTATTGAGGCTTAAATCATATCGAAAGCATCCCATAAAGTGAAAAGACATGATTTCCAACATCAAAGAAACTGCCCATGTCCTACCACTAGCAGCAGATGCTCCAGATCTCCAGTTTTTCATCTGCAGAAATCAGGTGAATAGGATAGAATATTTAGATGTGGCAGTTGAGAGCAGTTTTGGCATAAAGAATTCCCCTCACTCATTATTTGTACCATAGAAAGTAACAATATTTCTTGCTGAGTGTAATTATAAAATTAATATCCCTCCATAGTCAAGACCTGTGATAAACACTTATTTTACTGAAATTTTTATTTGGTCTGTATGTACACTTATCTTTTATACCTGTGGCCGTATTAACAAAGCATTTGATCCTGTGTTTGAGATACATTGAAGTCAATAGCAAAATCAGCTCAAATACTTTGTGAATACGGTCCCTGGAAGAAGAGTTGAATGAAGGAAAGAATTCTTGATGAATAATTTGGTCTACAGTGAAACCTATTTTGAGAGACCACTGTAATGAATGACCACCTGCCTTTTAAGACCATATTTCCAAAGTCCCTTTTGCTATCTCTCCCATGTTATTGCACCTCCATTGAGAGGCACCCGACTTGTATGACCACTATTTGGCCTGCTCTAAAAGTAACAAATGTATGCTCAAAGAAGACCCCCCCCCCTTTTACAACTTGACACATCATTTAGTAAATTGTAGTATTCACCTTATTTTCTTTTTAAATACAGTACTCAAGGTTATTTCATGCACAATTTGTCTTATTAGTGTGAGCAACTTATACAGTGATTTCCACGTGCTTTTCTTCTTACTGTCATAGGCCTACATTAAAACTACAAAAGAATAATTAATGCAATGCAATAAAATCCAAATCTTATTTTGATGTTTCAAAAGGGACATTTTTTTTTTTTCATTTTATTTATACCCCATACATTTTTATTAATTGTGACTGAGAACAAAACCAAGTTACCCACTGGCACTGACAATAATATTCTAGTGTTTTTTGTTTGTATCATAAATATCATTTGTCCTGTGACAGCTGATCCAGGAAGCACTATTCCCACATGGCAGGCTTAAGCCTGTACTGGACACTACTAACTTTGATACTATAACGCAACATGATTCATGATGAAATCACAATACCATATTACCATTTCTAATTAATTTTGGCTAATAAAGAGCTAAAAGTATGTTAGGTATGCCTGAAAAATATTTCAGAACTGTACTCTACGATGATGGGACACATAAATTACAAAAAATATTGTTTGAAGTGGCTAAAAACATGACATCACCATGCACTGCAGTATCACTTCAACTGTTCATGCTTTTGCGGTCCGGCAATGTAAAGATATTAAAATATATAGACATTCACATAAATTAATGAAATCAATATTATGTACCTCTTGTTTCTGTTTCTTTTTTACCCGTTGCTTGGTATAGACCCTTGTTCCTGAAGTACAACTTCCACTACCGGGCCACTAGCATTCTTGGCCCTTGGCCAACTTGCAGTGTTGCTGATGTGCTCTGAAAGGGTACTGTTGCATCTCGCTTCACAGGGGAACCAACAACCCATGTTCTACCCCTTTCTTTCCAAAACTTTGTTGGCACAGCATCTTCTTTCAGTGTCTGTCTCTTATTAGGTCTTTCCCCTGTCAACTCCACAGGTTTTGCATCCATGAAACAATGAACTTCAAAGTGCTCACTGCAAAGTAAATGTGTTGGGGAAGGATCAAACTTACGCTACCCAACATGAGGAAGCGATGCCCTCTGCAGTGAGCTATGCTTTGGATATGAATGCCATGCAAGTCCTTCCTTCCTATTCTCTCTGCTGGATAATATTATAGCTGTCTTATGCAGTGCACTATGGCATTGTTATGGCAATCCAATTCAAACACTTTGTAATTTAGTTCAAACACCTCACATATTGCTTATCCTGGTTGCACTATGGAAGAATTTTAACACCACGAGGATACACTATTTGGTCAAGCCTGACATCACAGCGGAAGTAGAACTCTTCACCCGATACTACATAAATATAATGTATAGTTAGGCTAAAAGAGAGAATCCATGGCAGTACACTCGAAGTTGCAATTTTATATGCTCGTAGCGATTTCAAATGTGCGTATACATTGGCTGGGGGACTTAGTTGTTTTACCTGTTATTATCAATGACATATGCAGTTTGTATTTTGACCTTCAAAAATGGGTCAAAGTCATCCAAATTTTCACAAAAGTTGACCACTGACCCAATGCATAGTTGGTATAAGTTTCAAAGCTCCATCTTTATTTAGGATCAAAATACTGAATTTAATGTGTTTTTTACATCTATAATGCTAGTTCTATTGAAAACCATCAGGAGTGCCACCAGGACTCCACACATCATAAACTTTTTTTCTGTATAATATTCCTGTAATGGTAAAATGCATATATGTTCACATATACAGATAGAATGACCATCACAAGAATGTCATCTCAAGAAATGTATTCCCTCAGTGACCTTGCAAGTAGGTCAAGGTGACCCATGTTATGTAATATCGTACTTTCAGACACAATACACATATGCTGTGACATTTAATTAAATTGGCCTGATTATATCTCATGATAATGAATTTCATAGGTCTGAACACATACGTGTATTGACTCATATTTTCCATTCACCTGTAGGTGGTGCCACCAGTGCACTTTAGATTCCACATATAAGCCTCCCAAATGTTTCTACCAAATTTCATAAAGAATCTTTTTGCCTGCATATTAAGTAATCCTATAGGTGGCGTCACCAATAATGCAAGGAACTTAGATTTTCATTCATAGAACATGTCCAAAAAATTTCAAGAGGCTAAATTTAAAATTGTTGCTGCTATCATGTTGACAACCAGATTGTTTACGGGCATTTCTAGTATGTTACACTGAAGTACTAACAATGCCCGTGAAGTGAGTGTTTAAGGTAATTGACTATAGTCACCTCTTCACCCTTGTGATGAAATAGGAGGAGCCAACAATGAATGATGGTTTCTGACAGTAGACAGGCTACAGAAGATCTCTAGGTGAGACGGAATGACAGCTCGCAGTAAGTGAAATTGACACAAGCCACATGACACCCCAGGGAAACTCAGTTTAACCCCTTCACCACTTTCCGCCGGAAGCGTCCGGCGCTCTTTTTTAATTCCTACACGCCCTTGAGCAGGATTATTCCGGCAGTACTACATCGAGATACACAGCCACCTCAGCGCATTGAATACCAGTGTAATACTGTACATGTGTATTCAGCATAGGCTATGTGACGCTAAACGTGTGCATGCTATATATGGGTCAGAAGGTGTCATGTGACGCTCAGTTGTCCATACAAACAGGTCACTAGAAGGTCAAGGTTACAGACGATTCCACAGAGCAGACATCAGTACATTATGGCTCGACGACAAAAGTATACCAGCCAACAGGCTCTTGAAATGATTATGAACGAAATTGATACTGAGTATGATGATGGTGGCAATGATATAGGATCGGATGACGGTGAAGATGATATCCTTAGTGCTAGTTTTGGAGACTGTACAACAGAACAGAGGGCGGTAAGGGAATGTATTTTCGAGGACGCTACTGCCTCTTCATCACATGTGAGAAGCCATATGCACAGTGCTATGTCCACAGCCAGTGCATCATCAAGCAATACTCATAATAGGACTGCTACATACGCTATTCAGGTGACAGGTTTGCACGACAGTCCTAACGCTTCAATTACTAGTGATGGTGATGGGAATAATTCTAACATAGCAGATAATGAAGGGCGTATAATTGAGAATGTGACTGTAGTATCAAGACCCAGGGGCCGACCACGGGGGAGACATAGAAACTGTGCCACTCCATTTCGGCCATATAGCACGCGTTCTAGAAGTGAGTCTATGCCAATAAATGAGAATGTGCCTGTAGTAACCAGGGGACGGCCGCGAGGTAGGCCTAGAAGCCGTGCTACTGTAACAAGGCCAATGCCTATGAATGATATTGTGCCTGTTGTAACCAGGGGACGACCACGTGGGCATGGCAGGCCTAGAAGCAGTGCTACCATAACTAGGCCCTACGCCACTCGTTCTCGTGATGAAAATGTAAATAGGTCCACTGATCATGATATGAGCGTAAATAGGCCGACTCGACAGGATCCTGATATGATTGCAGCCACTGCAAATTAACAGACTTGCATTCAAAGTGAAAATGAAAGTGATACACCTGTAGTTGAACGTCATGATATTATAAGTGATAATGGTAACAGTCCTGCTGAAGATAATTCTATGAGTGATAATGAACGGAGTGATGATCAACATGATGAAAATCAAATACATGATGATGACATGCTCAATGCAGATAATCCTGATGTGAGTGATAATGTAAGTGATATAGGTTTGCCTTCTGAACATGATGACCAAAGTGATGATGATGCCCAGCTCAATAATGATAATCCCTATATGAGTGATAATGCAAGTGACACAGGTGTACGGTCTGAACCTGATGATCAAAGTGATGACGGTGACAATAATGATGAAGATGATGGTGATGTAGCGTGGTTCCTTCCTGATTTACAGTGGCACAGAGCAAACAATGAAGACCCCCAACTACATGATTTTCAGGGGGCAGCGGGCATCAAGGAGGATGTTACAGACTTCAGACCATATAACTTTTTCAGGCTTTTTCTCGCACAGGATTTGTTGAACCATTTGGTGACACAGACTAATCTGTGTGCACAGCAGTATATTGATTCACATGCTATATTAGCAACACATTCAGACGTGCATAAATGGTACCCAACCAATAGCAGAGAGATGGAAAGGTTCCTTGGCATGGTTTTCTTGATGGGCATAATAAGGAAACCTACAGTAGATATGTATTGGTCTAAAGACTGCTTGAATGAGACCCCACTATTTGGCGTCGCCATGAGTTGCCTGCGTTTTCCCCTTCTCCTACACTTCATTCATTCCAATGATAATGAAATTGCCCCTGACAGAAATGATCCTGATAGGGACCGACTTTATAAAGTGAGTCCTGTAATAGATCATTGATTTGAACTATTTCAAAAAGTTTATGTCCCCACTCAACAGATATCTGTCGATGAAAGTTTACTCACCTGGAAAGGGCGCTTAGTGTTTCGACAGTACATTCCTTTGAAGCGAGCCAGGTTTGGAATCAAATTATATTGTTTATGTGAAACCTCTGGATACGTTTTTCAGTTAAGAGTGTACACAGGACGAGAAGATCCTGCCACAGATATGACACATGTATTGCCTGCCGAGGTAGAGAACTTCACCAAGCCTGAAAAAGTTGTTCTCTATTTAGCCCTGCTGTTATGTTCATATATATTACATTCATATATTGCATGTATAGCACACTATGCAGTGCTGCCGCCTGTAGTGATGCTGTAGTAGTTTGTGACGTCATGTACAAGTAGCCATAATTAAACAAGTTAAGCTTTACTTCGGTCTCCGAGTTTCATCCTTCAAACATAATACCTGCCACTACTCGACAAAGGGTATAAGGTCTACATGGACAACTGGTATTCGACTATACGACTGTACATGTATTTGCATCATCGTTGCACTTTGGCATGTGGAACAGTTAAAAAAAAACAAGTGCCAAATGTTGTACGCGCTGCAAATCCAGAAGTTGGAGGCACTGTTACATTCAGATCTGGTCCAATACTGTGCTTGAAATTCAGAGATAAAAAAGATGTGCATGTGATGAGCACTTTTCATAAAGAAGCCACTCAAATGGTCTCAACACGGGGACGCGCACCACGTACTGGTCAACAAGAGCGTGCGGCAGTGAGGAAACCTGTTGCCGTAATTGATTACAATAAAAACATGGGAGGAGTAGATGTCCATGACCAGATGTTACAACCCTATAGTGCCGCCCGCATGACCATGAAATGGTACAGAAAACTTGCAATACACTTGCTTCAGATCGCTTTACTGAATTCCTTCATTCTGTACCAGAAGTCTGGTGGCACCCTTACCTTTTTGAAATTCACCCATGATGGGATTGCAGAACTGATCTTTCAGTGTGAAAATATGGATGAAATTGGACCAAGTGAGCATTTGTCAAGACTATCAGGAAGGCACTTTCCTGCCCACCTTCAGCCAACTGCCACATGGACAAAGCCACAGGCAAGATGTCCTGTTTGTTCCAGGCGCAAGGTCCGCAGAGATGTGAAAACATATTGTCCAAGCTGCCCAAGCAAGCCAGGACTGTGTGCATCACCATGTTTTGGTATCTGGCACACCCAATTTTATTTGCCAAGACAATAAGGACTACAGAGAAACTTAGACTTCAATGCAATCCTTGACAGACTTGTATGTCTGAAGTGCCAGTATTACCCTGCCTTGAGGCTGGTTGATTATATGTTTTTGCATGCCACCAAGAACCTTTATCTAGTATGAACAGTTGTTTTTGATATTCAAAATACCTAATTGTTGTTGTAAGGACAAAATATAGGTGCTGAATGTTCATTTATGGAACACTAGAAGTATATTATTTCACAAAAACCTTCACACACTTGTACGTTAAAATTAAACCTTTTGACTGGCTTCCGATTAGTTGTTCACATGTTTATATACCCATTATCTGATTAGAAAACCACCTAAAGTCATTATAAATATTAATGGTAGAAATTATATGCACATAAGGTTTACAATGTCAGACAATTTGAAAAATCAGTATATCTCAACATTTCGAAAAAGTTGATTTTTTCACCAAAATCTGCGGCGTCAGGGAATTTTTTAGTGCCCGGCGGGCCCGGCGGGGAAGGGGTTAAAGATGCCTGAGGAAGGCATAATGTATCACGAGCTGGGTGGCTGGAGCACACCAGTGGTTTGTTGGTGCTGCTATGCTGTGGGCTGGGTGCCTCGCATGCATGTGTGTGTCCCCTTGTCCTTGTTTCATTTTACACGCTTCTGTCAATAAAGCTGTCTCTGCGTGCATATGCTACTGGATGATGCTGTTGCATATATGTGTAACGGCTACATGTGGTATACCTGCTATGATCATGATCCTTTTTTTCCCATGGTTTCAATGTGTTTTAGGCTTTGTTCTCTTTAGTTACATATTTTGACAGCAGGTGTCGCTGTTGTTTCAGCTTATTTTTTTCACTGGCCGTATTAATGATTAAAAATTCTATTTAACTATGAATTATTTACCAACAGCATAGATTATTGAAGTATTTGTTAAATGGTGAAATGTCATATTGTTAAAACTTGGTATATTGTTTAATAGAATATTGTATATGAAGTTATAAGTGAACAAGTGTTAAAAATATTTTTGATACATGGTATATTGCGATAAATGATATATATAAGATAAAAGTTATACCAAATGAGTAGTAAAGATGATCATATGTTGATTATATGTATATTGTTGCAGTATGTCTCTATGATGTCGCAGTGATGACCTAGTGTCAATAAATGCCCATGGAGATTAAACGGTTCGAGTTGAGTCCTTCCTTCAGTCAAAGTGACAGAAGATAAAAGCTTTTACCTGCTTCGCCATGGGTGTCATAGTTACAAGTCATACCTAGGAGCAGCGGGTAAAGGTGTTCCAGTGTTCCTGTGTTAGACACATTCGAGGGAATGTGCAATGTGTGTTCCAGTGTTCCCGCTTTCAAATGTTAGACACATCAGTGGTGATGTGCATAAGTGCATCCGTATACCTGTTCATCTGTACATTCACGTATTAGTGTTCAGACACATCAGTGCTGTGCTACATCGTTATACAGTTTAGGAGTCACATCGTGTGTTGTGACATTTATCGACAGTCAAGTTTCAACATCAGTCTTCCATTCAGCTAGACAGCTACGTACCTGGTTGCAACCAACTCTGTTATTTATTGTGATTTATTAATTTATTTATTTTGGGTTTCAAAATTATTTTTATTGTTATCTTGGTTTTTTTTTTGTTTGTTTTGTATTGCCACATATCTATATATTGATAAATTGTTTATCCATAGATACTGATTGGTATTTGGTATAGTGGGTTGTTATATTATTTATTTTACAATATATTCAGTACATATTATTGGCATATTGTATATGAGGGTATCAATTACATTCTTGCACATTTTTGTGTGCGCTGTTTTCACAGCCTACACAATGGCGCCTGTAGAAGAGGCAAAGGTAGATCGGGGGACGGCAAAAGGCAAGGTGACTAAGCTATGCAACAAGATATCAAGATTTGTTGTAGAGGAGGATGATCTTTCAACTTTGCCTACTTTGATTTCACAATTAAAACAGGCATTTGATGAGTTCAAGGTCGCCCATGAGAAGGTTTTGAATCTTGATAAAGAGCATGAGAAAGAACATGATGATTATGTTGACGAAGTACAATCTAAATATGTCAAAATTTTAGGTGTAGCTAAAAGTGCTATAAAACCTGTAGTTAAGACTGAAACAACACCTGCCCCAATCCCGGGTCGTGAAGTTTATGATATCCTATCCCTTCCAAAAGTGCAAATAGAAACATTTTCTGGAGACCCGCTCCAATATCATAACTTCATTAAAGCTTTCCAACTTTCATTTGAATCATGCATAGCCGATCCGTCTGCTAGACTTACTCGTATGCTGCAATACACGTCAGGTGCTGCTCATCAGGCCATTAAGTCCGCTGTATTTCTGAAGCCAGAAAAGGGTTACAAGTTTGCGTGTGATACACTTCATAAACTTTATGGGAGTTCACACTTGGTAACTCAGAGCATTATTAAGTCCCTTAGGTGTACAAGACCGATCAAATCGGTGGTTGATATGCAATCGCTCTCAAATGAGTTACGCAACTCTTATCAAATTTTGAAGCAAATTGGTTGCCTTCATGAGGTAGATTCTCAGGTTGTCATTTTTGATATTGTTGCACGCTTACCTGCTTTTGTACAAAATAGATGGAATAAGGAGGAACTGCAGTACAAACATTCTTCAGGTAACTACATGAAATTTGAGCAGTTAGCATCTTGGGTTGTTGGTCTTGCCAAAGAATGGTCAGATCCATTGGTTGGACAAGTTGCTAGATCTGAGAGATATCAGTCACAAAAATGTGACAGCTCACATTGCCCAGGCTGAAACTCAGGAGTTTATTGGCTCCATGTTGGAGGTTGACAATATACCTGGTAGATGGCGCTGCTGTATGTACATTTGACGGGAATACAGTCACTCAGAAAAATACACAGCAGTGACAAAACTCACAGCATTTCAATCAGCCATGCAAAATGTGTAAACAGCATCATTTCATTATGAAGTGTCCTGTTTTCCGTGGTCTTGAGGTTAAAGATCGTTTAGCCTTTGTGAAATTACATCAATTATGTGTGAACTGTTTAAGGGATAACCATGATATCTCTGACTGCAAATGTAAGGCTCATTGTTTTGTTTGTGGCGACAAACATACAGCTTTCCTTCATACTGGTAGGTCCTCAGTTAACTTTGCTGTGGATGCATCATCATGTTTGATGCCTGTGGTTAGAGTACAGGTAAACAACAAAATTTATGCTAAGGCCAAACTGGATACTGCTTCTTCCACTTCTTTCTGTACTGAAAGTTTGGCTGATCAGTTAAATTTGAAAGGATCGTTGAATGATTACATCTTAAGAACGATGAATGGTGCATCTCCTGTTAGTTCAAAACAGGTATTGCTTGAATTATCAACTGATCAAGAATCAATGGTGTTATCTGGTGTGAAAGTTGTGCCACATTTTCCTATATCCAGGGGAGTTTTAGATCAGAGTAAATACCCACACTTGCAGGGTCTTGATCTATCTGCTAGTATAGACTGTCAACATGTTGATATTCTGATAGGTCAAGATTTTGTAGAAGCCTTGATACCTTTAGAAGTACGTAAAGGTTTGCCTGGTCAACCAGTCGCAATTAAATATAAATTTGGTTGGACAGTCAGTGGTCAAATTCCAAAGGCAGATGTGAGTCATGTTGTCATATGCAATTTTATTTCAACGTTTGCCTGGTCAACCAGTCGCAATTAAATATAAATTTGGTTGGACAGTCAGTGGTCAAATTCCAAAGGCAGATGTGAGTCATGTTGTCATATGCAATTTTATTTCAACTTCTCTGGTAGATTTGGAAAATAATTGCGACATGTCTATCAATGATGACATAAACAAATTGTGGGAACTGGAGAACTCTGCTTTTGAGCGTCAAGGCATGTCTATACTTGATAAAAGAGTTCTAAGTATGTGGGACGAGAAATGTAGAAAAGTCAATGATCACTACGAATTGCCTATACCATGGGAAGATCCATGTGAACCCATTCCCAATAATATAACTATGCCTTGTACAAAGAGGTTAGATACCCTGATCGTTCGTTTAGAACGAGATAATCTTTACCAGAGATATATTCAGAAGTATCCAAATTACTTGATTCTGGGTATGCGGAAGTAGTTCCTGCTGAGGCTATGAAAAATGTAGAGCGCGTATGGTATTTACCACACCATTACGTCCAATCAGTAAATAAACCTTTGAAATATCGTCTTGTGTTCGATTGTTCTACGCGTTATGGACGTAAATCGCTCAATAAACGGTGTTTACAGGGTCCTGATCTTATTAACAAATTGATACCTGTTTTGTTGCCTTTCCGTCTCCATGGTTACGGGGTTCAGGCTGATATCCGAGAAATGTATGTGCAGATTTTGATTCCTACATATGATCGTGATGCGTTACGATTTTTGTGGTACAAGGATGGAAAACTTGTGCATTTGTGCATGTGCGTCCATTTTTCGGTAGAATTTGGTGCGCTGCTTCCAGTACGTTTGCGTTAAGAAAGACAATACTAGATAATCCAGACATAGATTCTATTGTCAAAGAAGCGGTAATAGATTCCATGTATGTAGACGATCTTACCCAATCAGTTAATGATGTATCACAGGTATACAAAATTATATTTGATTTACCTGTTGTACTTCAATCTGGAGGTTATTTGCTCACAAAGTTTGCTGTCAATGATGAACAATTGTTGAGTAAAATACCATTCGAACATCAAGCAAAAGAAGTCCATACCTTTTTTGCTGAGTCAACGTGTCGTGCATTGGGTATATCATGGAAAGTACATGAAGGTATTTTTTGTTTTCATGTACCGAGTTCACACATGAATCACATTACTCGCCGTACAATGTTGAAGTTCGTGGCCTCAATATTCGATCATCTGGGTTTCGTTGCACCTTGGGTGTTGCCGGGAAAGTTATTACTTCAACAGGCAACCTGGTTGCGTTTAGATTGGGACACGGAAATTCCACTTGAATTGAGTACCCAGTGGAAAATTTGGTCTCTTTCTTTAGCAAAACTGGAAAATTTCCAAATTCCACGTTGTATCAAACCATTTGACTTTGACGGTGGCTATTATGAGTTTCACATATTCGCCGACTCAAATGATAAATCATATGGCACTTGTGCATATCTCAGGTGTGTCAGTGTCACCGGACATGTGTCATCTCGTTTGTTACTGAGTAAATCTCGTCTCGCCCCAATGAACAATCCTTGTACAATCCCGCGTCTTGAGTTACAAGCGGCCAAAACTGCGGTAAACGTGTATTTAGTTTTGAGAGGTGAGTTAGTTTTACATACGGTACCTGTATATTTTTGGTCAGACTCGACTATAGTTCTTGGTTATATTACCAACAAATCCCGTAGATTCCACATTTTTGTAGAAAATCGTGTGAATTATATCCGTAGCAATACTGACACATCGTTCTGGCATCACGTTACATCGAATGACAATCCAGCTGACTTGTTAACTAAAAGTAGATCATTAGGTCTAGGTGTGATCGAGTTGTGGCTTAGCGGTCCTACATGGTTGAGTGAACATACTGCGTTATGGCGCAAAAGTGTTCCTATCTATCCTGTTTCAGAGAATGACCCAGAAGTCAAAAGTGAAACTAGAATCTGCATGACACAAGTTGACGATTTAAATACAAAATCGTGGATACGTGTCTGTGAGTATTTTTCCAGTTGGTCTAAAATCATCAAGTCAGTAGCATGGTTATGTAGATTTGTCATGTACAAATCTAAACGTAATGTGTCTCGAGAATCATTGTCAGCTCATGAGTTTGATTCAGCGCATGATGCGATTATTAGAGATATTCAAAAATATGCTTATGAATGTGAAATACAACAGTTGAAAACTGGTAAGCCATTACTCAAGTCAAGTAGTATACTTTGTCTAAATCCGTACTTAGACGAGAAACATATCCTTAGAGTAGGTGGCAAGACAGAACATCCCATTTTGCTTCCTCATCATGATGTCTTTTCACGTGTGATAACACAGAAATACCATTCCAACGGACACTTAGGTTGTGAATGGACGTTGAGTCGCATCCATGAGAAATACTGGATAACAAAAGCACGTCGCTTAGTAAGGAAAGTGATTGAGGGTTGTGTTGCATGTAAGAAAATGTATGCTAAACCCATGACACAAATAATGGCTGATATACATAGTTCTCGCATACAGCCTCATTTACCTGTATTCACACACATAGGTTTGGGTTGCTTTGGTTCATATCATACCAGTTTTTATCGTGGTCAAAAGAAACGATATGGTATCATATTTACTTGCTTAACATCAAGAACAATACACATTGAGATGTTACATTCCCTCGATGCGGAGTCATTTATTAATGCATTCCGCAGAATTGTAGCTAGACGCTCGACACCTGAGACTGTAACATCAGACGAGGGAGGTAACTTCGTTAAAGGCCAAGAGTTGTTAAAGGAGGCATTTGAATATCATACCAAAACCATATTAAGACAATAGTCAGCAACACGCTCAATCCAGTGGTTTTTCATTCCACCTAAAAGCCCCCATTTCGGTGGTGCCTGGGAAAGACTAGTTGGTGTTATCAAAAGAGTCTTCAAAGCTATTTACCGCATGCTAACGTATGTCAGATGAAATACTTGAAACAACTTTTTGTGAAGTGGAGTCTATATTCAATGGTAGGCCTTTGACAAAACTTAGGCCAGCCTTAAAAAATATTTCTGCTTCATATAACAGGGCCTTGAAAAATTTGATGAGGCAGGGAGCATTTTTTTTTTTTTTAACTACACATACCTACTACGTATTACTGCAATAAGGGCATCATGCCAGTACGGTGACTAATGGACTTGATATTGATACAAGATAAACAAGATTCCAGGTTGAAATTTTTTCATTAAATCTGTATTACATGCTTCAGGCTGTTTTGCTGGAGCTGCGACAGAGTAGCCTTACTGTAAATACACCTCAGCTTGGCTTGAATTGGGGTGGGTCTTTTGCTATTTTAAACATGTACATGTACAGGGCTTCAAGAAACAAAGGATTAGCGTAGTTATAAAGTTGTAGGGTTGGGAATTGGTCCGAATTTCAAAGTCTCGATGATTGGTTTTTAGAAGTGACCGAGGATCAATTATAATTGGTTTTGGGAGTATTCTCAACAACTCATTGACAGAGCTTAATGAACCAGTTTCAAGTTCTTTTTTAAAACAAAATATGAAGGTACACACCAGAGATACCACCCTATTGGCTTGCCTTCTTGCATTTACTTGTGCTTTCTAGTGCTTTATTGCTTTATGATGTGACATGCATGTGTTACCTGCAAAAGTAAAGCACTATTTCTACACTACTGCTACTACTATACTAACTAGTACTGCAAAACATATTTAAATCACAATTTATTGACTTTATTAAAAGAAATCAGTTAATATGTACTACTAGTCATACACTACAGAGGGGTGAGGGAGGGTACCCATCACACAAAATTAAATGCTGCAACCACACATCACACACAATTAAATGTTTTCAATCACATTCACATGAAAGGAGTGACAACAGGGGATATCCATCCAATTCGTGGCTATGTCATAATGTCACATAAAATTAAATGCCCAACCAGGCAATCACACATCTGTGACATCACACAAATTTATTTCTTCTCAATTCTCATCACACATAATTTTTATCACACATCACGCAAAAGATCCCCCCCCCCCCCCGCCCCGGCGCCACCACCACAGCCTAAGGATCAGTACAAGGACAACACCCAACATTTGAAATTCAAAGAAATATATTGGCTTTTTTTGTTGGAATTAGTTTTGTTTAATCTTCGGCTCTTTGCACTTATATCATAACGTAACTGCCTTAACTCCTAGCGCTCTGCCAGTATCTGGTATCGCACAGTGTGCCACCGGGCAGTTTTCTTATCGCTTGCGCAAGAGAGGACATCCTGGATTGAACGTGCCTGGGCTCTGCGAGTTTTGCGATTCAATCCTAGTGATCAACACAAAGTCGGTCAGATATTACATGAGGTATAATTCTGTGCAATTTTTATTTCAATTTACTCCCTAAATTTTTTTATGCTTTATGGGATGTCAAGCGTCTGGTCACTTATTTTTTTTTTACCAACAAACATGGTCACAGGCCGTGCAACACAAGCGAGTGTGAACATGCAGGCACGAGTCCGGGCATGGTTTTCCGTTATGTGCGTATATTTTTCCCGGCCTTCGGTCATAAATTTCATTCCTCATTTGTTCTTTTATACAGATTTTTATCCTTTCAGACATTTTAATCAAATTAAAACAACAAACTTTGGATAAAAACATCGTGCCCTGAAGTATCTGAGACAGCAATCAACCACATCCTGTTGACACAAATCTCAGTCAGGCTAAGCGTCGTCACCGTGCGGTGATGGAATCTGCGTATTTTCCTTGCTTTGCTTATGGAATTTTCATTCCTGCCTTTATCTGTGTCTAGATCTGTTCCATCGACGTCGTTTTGCGAAAGTATGATGTCAAAATTTCGCATCTTGGTCCTATAATCTTTGCATGAATGCGACATGTTCACCTGCACAACAAATCGAACTTGCGTGCACATGGCAAACAACGAGTTTGATTGGACGGTGACATGCACGCGACCAAATCCATCCAATGAGAAACCTGGAAATACTCCATCTCCAGGGTCGTCACCTTGGAAGACACAACTTTTCTGTGTCCCACTAAAATCTGAAATTTTACTGATCGGGAGGAGAAATTCTGCAACATTTTATCACCAGTGGATGTGTGATATACCAGAGATATGATGGGGATAGACAAATTGCAGCAAAGAGCCAAAATCGGAGCTTTTAATTCTGTGAACTTTTCAAAAAGGACAAGAAATCCAAAGGTCGACAAATTGGATTGTACTGACATTACCCTGGTATACCTATTAGCTTTGACAGCTATTGTTCTAGTACACCAGTGTCAGCCGACCTTAAATGACCAAAACTGTGAAAACTGTGATTATGTGTCTGGCACTCCACCTGTGTGTGGTCAGTCAAACTTGACCCAGCAAACATTCTGTGGTGGGATTACCAGCATTGACAGGTATTATAGTTTCACAAACCCTGTGTTTACAAACATTACCCTTGGCCCCTTAGTGGCTCCCAATGCCACCCATATGCTGGATCAAACTACAGCTCCAAGTGCATGTTTTGCATTTGTAAATCAACTGGCTCAGGCATCACCCAAGTTAGCATTTCTGTGGATAAGGTGTCCTCTGCTTGGAAACCAAGGCCTGCACACATACAATGGGAACCCTATCAAAAACCCTTGTGGTCAATGTGGAAAACCTGTGGCCATCACCCATCGGGCTATATTATGTGACAACTGTGACAAATGGGTACATATAAAATGCTGCGCCTTCAACCCGGATCTATACCAATATCTTACAATAAACCAGCAAGACTTTGATTGGCTTTGTCCAGGCTGTATTATGAACCAACTGCCTTTTGCAAACGCATCTCATCTAAGCATGGGTTCATCTTTTAGTGGTACAAACTCTGTTTTAAACTTATCTACACTATCATGTTCATCAACAGAAAGTAACTCTGAATCTGAATACAAACCCTTGAAGGATATTTGGATAAACTACCCCAAGAATTTTATTATAGGGCATCTAAACATAAACAGCCTACGTAACAAATATGGTTACATCTATGAGATCTTGAATCTCAAAATCTTTGATATTTTATGTGTTTCAGAGACTAAGATTGACTCGTCTTTCCCTGACATGCAATTCCAAATCCCACAATTCAGAATGTACCGATTAGATAGACACCAGTATGGACGTGGTCTCATTGTTTATGTCAGGTCAGATATACCATCCAGAATACGAAATGATATCCAACCCTTACATCATGAACTAGAAATACTTCCTGTGGAATGCACCATAAAGAAGGTCAAATGGTGTCTTCTTTTTGCTTACAAACCACCCAAAATGCCAAACAAAAACTTTGCTGAATCTATGTATAAAATCACTGACATTCTCAGTACCGACTATAGCCACATCTTAGTCGGTGGTGATTTAAACCTAGATTTGCTACATCAACAAAAGGGAAAACCTTTACGTGATCTTTGTGATACTTTTGACTTGAAAAATCTTATCACAGAGCCCACTTGTTTCACACAGAATAGTAAATCACTTATTGACGTTTTCCTCACCAATAGACAACATTGTTTTATCAAAAGTGGCACACTAGAAACTGGTATCAGCGATTGTCACAAACTTATTTATACAGCTCTTAAAGTAAATATGCCAAGAATGAGACCAAAACGGATCACATACAGGAGCTACAAAGACTTTGATCAAGCTAAATATGATCATGACTTAGAGCATACGCCTTTCTGGGTCTCTCAGTGTGTCGAAGATGTAAATGACCAGTATTTTATTTTTGAAGGGCTCTTTCTTGAAGTCATAAACGAGCATGCCCCACTCAAAACCAAAACAAAACGAGCTAGAGAAGCCCCATACATGAACCGATACTATCGCAAGTCCATTATGAATACTGCCAGATTAAAAAAATAGACACCATGATTTCCCAACTAAAACAAACTGGGAAATCTATCGGCAGCAGAGAAACCTAAAAACTAAAATCAGGATCAAATCAATGAATGACTACTTTCACAACAAATGTGATAACGGGCCCAAGCAAAATGAATTTTGGCAAACAATAAAGCCCTTTCTTAGCAATAAAGGCCACACTGACAACGAGATCATATTACTACATAACCATGATCTTGTTTCCTCCCCTGCTGAAGTAGCTAATGTTTTAAATGACTTCTACATAAATGCTGCTACCAACATAGGAAATAATACCTCCCCTGGCCTTGCTGATCTCTTAAACTCTGATTTTGTATCAAAATCAATTGAAATGTACAACGACCATCCTAGTGTACAAAACATCAAAGAACATGGAAACTACGCCCCTTTTGCCTTTAAAGAAGTAAATCAAGAAGATATATGTAAGCTTATCTCTCAACTTGATCAGAAAAAGGCAACAGGTTACGATACCATCTCAACCAAATTACTCAAACTTTCAATAAATCATATTAGTAAACCTGTTTCACAAATCATCAACAGCTCTATAGTGCAATGTACCTTTCCCCAAGCATGTAAACCTACTGTCGTCAACCCTGCCTACAAGAAGAAAGACCCTCTAGATAGGTCTAATTATAGACCTATCAGCATCTTGACTGCAGTATCAAAAGTGATTGAAAAAGTTTACAACGCTCAACTAAATCCCTTTCTTCACCAAATTTTATCTGAATTTGTAGCAGCTTTCAGGCAGCATTATAGCTGCCAATCTGCCTTACTCAGACTAGTAGAGGATTGGAAAAAATCCCTGGACAAAAGAGAATTTATTGGTACAATTCTCATGGATCTGAGCAAGGCTTTCGACTGTATACCTCACGACCTTTTAACAGCCAAGCTCCATGCTTACGGCATGACAAACGACAGCATACAATTATTAGTCAGCTACTTGCGAAACCGTAAACAACAGGTGGGAGTTGGAAATACTTTTAGCAATTGGGCATTTTTAACAAAAGGTGTCCCTCAAGGTTCCATTTTGGGACCGGCGATATTTAACATCTTCATAAATGACCTTTACTTAACCATCACCAAAGCGTCACTTGTCAACTTTGCAGATGATAACACAATTTATACTAGTGGTAAAAAGTTAGACCAAATTACCACTATCTTACTCCAAGAAACAAACCTAGCTATTGACTGGTTTAAAATAAATCAAATGCAGGCAAACACCGACAAGTTCCAGGCCATGATCGTCAGTTATCGATCCCACGAAACAGATTATTTAAACCTGGAAAATCACAACATCAAATGCGAAAATCATGTCAAACTCCTCGGTGTTTGGCTTGACAATAAGCTCAACTTTGACAAACATATTTCTGAGCTGTGCCTAAAAGCCAGCAGACAATTAAATGCCTTAAAGCGTCTCTCTAGTTACCTGAATGAAAGCACTAAAATGTGCATATACAAAAGTTTTATTCTATGTCACCTAAACTATTGCCCACTTATCTGGCACTTCACCAGCAAGAGCAATGTATTGAAACTAGAAAAACTGCAAGAGAGAGCTCTTCGTTTTGTTTTTAATGACTTTGATAGTGACTACAATGCCTTGCTGGCCCAAGCAGACATGCCTAGCCTTGAACTCTCACGTTTACGTCTATTGGCCACCGAGGTTTTCAAAGCTATGCATAATTTGACTCCACCTTTCATCTCCAGGTTATTTCACACAGAGGGCTGTGAGATGGCGGGTGGAGACAATACCTATATTAAGTTACGAAATGGACATAAAAATTCTACAAAAGCCGGCTTACGTTCCTTTACTTACCAAGGGACTAAGATTTGGAATAACCTTCCAACAACATACAAAAATGCAACCAATCTCACGATCTTTAAAAGACTTATTAAAACATGGAATGGGCATAGCTGCACCTGCAACTACTGTAGATCGGGAATGTATGTCACAAACTGCTCTTAATAGTAAACCCTTTACAGTGACAGTGTACCATTGTTAAGACGGACAAGTTTATCTATTGTATATATTTGTCGATACTCACGAACTATTTTAATCGTGCTCTGTAGCTTTTATTTATCTTATTTTAACTGTATCTCGGTAATAATAGCTCGTGAGCTAATGTATCTGTTGAAACACCGAGTTTAAATAAAGATCTGTATCTGTATCTGACCCAGCGCATTGATAATGAGGTTCGATTCTCATTCTGGGCTATTTTTGGAGGGATACCCCAGGAATATCTATTTCTTAGCCAATAAGAGAGCTTGTTACATTAAGAGACGAAATTCTGAGGATTCCCGCAGTAGAAAAACAATGGCGGACGACGCAAAACGTCGTGGCGGCAAAGGGGCAAAGTTACGAAGTTTTAGCGTATATTTTGGGAGTTGTATCATTCAAAATGTCACGAAAAACTAGTAGTTGTTTCATTTTAATCCATATAATAAAAATATATTTAAGATTTTTACCAAAAATATTCTACTAAAAACTTGTTTTACCGCACAAATACGCGATTAGCACTAAACTCTGTATTATCGCTCACATATAATTGATTATGGGAATTTTATAATCGAGCGCTTGGTCTTTTAAATTAATCGGACGATTGTCGATTAATTCGATTAATCGGAACACCACTATAAAGTTGTCCCTTTTTTTAAATATCACAGAAGAAAAAGAATAAGATATTAAATACAAATGTGTAGTTTTAATTTTCACTTGACAACACCAGGGGAGGGGAGGGGTGTATGATGAGGGTTCAGAGTAAATATTGAAAGTCATGAACACATCTCTTTTGTGTGAATGTGCAGGGACGTGGATTAAGAGTTTTCTTGCTCCATGGTCAAACTGAGAGTGCAAAGCAGGGCTCGGCAATTCACGTATGCGATTGTCCGGGACAAGTCAGATTTAATCTCAGGCAAGTTAAAATTTATAGGTACTTGCCCGGTTGGGCAACAACTTTTTTTTTCGCTGGAAGTCTATTTCTCAAATTTTCATGACACAGTTACAAGTTGCAGTTGTTTGCAAGGCTGGCTACAGGGGGTGGGGGTGGAGGTGTCTAATCACTGAAAAAATCGGAGCTTTCGCAGCAGGTGCGTGGGGCGCCGATAGGTGATAATAATTGCTAATTGATAAACGTTCAAAGTTTAAACAATTACTTGGTCCGCAGTTGTATTCATCAAAACTTTATTTCTGTCAACACAAGCAGACATTTTCACTGTCGTACATACGATTACGTTACCATAGCAAAGGTACCGGCAGTAATTATTGGTTTGCTGAGTGGGGTCACGCTACTCACCGTCAGTGTGATCTGCCCGAATGATGTCAAAGCAGCGTCAAAATACAATAAAATTTGCATGGCGAATCCATCTGCAAATTAACATCAAATGCCATTTATCGGTGGGTTCTAACAGTGTTGGAAAAAATAGGTGCCTTGAGATGACTTCCCAGGCAAAAACAGCACACAACTTCCAGTCACACGCAAGTGACAGCATGGAGTGGATCTGCGGTGAACTGACCCAGTCTCATGGACTGATTTGGGACACATTCGGCTATTTCCGCTATCCCCTACCTTTGCATATATGCCTGTGACTCCAAATAATTGTTGCAATAAACACTGGAATCTTTATTTTCGCATGCTGCAATATAAACAAAGCTTCCAATTTGTGTGTTCCCTCCATAAAATACGGCAGATTCACACATGTTCACTGGGCGGAAGCCATGATGAAAACACTGCAACACGAACCGTGATTGGCTCATTTTTGCATGTGACTCAATTGACCAATCGGGTGATGTGTTGTGCGTCAGACCACATGGCCAACGCAGCTGTTTGTGTACAGTTGCAGGAAAAGATGTAGACGGTGCGCGCACTCGATTTATGATTTTAAATATTAAAATTTTTGTTTGAATTTGATCTAGGAACACCGTTTATTGCACGGAACTTTCCAATACTGTATACGCAAATTTACTATGACGTACTGATAGCATTCATGGTAGGTACGCAAACGATATGCGTTTACAGAACTGCCACATGGGGCGTGCGAGTAGCATTAAATCAAGCCTGAAAAAAAATTTTCATTGCACTGTTGAAAAAAATATTCCAACCGCAACGTTTTGCGCACACCGGGTGCGTTATACGAAACAGAAATATTTTTAACGCTGGCCTTATAGTTCGGATCCAAACGATCACACACCTCTTACTTCAAATAAACTGCTTACGTTAAAGCAGTTTCCTGAATTGCCTCCAGGGGGTTGTTCAGTTTCCGATGCCTACCATAGTCGTTGGAAGTATGTACAACATTTGTCTAACTTATTCTGGAGTCGTTGGCTCAAAGAATACCTGCCAGCTTAAACATGAGATCAAAATGGAGAACTGTGTATCCTGATATTAAACCTGGTGAATTAGTTTTGGTATATGATCCAGGGATGCCACGTAATCTCTGGCCCTTGGCTATTGTTAAAGAGGTTTTCCCTGGGAGAGATGGTAAAATACGTTCCGCCATAGTGAAAACGCGAGTCCCGGAGTTACCTCGTCAGATCACACAACTCATTCATTTAGAGTTAGACACAAAAGCCGTGTAAACGGTGTATAAGTAAAATGTAACTAAATGTTATATATCATACATTTACAAGTATGAATATTTAGCTTTGGGTGAGCGAACAGCCCATATAAATGTGTACGAATGGTTTCGCAAATGATTCGTTTCAGGTGATTCAAGCAGCCTTTACTAGTTATAAAATGCCTTGAAAAAAAGTGTTAAGAGTATTGTTAACGTGCAATATAAGTGAAACAAAATTTTTGCAGGTACAGATACTCGTATACTAACTACTAACGTAACTATGAAATCAAGAATGGGGCAAAGGGTATATGTATTTTTATTTCAGCTGCAGTTATAAATGGTAATCGTTATTGATGGTTGTGTAAATTCTTGGAAGGGTTCCAGATGCATAATCCATACTCTATAGGTACAATTGTGTAAATCTTTGGGAGGGTCCCAAGTGCATAATTGTCTAAAATATGTTTTGTGTAAATTTTTGGAAGGGTTCCAAGTGCACGATACATGTCCCTCATGTTCATGTAAATTTTGTGAGGATCACAAATACATGATATGCCTTGTGAAAGTTATCATAGTTATAAAATTGTTATAGAATAAGAGGAGTCCCAAGTGAAATTACTATAATTTTTTTGTTTTTTCATTTTTTGTTTAATTTTGCCTTTCTGGGGCCGGGAATGTCAAACACTAGCTCGTGTTTTTGTATTTTTTGTGTGATTTTTTTTTTATATATCTCCATGGTTTTTCTCTTTTTTTTTTTTGTTGTTGTACATGTGTCTTTGTAAACCCTGTAGTGTTATGGTACCGTATACATGGGTTAATAATGTATTGAGGGTAGGGTTCCTTAGTTTTTTCCCTTTTTTTGCTTAGGTACTACTTTCCTTTTATATTATAATGTTGGCGATTCATTCGCGCTGCTATATATAGTTAGCAGGCTGCATGTAGACACAGCCCCCATTTTTCAACCAGCTAAATAATTGTATTGAGGTCGAGAGAGCTTAGTTAGAGGCTAGTCCCCGCACCTGCATATAATGTAACTAACAAGCGTTGAAGGAACTAACGTAAGTAGGGACCTGCGTTTGTCAATTGCTATTTCATCATGTTCGTTTTGAAATGTGTCAAATTCCAGTAATTTCCTAGTATTTGTAGGCATCGTTCGTATGTTGCTTACAGGTACTAACATAGTTGAAGTTCTGTGCTTTACTGGGGTTGGATAGGTACTAACATGGTTGAAGTTCTGTGCTTTACTGGGGTTGGATAGGCTGTGCAATCCCGCAAATTAGCTTTGTAAGTATGCATTTAGTTTAAATGCTGGTTAAAAGCCATAAAACATGTGAGAGTGTTGTAAAATCAGGTTATGCCAAGGTGTAAATGAAGTTGATAGCTTGTACAGGTTACGTATATGGAGTATATTGAATTGAGAAAAGAGTAACATTGGTTATAAAGGGTTAATATTAAAGCTATATATATATATATATATATATATATGTGTATCAAGGTAAACATGGTAAGGATTCATGATGCATGAGCTTAAGTTATTGGCAGCGTATTTTCTTGTATGAATTGGTCAAAGGAATGGGCGACAAATATCCTTTCTTTTGTTGGCACGTGCGCACGTCGTTAAGTCATTGCGTGCATTCAAGTGTCAAAGGGTTAGTAATGATCAAGAGTGTAATTTCATGCCTAAAAGTAAGCTTTTCTTATAAATCTATGTAAAAGGACTATTCTTATTTGTGCGACTTGAACACAAAAGTTTGGCATTTTTGGGTTTTAATAGTCAATACTTTTTCTTCCCCGTGGTTTCAATGTGTTTTAAGCTTTGTTCTCTTTAGTTATATATTTTGACAGCAGGTGTCGCTGTTGTTTCAGCTTATTTTTTTCACTGGCTGTACAAATGGTTAGAAATTCTATTTAACTATGAATTATTTACCAACAGCATAGATTATTGAAGTATTTGTTAAATGGTGAAATGTCATATTGTTAAAACTTGGTATATTGTTTAATAGAAAATTGTATATGAAGTTATAAGTGAACAAGTGTTAAAAATAGTTACGATAAATGGTATATTACGATAAATGATATATAAGTTAAAAGTTATACCAAATGAGTAGTAAAGATGATTATATGTCGATTATATGTATATTGTTGCAGTATGTCTCTATGATGTTGCAGTGATGTCCTAGTGTCAATAAATGCCCATGGAGATTAAACGGTTCGAGTTAAGTCCTTCCTTCAGTCAAAGTGACACAGCCTAGTCAGCTACTCTGAGCCAGAGGTGAAGACTGAATTCCACAAATTTACAGGATACCCTGTGGAGGATGTTCTCCAGCTTGCAGGTTTGCAGGTCAACAGGCAGGACTGTTTGTTGGCCCTTCACTATGCTGTGTTGCAAGCTAATACAGCTGGGGCCCCTGATGGGACACCTCTTGCCAGTCCTGAGGAGAAGCGGGTAAGTAAGCATAGCAAGCTTGAGGTTCTATGTGTGCCATAGAGTATACCTGTTACAGTACCACAGTGTACATAACGGTCCCTTTACTTTCCAGGGATTGAGTGTTAAGGCTGACCAACTCTCTACCTCCGGGGACCCTGGACCCAGTGATCGCATAGCCGATTTGGAACAGCAGGTCAAAAAGGTACGTTAGGAGAGCCATGCTGGACCAAGCCCTCACCCAGGTGTGAAACCTTGCCAGCAAAAGTAAAGTGGACAACGCCATTTTATTAGCTGCTTTAGAGCACCTTGTAGATACTGCCCATCTGGTGGGCCATGAGAAGGCAGATGAGTACAAATTATGTCTCAAGGCCTGCAGAGACCTTGAGGAGGAGGGGGATTTGAGGTCACTTTTCATTAAGCTTGTGGGTACAGATATGGCCAAATGGGTAAACTCTGCTGTTGACAGCTGGAAAAAGATTAACAAAAAATGGAAGGAGCTGGGAAAAGATTGCAAATCAACTGCTAGTACCACGACCAGTGCATCTGGGGCCCCACTTACTACTGTAGCTCCTTCCTTTGGGTGGCCAGGGTTTCCCCCCACAACCTCCCCTTTTGGGATGGGTTATTACCCAGGGTATCCTTTTATGCGGGGATCAGGTCCATTTCGAGGTCGGGGGAGGGGTACCCCCACCCCAGCGGAGCATCGCTGTTACCTGTGTTGGGAGGTGGGCCACTTCATGTCCACCTGTCCCAAGTTGCCTGCCACTGATAAATAAGTGTCATTATTTTTGGCCTGGCAGCTTCAGGTATGTTATTGTTATATTCATTCTGGCTCTTGTGACAGTAAGTCGTGTATCAGTTCTTTATTACAGGCCTAGCTATCTGTATGAAACTGTAAAATTAATGTAGATATTTTGCAGTGAGGATACGGGGGGGGGGGGGGGGGGGGGGGGGGGGGGTCATCTGTATCCAGCCATCAGGGCTATCATTTGTATAACACTGTGTAATTGATGTAGGTATTTTGTGTTCATATATCATATATTTGTTTCGGGTCATCTGTATTCCAGCCGCCCAGGGAAACTTATTCCTTAGTGGACTGCTCCAGGTTTACGTAGGTGGAAGGGATATAGAGGTGACCAGCTTTCACTCACACAGCTGGGTTGGGTCTGCTGTTTTCAACTTTGAGGTGTTATGTTCGCAGGGCTTGGGAACCGTACCCAACATTCCTCAATGGGAGTTGGAAAAAGACTAGTACCACTGACATGGGTGAACAAGTGGATGACAGCGGTGTGGACAGCATGGGTGAGCTGTCTGCCATCCTGTCCACCCTCCTCATGCTCCTAGAGACAGAGGGACCCGACCAACAACACGAGAGAGAGAGAGAGAGAGAGAGAGAGAGAGAGAGAGAGAGAGAGAGAGAGAGAGAGAGATGGCTGCAGAGGAGTATGTCCTGGTAGAGAGAGAGAGAGAGAGAGAGAGAGAGAGAGAGAGAGAGAGAGAGAGAGAGAGAGAGAGAGAGAGAGATGGCTGCAGAGGAGTATGTCCTGGTTGATGAGGGGCTCGAGAGTGGCAATAATCTAAGCGACAGTGATATCATGTTAGTAAAAGATAGTGACAGTGCAGTGCACTTAAATGTTGACTGTGAGGATACACATGATGAGCCACCTCAGGTTGTTACCATGTCGGAGGTACGGAAAGACATAATGGCAGCCATTCAATACATGACAACCATTCTGGGAATCTTGTACAGTTGGATCAACTTCGTGACATAATTAAAGACTTTGAAACTATGAGTGCAAGGAAAACCAGACAAACATAATCAAACACTTCTTTTGTGGGAGATACATGTAAACGAACTTACATGGATTTATTTACATGTCATTTGTGGCTGTTTAATTCGATTCTGCAAACACTTGAACCTGTGAAGGGGAGTGACAGGTCCCATTTGTCACTGACATTTGACGGGAACCATATGTGCAGAAGCCAGGACCTTGTTTATTGTTGATAGACTGTGTGATCTTAATTTTGGGACACTCATATTACCAAAGCCTGCCAGACAATGTTTAGTATGATGATAGATAGTTGTGCACTTCATGCACAACACTTGATAACAGGTGTTAACATGACTCCGAACATGATTTGTATATAGTTAACACTGTCGTGAAGCTAAAACTTGTCCATTAAATTATCCATGAGGATTTAAATTCTTGTTTTGTCATTTTTACAATGTACATGTACTTGAAGACAATATATCCCTTGACAATAGGCAATCTCAGTAGATCCAGATAACTGACATATTCAGATATCCAACATTATTTATTGGGAACAAATGGTGTCATTGTAAAGACTTGACAGTATATCCTAGCAGGTAACCAAATGTCTTGAGATATCATGTTCACAAATGATGCAAACATGGAACCACTAATGAATGGACAGACAGATAATCCATAAACATAATGGGCCCCCCCACTTGGGGGTGGTCCCATAAAAACACAAATAATCTGTATCAGGTGTATCAAAACTGGCATGCATGTATACACCTGCATAATTCATGCCAGACTTGCAGGGCTGATCGAACATTAAGACCTCTGTGTAAGTATACACATGTATGTCACATGATCCAATGGACACCATGTACACTAAAATATTCCATTTTTATTTTCCATCTCAAACACTTTCATGCACATTGTAAAATTCTTATTTCAATGATGCAAAATGTTCCAATCTGCAGGTCTGAAATCTAAAATTGCAGCGAATAACACATGGTCCTTCAAATTTAGTATAAGTAAGTTAATATTAAGCCTTTCCCACTGAATAAAGACTAAGTCAACAGCTTTTCTTGGCATGTTATCTTGTGTAACAAAGTGGCCTTTTGCGGAGTTTATTGGACTTAAAATTTTTTGAAAATTTTATAATAATAATATGATGATATGTTTATTATTGATAACCTTTATATTAAGTTATATCAATGACGACTGATAGCATTATCATGATTAAATTTTAATTTGTGATTATATATATAACAAATATATTGTAAGTCTTCCAGCGAGACCCCACCTATAAATCTTCTATTTTAAACCTCTCTTATTTTAGAACTCTTCAAGTTGTCAGAACAAGTTTTACCTTAATTAAGCATTCCTACGTGTATTCCTACGTCTTTGCAATCAGAAGCTCTGCCTTACCATATAAGGATATTTTCAATTAGCTTAATGTCGTTGTTAAGGCCAACACGTGATTTCCAAATTTATTAGTAACTGTCAGGGGATACCTCGCCGGAGTTGGGCTCGGTCAGTGCTACAGACAACTACATAGGCTGTGTAGTCTGCTGTCACAGATTGAAGTATCTTTGTTGAATAAGGAAGACGAGAAGTACTACAATTATTGCAACTTATCTTCACATTGTTATACATGTACTTGATACATCTCATCTACAATTCTCAAATTGTTTTTCATCACTGTTGTAATTAGTTCAAAACACTAAGCAGATGACATATGACCACAAGCCAGTTTGGGCCAGTTCAAGACACAGTAGCAACTAAGACTCCTTTCCCAGAAGCCGAAAGCATGGAAAATAGTTTTAACTTTTCCAATTACTCACTATTTCATTTCTAAAACAAAGCAGGTTCACGTGCACCATAACAGCTTTCATATTTGATTTTCAGTGGTACATATGTTCCATGTATTTTTCATTTAATTCACAACAAAACATGCAGTATAAAATGTCAATGCAGGACTATTTGTATCTTAAAGTTAACAATCATTCTAAGTTACCTGTCCTTTAAGTCTTAAAATGTAAGTGCATGTGGTCTTAAAAGATCATCTTCGTTGTACCTGTACATTTTCTGACATAAGGCAAGACATGCACAACATATGGTTCATTCTTCTCACAAATGGTATGTTTGCAGCAGATCTGGTTTCCACATATTGTTTAGGTTCATAAATGTAACGTCGTAGTTGATTTTTTTCTTTTTTGTATTTGGCATTTTTTGTGAATGTATTTTTCACTATCAAACAGTGCAAAAATTGCCACAAACAGTTAGTATTTCTCAACTATTTTTAAATCCAGTGCAACATACCGCTTAAAATCCACCTGGGAGCCAGTCTTGGAAGCACTGCTGCTATGTTTTTGTGTGTTTGGAGTGAAAAATGTCCACAGTAGTCTTATGGCACTGACGTAAATCCATATCACAGTAACCTATCACAAACTTGCCTTGGGTGGCCTTGTAGATGTCCAGCCCACGGCCTATTTTGATTATCCAACCATTGTTTAACCTGAAAGAAAAATACAGTGTCCTATAACTGAGGATCACCCCTGTACTGTTAGATGCATAACATAAAAATCCTCATAAGGATATCCATTCAAAAAGTTTAGTAGGGTTCATACGCACTCAAGAACATAATATTCAAATATTTTCACTATTTATACGCAATTTTCTGAAATATATTATAAAATTAAACCACAAAAACAAAAATTTGGCCAACTTTTAATCCAAACAACTAGCACATGCCAAGAGCTCAAATTTTGTCAGCAGTTTTGTGACATATGTGGCATAACCATCTTTACATCATGACTTTGCAGAAACAACTTGGGATGTAGGAGTTCAAAGACATTATTTTGGTTGCTACACAAGATTACCAGAGCCTCATGAATGCTGTATCAGTTCAGAACATGCCTGCCAACATGCTTTGCTGTCCAAAGTCACTTGGTTTTTCCAGAGTCTGACATGTCCAGCCTGTATGACTTACCCAGCAATGCTATAACCTTGAAAAAGGCCTTAACAGTATCAGTATGGAATGAGCCAGGTGTCAGGTGCCAAGTTTACCTTATTTCCCGGTCATGTATTGGTGAGTACTGTATTTCCAAGGAAACACTGTGTGTTTGAAGACTTTGTCTTAACTCTCCAAGTCGATGCTGTTGCTGTGCTTGAGCATCTGGACTCTACAAAATCAAGTTAATAACATATTATCATATATTCATAACATTTTGAGAGTTGGCCATAACAACAGTTACCATGGTTACACGTATCTGAATTATTAGTATGATTATTACACCTAAAAAATTCCTCATGCAGTCATGTCTCATACTACCAGCACACCTAATCTCCTTTGGCAGTTTCAGAGAAAGTTGAAAGATAGAAGACTTGCGAGGTAACTACTAGTTACCCAAAGATGCTTTAAAGGTATCCGTGTTCATGTATTATCTGCTGTCCTTCAGTGACTAAAATATTATCTCATGGAATCACTGAAGACCACAACTGAATTTTCAAGCACATGTACTTCTCAGCTTTCAGCAAGGGCAAGAACACAAGGTTCAAGAACTGCCTAAAAGAGGGCACTACAGTCAGTGGAGGGCTAGGGTTGTGTATTCCCATTACTTTACATTGTACTGCACATAGAAACACCAAATTTCAGACAGTAAATCCAGATGCATAACTAAATACCTCACAAAAATCATTTATCCACAGCTACAAAAGTGACTGGTTTATTCAAGGTTGCTTTAATATACAAACTAATGGGAATACACTGCTCTAGCCCTCCAAATGTTTGTGCATTCAGTTGTGTATTGGGGCAAATACACACCTTAGAGCTAATTCTAACCTTTCCTATTGACTGAATATTTTGTCTCCAGATATGTGCTTATCCTTCTGCATATTTTAAATGGTTGTATCATTCTGTCAGTAAATTCACAATTATGTGAGGGTGGGGATGGAATACTGAGCATGATTCTTCACATAGGCAATGGAAAACAATTATTTCTCCATGATTCTGACAAGATCTTACCTGTTCTAAACTGGTTGTTAGCTTTATTGTTTTGACATTTGCCCTTGATTTTACCAGCAGCTCACAGAATCTGACCATGTTGTACACCTAGAAAGTTAAAATACAGATGTCCATATGCAATATTGAACTGCAAATAATCCACAAGTCTGTTATTTCAACTGATGGTCTTTCGAAGGTACAAAATACAGTAATCCCACTCTTCTAAGGCTCCCAATGAGAGGCCACCCCTTCTACAGCGGCAACTTCCCTATGCATCAAATAAAATTTTCATTTTGTTTTGCCCCTCAAGAGAGGGTTCACCCCTTTTATAAGGTCACATTTCTGGTGCACTTGGGGTGGCCTTATAAGAGGGGGACCACCATCTAGAAAAAGCGACTCTTGAGACCAGAACCATGATACAAAGCACAATATGTTTGTGACATTGTTCTTGGATATTGGCTCACACTTTTTGGCCAAAACAACTTCAGGATCACTTTACCTTCAACTCTTTCAGTGCCAATCACCTCTAAACTGGATCTACTTAAGTCGGACTAGTCTGAATTATCATTAGGATCCCAGATTCATATTCCTCGTAAAAAGACTGTTCATTCAAGTACCAGTATGCCTATAGTTCCAGACAGAATACCCCAGGTCAACAGCTATAATACATGCCAAGAAAAGCTGTTGACTCAGTCCAAATTTTAGCACTGAAAAGGTTAATCTTTGTCACAATATCTGTGCCAAAAATTTATTTTTGCATTATCTTACTCTTAACTTGTAGATTTTTAATCCATTTAAATAAATAAACCATGCAAATAATGGAATTTTATCCAGAATGGCATAAAAAGAGACTGGTACATATAACTAAACAAGTTTCCATACTAAATCAAGAATTTACCTGATGAGGTGCTCGAATGTAAGGGTCTTCTACAACAACCTCAGTCACTAATGGATCCAAGAAACGGCCTAATATTTTTTCATAGCTGAAACCAGTAGCATTGTCTTCTATCTGAATTTGTTCATGATACTTTCCACCTGAAATGGAATCAAGCAAGTATGAACAAGATATGTTTGTAAAACATGGATGCCCCCTGCCCTCATTACCCTCGCCCTCGCTACCCTATTGATAGTGGTAGATGGGGCACTCGTGACCTTACAAAATTAGTGAAGGTTGATCATACATCAATGTCACATATCTTTAAACTTTAACCTAGCCCTTAAAAACGACTAAAAACCTGGACAATATAAAAGTTATAGCTGAAAAATTAGTCATCATTTAGAAACCATATTCAGCAAAGCGGCTTTATGACCTTGGAAATTAGGGCAAGGTCACTCATTTTCACTTGACCTTCTTCAGTTATTGTGCAAAAACCACAGGAAGTCTACTGTCTGTGTGTGACCCTCAAAACTGGGTCAAGGTCACCCATCTACAAACTCAAACTAGCCCTTATAGGCAACCATAAAGCTGTGCAATATGAAAGTGCTGCCTCTAAAATGCAAGTTGTCAGGCAGAAACAGTATTCAACCAAATGGCTCTGTGACCTTTGAAATTAAGTCAAGGTCACCCATCTTCAAACCTGACCTAGCCCCGAATACGGACAATTATCCAGTGCAATATAAAAGTCCTAGTTTAAAAATCTCTTCAGTTATCATGTGGAAACCAAAGTTAACTCAGGTACCGTGACCTTGGAAATTAAATCAAGGTCACTAAACCTCTTCTAGCCCTTAGCAAGAATTATGGACCTATTAAGTATCCCAGTCCTAACTTAAAAACTTCTTGAGTTGTTGTGCGGAAACCACAGGAATTCTACAATCTCTCTGTGACCCTGAAAACTGGGTCAAGGTCACCCATCTTCAAACTCAACGTAGCCCTTACAGAGAACCATATGCTGTGCAATACAGAAGTTCTAGCTCCAAGGTATAAGTTGTCATGTAGAAAGCATGAAACCATACTCTGTAAAGTGGCTCTGTGACCTTTAAAATGAGGTCAAGATCATCCATCTTCAACCTTTGCCTAGCCCCAAATATGGACTATAATCCTGTGCAATATAAATGTCCTAGCTTAAAAACCTCTTCAGTTATTGTGCGGAAACCAAAGTAAACTCAGGTACCACTGTGACCTTGGAAATTAGGTCAAGGTCACCCATCTTCAAACTTTGCCTAGCTTTTGACTAGAATGATACACCTGTACAGTATCCAAGTTTTAGCTCAAAAACTTCTTGAGTTATTTGAAGGGGGGCCTAAAAATACCAATACATCTTTTCTTTTGTTTCTCTTGTTCGGGTAGTGGTTGGAATATCCATATAGTTTTGTACACACAAGATATTGAATCTCCATACATGTGTTAGCCTGCATTCCCATTTACAGAAAATTACATACATGTATTCCAGTTGTTCAGCTTAGTTTTCAATAAGGTTGAAGTCTAATAATATCTCTGTCCAAAACATCCCTGCTTGCAAGAATATACAATTATCCATATTCACAGAGAACGAGTAATTACATTTTATATTGCAATATCCTCTTAATCACTTCACAACATTTTCCCTAACCATACTTACATTGACCCATGCCATACAGTGTGTTCAACCGTCTTTTACCTCAACATCAGCTGTTTCTACTTAATCTAGTATTTGATTCATGAAAAGAGTGAACTGTCCAATATTTATTCTCAGCTGGAAACTGGCTTACTTTCTTTCTCCTCCTCTATGTGCTGTTTTAACTGTTCTGCACGGCCCATATACTCTTTAATCTTGTCTCTAAATCCTTGCTTCTTGTGTTCATTTGTGATAGCTGGAACATAATGAAGATCTTGCTTCCTGACAATGCAATACAGTATCTTTATAAAAGCTGTGAAAGTTAGCTTAGTCCTTATTAGATGACTAGTATGCTATCATGAAACCACCCTCAGAGTATCATGTCTTCATTAATTAGCAAACCAACACTTAACAACTGAATTCAATAATTCTTTTTCCTGTGCAATTCCAAAGGGCAAGTTATTTTGATATTTTGTTTGCCTCCTAAATTCTAGCCCATGTTCATCCTTCCAAATCATGTTGGTAACACAAAAAATTTGCTTGCCCTCTGGAAAAGTTTTTTGGAATTTTTATTTGTATTGATTGTTATTTAATAATTTTTACTGCTAAATTTTGGGTCCAAGAACAACCCGTTTCTGTGCTGTAATACAGCAATTTATACATATATGGGTAGTAAAGCATTTTATGTAATGTGCATAGTTGACCATTTGATTCCTTAATGTTCTATTAACAACTCTAAACACTTTTTATTGGTCTAGTGAATCACTTATTCAGAGTAAAACTTTCTTCATCATACAGGTCCCTTAACAAAAACACTGTTTGTGAGGTGTCCTTGAGGAAGTCTGCTTACTTTTGAGGACATCCATAAGCAGTTGTATGCCTTCCTGGTAGCACACCATGGCCTCTGTGAATCTGCGTGCTCCATCCAGCTCTACAGCTCTCTTTAACAGGCTCACAGCCGAGGCCTCCATCCCTGGTACCTTGTCTCCCATCTTAACCTAAAAGAAACCAAACAGCAAGCCTTGAAGAAATTCCCCTTCAAAGTTGTTGACTTGACATTTAAGTACATTATTACACATCAACCTCAACAATATTTGTCGGAATTTTTCGTATGTTGAATCGTCCAGTCTATTGCATAGAGGCCTATTGGGTCCTTCCGTGTAAAACCATCAAATGTCACAAAAATTTTCCACCATTATGTTTCAGATCTGCCTCAGCTTTTGCATGAATGTTGAACTGGGTGTTAAGTATAAAATTTCACATTTTCACTTTAGTGATGTCATTGGTTTGTTTTTTATGAGCACTGGAGGGGAATGGGGTCTCATTATAGACAACAACAAATGTTTCTGGGCCATATTTCAAAAGTAATATAGTGATATCAGGCAAGGGTATGGACTGTAAGAAGCTGTGTAACCAGTTTCATTTCTAGTGATTGACCAGTTTTGTTTCTTATGAAACTTGTTAGGCACAAAAGCATAATTTATCCACTGCTACTGCGTTAAACGCACAATACAACCACCTTCTTAATTACTTATGCAGTATAAACAAAGGACATTGCCAATGTTGGGGGTATTGGAGAGGCACGACTTCATGAAAAGAACAAGGTGTTCGCTCATTGGTTTGCCTGTATGAAAGGACAGGTGATTCTAGATGTGTGTTATGTGATTGTGGAATATTTGTGTTTCCTGGATGTAAGGAATATTTCATTTTGTGTCATTAGAAGTACTACTGACCTATTCACCTACCTGTTTGCATGAGCAAGAAAAAATGGTGGTATTTGATTACCTCATCTCTGTGTTGAGGTATCAGTAACATAATCCCACTAACTTTGTTTTATTTTACTTGATTAAATTATTTTTGTTGCACCGATTGATAAAATCTCTGTGGTTATACATATGATCAATGGAAACAAACTGTGAATATCCTATTATATGTACAGTAATTTGGCAGGGGGGGGGGGGGGAGAGGCTGTCTATCTATCATCTAACTGTGCATCCCATAACACTATATTTGGGGGAAAAAACATAGAACTGTCCAAAATGTAGCACAATACAAGGCAGGTATGCCCATTTCCCTACACATTAAGACCAAATGGTTCAATGGTACAGAGCTGGTGGATCCACTGGTATTCTTTTTCACTCTTAAATTTTGGTGATGTATGAATAAATTCCACTACTTGTGTTTTGATCTGAAGGCCATGGGGCTCCTTTTTGGCAAAATGTCTGCCCAGAAGTTGTAGAATATCTGGCTTGTTGATATTGTTGTGTGACCTCTCGCACCCCAAGCCAGCGTTTTACCATTACGCTTAAAGTCCAGACCTTGAGTGCGAGGACTCAAACACCGCCTGGCTTTCACAAGACTCCTTCCCCTTTCTCCCAAGGACCAAGGAATGCCCAGTAATAGCACCACACTGACCACACAGGTTGCCTCCCTGACCTCATGCCACGAAGAGCACAACCCCACCAGTAGTTGTCTCTCGGACTCCCTGCCGGCCGAGCCCAACAACGCACCACCCTCAGCCATTGCAGCCTGTTGGCGTGTGTGCGTGTTCATCCTGACACCAATGCTGTGGTTCAGCCAGGTATCAAATCTGAGATCTCTCACACCCAGAGCCAGCTTTTTGCCATTACACTAAAAGTCCCGACATTGAGCACGAGGACAAATCACTGCCTGGCTCTCATAACAATATAATAGAAGCATTCCCGTAATCTGTCAAAGACTTCAGATCAACCAGAAGAGTTTTGCATGCAAAAAACATTATGCATCCCCTGAGCATGACATCGCTGATCTTTGAAGGGGACTCAATTAATAAATTTTGGAAAGAGTTTAGTGATGGAAGTGTAGAATATTAAGCTAGGGTATATCAGGTGGTCTCTTCTTATAAGGCGCCCCTCACCAGAGGCCACCCTCGAAAAGAAAGCCATTCTTCTGAAGAAAGTCTGGCACTTCCATCATATTGTCCCCCTCAAGGGCCCTATGGTCCAGGAGTGCTCTACATAGGCCATCCTTCTTAGAAGTCACTGTTGACCTGCATTTGGGGTGGCCTTAAAAGATTACCAATGCTGTGCAAAGTGTTACATGCATATATTATGCACATTTCAGTCAAAACCCCACTAAATCTTTGTGGGTACTGCAGGGGAACTTAGAACTTAATTTCCATTGGATGCCTTTATGACCTTGACCTTTGACCTCAAGGTCACATCTCTGAGCAAATTTAAGGGAGGTCTCACCTCGGTAAACAATGACCAAGTTTGAAGGACTTCAATTATACCCATTTTAAGAAGTGGCAGGGAAACCATTTTATTTTGCAAGGTATTATGACCTTGACCTAGGGCCTGAAGGTCAACAGCAATTCAATGAGAAAAAATCCCAAAATCTATGGAGTATCTGTACAAAAGCTTGAAGTGAATCTGGCTTTCAGTTTTGAAGAAGTCAAAATGTGAACTACCATTACAGACCCCACTGACTTACATGGTTAACAACAGGAATGCAAAAATTAACCCTAAGCATGCTGGGCAGTTTGGGGACCTGGCACAGCCAGGCACTGGGCATTTTTATTTTTGCAATTCATGCAAAATGATCCCCACGACTTTTATTCAATATGACCTTCTCTACATTTCTATGTGGTTTCTTTGTCAGTTAAAACAAAAACTTGTGCCCTACACCCTAACAAAGTCAATATATCGATCTCAAACACGAATTGATCAAAACAGTCAAGCCTGTGTGACTACAATTGCATGGGTACCAGTCCACGTATTTCCTTGGTTAGAGTCCAAGCGCCCCCAAATCATGATGGCTACCATTGCCGTGCGAGAAAAAAGCTTGCGCATGCGTGTAACTCGCATGCATGTTTTGCTCCCACACGAACGTGCAATACTGAATGGTTTTGCGCATGCATGACACAAATGCATGTCCTTACCCACTGGAAAATTAAGCTATGTGTAACGAGAACACATGGAAATGTTTATTTGCAGTTACACACGTGCAAGCTTAGTTCTTGCACAGCAGTGGCAGGGGTCAAGATCTGGGGGCTGAATTCTATCAGCGGCACAGAAAACAAAGTCAATATCTTTTTCCCTATGTCATGAAACTTTACCAAAAGGCAACATGAATGACACAGACTTTCAAGGAACCCATAAATATAAGACACTGGACAGGAACAGTTATGTATATCATGCAATTGAGGTATTTATTGAAAGGTCCATGAAACACAACCTTTTATGAGGCGGAGATGGTGCCCATATCAAAACAACACCGTCAATGCCTCAGAAATGGGGCTACTCCAGTTACAGCCCAAAGCATTCATGAACTATTACTGGATGAGCTTGACCTAGTTGATATTTGGCGCCTACGCAATCCTGACACATTTCTGTTCACATGAAAGTCCAAAGCCCCACCTATCCAGTGTCGTCTCGACTATTGGTTAATTTCTTCCTTTTTATCTCAGTGGGTGAGAGATGACAAAATAAAACCCTCAATCAAGACTGATCACAGCTTGATTTCACTTCATTTACAAGGCGACTTGTATGAGCAGCGTAGTCCAGGATTATGGAAATTCAATTCAAGCCTCTTACAGGATGAATCCTTTACAGTGAAGTTAAAACAGTTAATTCAAGTTTGCAAAAATAAAAATATAGTAAAGTAGAAGATAAAGGATTACTTTGGGACACAATAAAGTGTGAAATCTGCAGCTTTTCTGTTAAATATTCTAAACTTAAAAGGAATAAAGAAAGACAAAAAGAAAAGAAAATGGCTCAAGACTCATATTTGAAACCTTAATAGAAGATACTGTAGTTCTAGAAATTTTTGCGCTTGATTTAATTTCGCGATTTTCGCGCTACCACCTAAAGCGTGAAATTAAAATGCGCGAAAATAAGTTGCATTGTATTTCACTACATTGATGGCATTGGATTGCACGAAAATTCTGTAATTTCAGAAAAAATGAGTTTGCGCGAAATCAAACACGCGCTAAAATTTCTAGAACTACAGTATGATCTAAATAATGCTGAAAATGAAAGATTAGAAGAGATCAAATCTCTTTTAAGTATTACAAATAATAAACATACTGAGGGAGTTATGATCCGATCAAGAGCCCGATGGGTTGAACTTAGCCAAAAAAAAAAAAAAAAACCACCTAATATTTTTGTGGCATGGAAAAAAAGAAATTACATGACAAAACATATTACAAAACTCCAGGTTGCAAATGACCAGAGCCATGCCCAGGGGGCATGAATGTCTCGCCAGCATTCAGTAGCAATGTAATTGTAAGACCAAACATTATAATGGTATTTAGTAGATGTTGAATGTATCAAGTAAATCTCAATATATTTACTCAGAATATACCACTTTTTTTTTTTTTTTTTTTAAAACAAAATGGCCAATAAAGTATATAACATCTTAATACAAATCAGAGCTTGACATGCCAGTTTCAAGCTTCGTAGTGATAGATGTCATGTAAAGCACTTAATACCCCTTGGCCAACATGACTTCATATGTTCAGTTACCTAAGTTTGACCTTCAAAGGACACTTCAAGATAAATTTAAGAACACCAAAAATAAAGCATAGGTACTTTGCTATTCATGTTAAATAGTAACTAGGGACCTACAATCAACTATACCCAAGACACACAAGGAAAATAAGATTTGTCAAGTCAAAAGTAGGTCAAAGTCATCCACTTTCAAGAGATTTCTGACGTTTTGTAAGATGCAAAGCTAGTTTAAATTTGGTGAACTTGGTTTGACTCTTGGCCATGAATAGCATTGTACATTCGAGGATGCAATGCATCTGACCTCCAAAGTAGGTCAAAAATACATCAAGGCCACCCACTTTCAATAGACTTCTAAAGCTTTCCTAAGAAGCAAAGGTGGTGTAAGTTTGGTAAACTTGGCTTGAATTCGTCAAAAGTTGCAGTGGTAACGCCACGTTTTGCATTTCACCCATGAAAATACATTTAGGTCGTTGAAATCAGTTGAGGTCATTCAATTTCAACAGGCTTCTGAAGCTTCTAAGTGTGACAGTGATGACCCTCATCTCTAGGGATGATTACAATAAATCATCCACCCAAGCATGAAAGCCTTTCCTAGTCTAGTTAGTGAAATAATGCCACTCAGAAGTTTTTCTCCAATGCTCAATCAAGCATAAAGTAATCAGTGAAGTGTGACAGTGATGACCCTCATCTCTAGGGAGGATTACAATAACTCATCCACCCAAATATGAAAGGCCTATGTAGTCTAGTTACTGAAATAATGCCACTCCGAAGTTTTTCTCCAATGCTCAATCATGCATGAAGTAATCAATGAAGTGTGACAGTGATGACCCTCGTCTCTAGGGATGATTACATTAAATCATGTACCCAAATATGAAAGGCCTATGTAGTCTAGTTACTGAAATAATGCCACTCCAAAGTTTTTCTCCAATGCTCAATGAAGCATGAAGTAATCAATGAAGTGTAACATTGATGGCCCACATCTCTAGTGATGATTACAATCAATCATCCACCCAAGTATGATAGCCCTATCTGATCTAGTTAGTGAAATAATGCCACTCCGAAGTTTTTGGTTGACGGACGGACGGAAAGTGACTGCTTAGTCTTGCAAACAGCTAACGCTGGCGAGACAATAAAGAGATAACAGTGCCAAAACAAATTTTAAATGAGGAAAGTCCTTTTACACAAAATTGTACTCCAGTAATAGTACAAGCACTTCAGATTTAGAAAACTGTCCATTTTTTCAACAAGATATACCAAAATTAGATGAAGACAAATTAAGATGTGAAGGTATGGTAACAGAAACAGAGTGTAAACTTGCTTTAGACTCCATGAAAAATGGAAAGAGCACAGGTACTGATGGTCTAACTCTTGAATTCTCTAAGTTTCTATGGATAGAAATCAAAGAGTTGGTTGTTGATGTATTAAATTATGCTTTCAACACAGGCAAGCTTTTTATTGACCAACGCAGAGGCATCATATCTTGAATCCCTGAAAAAGATTAACAACGTACTTTGCTGAAAAACTGGTGGCCTATCTCTCTCTTGAACATTAATTATAAACTTTTGTCCAAATCTACAGCAAGTCAAATACAGAGTTTCTTACCTAAATTAATACAGTGACCAAACAGGTTATATAAAAAAGATTTATTGGTGAAAATATAAGAGTGATTGTGATGATGTTTTAAGATTAACTGGAATACAGAACATTCCTGGATTGATTTTATTATTTGACTTTGAAAAGGCATTTGACCCCATAGAATGGCCTGATATCAATGAAGTGCTAGACACCTTTAACTTTGGCGACCAGGGCGCGAAAATTCATGTCCGATTGTCCGGGACAAGTTGATTATACCATCCGACAAGTACCTTTTCTTCAGCACTTATCCTGGGGGACAACCTAAAATTTTGCCGTGCAGCAGATTCAATCACCTGCCGTGAAAGCGGTTTGCCCTCGAGCCATGCATGTTTACAATTTTTTTTTTTCACTGGGAGCTCTATTCCTCAAATTTTCATGACACAGTTACAAGTTGCAGCTGGCGACGGGGGAAGCAGAAGGTGACGATAATCCGTTGTGACAACAGTGTTTTAAGTCATAGCACTGCGTGCACGCTGAAGAACTATGGGAGGGTCTAATCACTAAAGAAAATCCAGACTTTCGCAGCACATGCCTGAACACTGACAGGTGATAATAATCGCTGATTGATAAACATGCCAAGTTTAAACAATTACTTGGTCAGCAGTTGTATTCATCAGAACTTTATTTCTGTCAACACAAGCAGACATTTTTACTGTCGTACATACCATTACAATATCAAAGGTACCTGCAGTAATTGGCTTGCTGAGCAGGGTCACACTACTCACTGTCATTCTGATCTGCCCCAACGATGTCAAAGCAGCATCAAAAATTAATAAAATTTGCATGGCGAATTCATTTGCAAATTAACATCGAATGCTATTTATCGGTGGGTTCTAACAGTGTTGGAAAAAATAGGTGCCGTGAGATGACTTCCCAGGCAAAAACAGCAAACAACTGCCAGTCACACGCAAGTGACAGCATGGCGAGGATCTGCAGTCAACTGACGCAATCTCACGGACTGATTTGGGACACATTCGACAATTCCTGCTATCCCCTGCCTTTGAGTATTTGCCTGTGGCTCCAAAAAATTGCAATAAACACTGGAATCTTTATTTTCGCATGCTGCAATATAAACAAAGCTTCCCACTTGTGTGTGTTCCCTCCGTAAATTACGGCATATTCACACATGTTCACTGGGCACAAGCCATGATGAAAACGCAGTTACACGAGCCGTGATTGGCTCATTTCTGCATGTGACTCAATTGACCAATCGGGTGATGTGCTGTAGGTCAGACCACATGGACAAAGCAGCTGTTTGTGTACAGATAGAGGAAGGATGTTGACGATACGCACACTTGATTTATGATTGGAAATATTAAAATTTTCGTTTAAATTTGATTTAAGAACACCGTTTATTGCGAGGAACTTGCCAATACTGTATACGCAAATTTACTACGATGTACCGATAGCATTCAGGGTAGGTACACAAACGATATGCATCCTATCACGGCATCATACTCAGAGGCAGCGAGAAAGGATCCTGAAACCAATGCAACTATTCAATCGTTGTCGATCTAAGTTTACCCGGGATACGGACTCCTGTAGTCCCAGAAATTACAATGTATTTTTCATCGTTAGTCACCCCATGCAAATAGCTTACTTTTCAATTTGTATTTTTAATATTTTGCCAGTTTCACTGTAGAACAGTTGCAGCAAGAATCATTGTAAAATTTGACATTTTTTAGCGAATTTGCAAGCGACAATAAGTGGCAAATACATTTTAGGGTAAATGGTTTGGCTAGGCCTTAGCATTGTTAGAAAAAAAATGATATTTATAGAAGTTTTATCAGGACAAGTGGATTTTGCATACGGGCAAGTGAATTTTGAAATCTACTTGCCCTGGAGACAATTTCCGAAGGTGGATCTCTGTCTTGTTTAATGATCCATCTTGCTGTGTTATTAACAATGGCTATGCCTCTGAATTTTTTAGCTTATCTAGAGGAGTAAGGCAGGGGTGTCCTGTTTCACCTTTTTTATTCATTTTAGCTGTCGAACTCCTAGCTATTTCCATTAAGAGCAATTCCAATATCAAAGGGATCACTCTAGGACGAGAAGAAATGAAGATTTCTCAGCTAGCAGATGACACTACATGTTTCCTATCAGACACAGAATCAGCAAAGCAGTTGCTCAATGTTCTTCAAAATTTTGAAATTTTCTCTGGTTTAAAGTGCAACAAGGACAAGACAATTTTAAGATGGATAGGGACAAGTAAATTTTCCCCAGATGGTGATTTACCTCTTCTCCGGTGCAAAAACGACTTCACTGAATTAGGTATTACCTTTCATGAGGATGAAAAGCACATGATTAAACTCAATTTTGATCCTAAACTTACTTCATGTTAAGAAAAATGTGAAACCTAGCAAGACCAGTGACAGGAATTCATTTTAAGAAACCTTGAAGGTTTGGAGAGCCCGAAATTTATCGCTAATTCGAAGAAATATAGTATTAAAGTCACTGGCAATCTCAAAGCTACTTTTTTTTGCTCGCTCATCCATACTGATGAAACTGTAATTAAGGAAGTACAAACCTGCATTGGAAACTTTATGTGTTGCAATGGTACACTAAAAGTAAAAGATGTAGTAATGTATGAGAGCATGCCTAATGGTGGTATGAAACTGTTACATTTCAAATCCCAGATTAATGCACTGAATTTTAATTGGATTAAACGTTTATTTAATAATAGCAATGGAAAATGGATATTCACTTTTCAGCAATATATTATGCATATGAAAGTACAAGATGTAATTTTCAGCAGATGTTTTCTGACATTCAATCTGTCTCATCTTCCTTTATTTTATGGAGATTTAATCAATACATGGCAGCAAATTCAGCTGATGTATATTCCCAACTCTGGAACAGACATTATGAATGCAATGTTAACGCATAAAAATTTCATCACAAAGAAAACCTGTGTTTTTTAAAACTGGTATCGGAAAAAGAGTCAAATTTATAAGGGATAGTGTTGACAATGATGGCACTTTCTTGTCAATTGAAGACTTGAGAAACAAATATGGTATCAACACACACTTTTTAGAATATTACTCTTTACAATCTGTATTACCAGGACACTGGAAACAACAAATTCGTACAGACACCATCAAAATTCCTGAGGAGTTTCGAGTAGTATATATTAATGGTATAACTCATTGTATATCACATCTCTCTTGCAAACAAATATATTGGTACCTCATTGATTCTCAATTTACAGATGTAGCAGCTGGTCAAATTAGGTGGTCCATGGAGCTATTATAGATGGAGGTACAGCCAGCAATCATCAATGAAAAAAGCTCCGTGACCACCCTTGATAAAATCTGGACGCTTATCTGAATTGCCTCTCCCCCGCTGCAAATACAAAACACCGCATGCACCACGCTTTGCGTGCCAACAGGTGGATTGGCACTTTCCGCCTGTCTTCATCGGGTGTGTTCAAGACGTACTACATTTCCGGTTCCATTGTTTTGACAACAGCCATGGCGATGTCAGCTGGAAGAAATGTGCGACCTCCGCAATTTCAAGATCTCTTTACGCAGCTATATTGTATATGTATGGTAGAGGAGACTGATGAAATGATTTACTGTGAAAATCCCAATTGTTCAGTGGAGTGGTTCCACTATCAATGCGTGGGATTGACAGAAAATACCATCCCAGAAGGGGATTGGTATTGCGACGCCTGTTCGTCCCAGTCCAGCACAAGAAACTCGGGTAAGATTTTTTATTTCACCCCCGGGTGTTGTAAATTAGTTATCTGCCTGTTTTGATCATCAATCGTGATTTATATATGTGAATCAAGCTTATACACATTGATCTGAACGTAAAAATCATGTAGCAATAGCAAATATATTCATGGTAAAAATACCATGATTTTTTTCATGACGCAATTCATGCTGATTCAGTTTTGTTCTTTCTTTCACATTCTGTGTCGCAAGACCATAAATTTAGCAACATGCGAATACAATGTATGTATAATATCATGGAGCTACTATATAGTAGCTCCATGATCATATGTATGTATGTATACATACATTTATAACATACATGCAGACATACAGTTTTTGCGGGGGTGGGGTGATGATAAAAAGATTGGGACATTGTGATTGTTCAGTTTTCTTTTTCCTTTTTAGAATTGCCAGCCAGGGCAACCACTTCACTTCAACAGGCAGTCTACCAACATGAAAACAAAAAAAATAGAGGAAGCGGCCAAGAAGACTCTTGTCTGGTAAGTGCATGTTGTAAGCTAATGCATTGTTATCAGGAACAAGTACCAGAATTTTGCAATTCCACAGCAATTTTTTAATCATTTTTTGAACAAAAATTCATGCATGTAGCTATTGAAATTAAACTTTCATTCTCCATACAGAATTGTAGTTTTATAAACATGTGATTTCCCTCATGAAAATTCCAAATTGCTTGCCTTAATATGAAATCAATTGAATTGTATTTTGTTACAATATACACTAGGGACAAATTTAGTTGTCCTCGATATTATCTATTTATTTACTGCAATATTGGGAAAATAAAGTTTGCATTCATTTATGTAATCTGTTTGTGTGTATATATAATGAACTTTTGTAATTAGACGACCTGAATTTTTTTTTTTTTTTTTTTATTATTACAGATCAAGAATCAACCAAAAAGGCTACGCAGAACACTAAGGGGATCTCAAGCTGAGGAAGAATCTGAAGGCATGTACAGTACCAGTTGGAATTTCAGATTGTTTAACCTTTATGTCATTTGTTGGTCATAGTAATTTAAAGTCTTGGAGTGAATATGGGAATTGAAAAGACGCTTTGTTTTCTCATAGTATTTAAACATAACATTTTCCCAATCAATCAACATTCATTCCAAGGATAATTTAGACAAAGATTATTACAGTGGTACCTGTCTCTCGAGACCACATATCTTTTTAAGACAGCACTCTCAAAGCACTGTGCTATCTTTTCCATGTTAATTCACCTCTAACGAAAGACCACCAATTTTGAGAGACCATACTTTCACCTGTCCCTGGGGTGGTCTCTCAAGACAGGGACCACTGTATTGCTTTTTTTTTGGGGGGGGGGTTATAAACTGGGAAGTGCTCTAAATAATACAGCAAGCAAAATTAACAAGTGAAAAATACATTTATTTTGCATCAACAGAAGTGAACATGTGTTGCCTTTAACACTGTCTTCAGTGCAATATTTTCACTGTTCACATATATTCACATTTTCCATTTCCAGGAAATTTTACAGACCCCATCGCCATCATGGCGACAGCCACTGCTAATCTGCAGACTAGTCCATCAGCAGATTTGGATCCAGTGTTTAAGGCTGAAGTCAGCAGTATCAACAAATTATTAACAGCTCAAACAGGGGTTTCTCAAGTGGAAAGCCTATGCATGGCAATTATTCAAATGGTGGATCCCAAGTATGACCCCTCCAAAAAGACAAAAGCTGCTCAGCTAGAAAAAATGTGCAGTGCTTTTCATAAAATGTGCTAGGAAAATGAAAGTCAAAACTTATTTCAGACTTTGTACACCCTACTTGGTGTGCAACCTTCCGGAGAAATTTTCATTACCCAGTTCCTGATGCAAGAACTTGTCAGTGTTGCTGGCCACAAAGACTTAAAGGGAAGTATGATGTCTTCAAGACACATGATTCATTGGGTTCTGAATTAGATAAAACAGAAGAGCAAGTACTTCGATATACAGCAGGCTACATTGTTCGTAATCTTGCCATGGTCAAACCACTAGATGCAAAAGTTTTGGAGCCTCACATTGAAGGGTCCTATGATGTCAAGAAAGACACATTTCTCGGGGACACTCGCCAGACGATACACTTAGCCATCAAAGGGGGGCTCATACAAATAAGTGATGACCTGTGCCTTTTTTTCAAGTCGATGGAGCTTATAGTAAAACCTGTACTGCAATCAAGAAACATTCAGAGTCTTTCTAAGACCAACATAGTTGAAAAATTATTGGAAATGGTAAAAGACAATGAAGCTGTCGCCAAATGGGAAGTCACTGTGGGCGACAGGTCCAGTATGGTCCCCTTGATGGATACAATTGTGACATTTTGGATTCAACTACCCTACAGTTACATATATTTTGATTGTGGGGAAATTTTCTAGTTACATCATCTGAGAAACTGGGTTAGACAATTTCATGTATTTTCTGTTAATAAATGTTCCAATAATTTTTTTTGGTTTTTTGGTGATGATATGCACATAATCAAGCAGAATATAACAAGTTTCAATTGTTTTACCTCCAAGTGCCTGGTCTTGTTATTCCACTCAGAATTCTCCCAATTGTTTCCTGTTGTTTTAAGGAGATGAGGTGCATCACAGAAGAAATAGATCCTGCTGCCTGGTTTGAAATGATTATTGGTGTAATTTGTGGGGTTGTCCCCATCAGGATCAATTGTGTGCATCCGGTAAAATTTTCTGTTTGGAGTTGCCCCATCACAAACAAAGGCATGTACCTTAAAGTTGGCTTGTTGCAGCAAGCCAACAGCATGCCAAGCAGTCCAATAAAGCTGATGTGATGCAAATCCTACACAGACAAAATGACCAAACACCACCTCCAAGTTTGAGGTTATCCCGCCCATCATAAAAGCTATGACATGGGTAGCCAGTGCTGGATCACTGTCTTCTACTTCAGATATTATTTGCTCTATTTCCTCATTGACATCTCCTAGGTTACAAAATCCTATAAGCTGTCCTATGCTGGTTGGGTATGCAAGTCCTTCTTTTATTCTTACTTCATCAAATATGATGCCGACTTTCCTCTTGTGGGCAGGGGCATTCTCCTGATCCAGTCTATTCTTTATCCGCTTTATTATGTGGGTGTTGAAACCAGAGCTGACCTTGCCAATATTACTGTTGTTTCTCAGAGTGTTTCTGTGCGGCAAAGCCAAAATGCCACTATCACACAGGTACTCGTATGCCGAGAGACTCTTCATATGGATGGCTATAGCCATTTTTATCGCCGTTGGGTGCAATCGCATGCCACATTTATTTCCTTTTGTCCAATATTTCTTTTGCTCATGCCATAGTAGTTCTCCTGCTGAATGAGACTCAGCTTTGTTTTGTAAAATTTCCTTAAAACTATCACCCATACTTTCCTCCACATTACAGGTTAACCCTTCTTGCACACTCTTTGCAGCGACTTCAGCCTCTAGTGATTTTTAATTCTTCTTTTCATCATCTGGCGTTCACTCTGAGCATCAATGAGTTTTGTTTTCAGCTGATCATGCGACAAACTTTCATTTGGAACCGAGGAACAGGCTGATAGTTCTTGACTTTGAGTCTTTTTCCCTCTATTTTGCATGTACATTAGGTTACTTCTGTACACAGAACAAACACTACATCTTTTTCCGCCCCCAGAGTACAAACGTTCACATTTCATATGCCTAATTGTCCCACATCCCTCCTTTGGCTACATATTCTCCAGTGGTAGTAAATATTTGGGCAGGTCCGTCTCGCCTTCTCTGGGTGCAGAGTTCTTCAAAACCCTCATTTCCTGGGCAAATATTCATGTTGTCTAATAAAGATAAAGCTGTCCTTACATCATCCAGATGTGATACAGTCTGGCGCAATCATTAGGTTCTTTGACACAAGTTCCCCTGAAACTTTCAATGTCCACTCACCCGTGTTTGAAATACACAATGAAGTTTGTACTGTTTCATTTTCTACTTTCATAATAATTGTCTTTGGTGCGCCACTTGTTTGCCATGGTCCTGAAAAGGAGGCCAAGAAATCAACACCTATCCCACAATCGCATCTTGCGCTCGGCATGCCCACAGTCCCTGTCTATGTTGCCATAGACAGAACCGTGGGAGCCCTTATAAGGGCTACCTTCTCCCTTCCCCTCTCTCAGTTCCCTACTCTGGCTTCAGACTCCCTCAAACCTAACACGTTACTTCTCCTTTCCCAGCACTTTACCAGAAAGCCCTTAACTAACTCAATCCCTACTCCACTTCCTGGCGTCTCTCCTTTCAACCCCAACATCCAGGCTAACCTATCACCCTCTGCCATGCTCTGAACTTGTTCTAGACTTCTACATAATTCATCCTTCTCTTTCCACTCTTCAAACAGACTGTCTCTCAATCCCTGATACTCTGAACACCACACAAGAAAATGATCTATTGTCTCATCCTCATCCTCCCTACATAACTTGCACTTTCCATCGGTCCCACTGGTCCACTTCTGTGTCCGTAGTAATTTTCCTTCTTTTTTCTGTGAGGCCCAACTTCTATCTTCAGCCATATCTTTAATTGCTGACAAATCAACACAGGTTTCTGAAGGGCTCCCCTGACACCCTTCATAACTGTGCAACTTTATATTTAGCGTTTTGGACTTCTTGCATCTCATTTTTTTTTGTTTTCGCCACCGTTGTAGTTTTAGATGACAGGAATTGCACAACCAGGGAGGGTGTATCACTGGGTTGTCTTGAGAGACATCGATGTTTAGGGCAGATTTTATTTCACTGGCCATCCTCTGTTTCGCAATTGGGTAATCTCCCAGATTGACACCATGACCACAGAGCCTGCACATGGTTTCACTGGCTCTACCTGAAAAATTAATAATAAAAAGCTGTATATGTGTGTGTATATGTTTTTTTTTTTTTTTTTTAATGTAAAATAGAGATTAATAAACCGCTTAAAGTACAGTGCAGCCAGATGAAATGATAAGTACTGTAATCTTGCAAAAATAAAAAGTATAAGAATATGATGTAGATATTGAAACAAAAATTTCAGGATTGGAATAAATTACCTAGATATTGAATGAAATTTCATTCAAACTTAGAGTTAAGCAATGTTTGTCTGCAATTATCAACAATTAACAACCATGGAGCTATAATAGTCCTTGTTAAAGCATTCTGCTAAGATGTTTACTAGTGAACTGATGACCTTGGATAAACTGTTTTATTTCTTATCCATCAGGAAGAGATCAAGTAATCAAGACCTATGTGGTCTCTTATGAGAGGTGGTCTTATAAATACCACAGGTTTAAAGACTAAACTTTAAGTGATAACCATAAAAAGAAAGAAAGAAAGAAGTACTGTGAGACAAAGTACATGCCAAAATATGTATTATTGCCCACTATCCTGTTTAATATTGACCAGAACTTGGGGATTTTTCATCCTAAATTTTAATGTCCGACACACTCCGACATTTATTTCACTCGTCTTCTTGTTTAAAATAGGTGTTTCAACGATCAGGGAACATGGTTTGCACATCCGCAAGAGAGCAGGGGCATACTTTTTATCGTTGGAATGTAACAAAGTTTGCTTACCTTTGTTGGCCATTTTAATGTCGGTTATTCGCCCAACCTGCGATAACTTCGTCGGGTTTCATCCAATTTCAATGATTCAAAGACCATTCGAAAGCAAGCACCATCAACAGGAAGAAGAAACAGTTCAAATTAGCATCGTTATAACGATATAGACTATTCAACCCTCCCAGACACGAGAGCGGGAAAGTGTGTGCTTTCAAGGCGCCATCTGACGGCAAATCACTGCCGGTCACAGGGCAGCACATCAGAAACGGCTTGTCGACCGGCCAATACACAACCTCCCCCTTTGTAGTTCAAAGCCGCACACCGCAGTAGCTGGCAATAGGATTTCTGTGTATTCGAACCTGTACCTCCATCTACAATAGCTCCATGGGTGGTCTGAAAGAAATGGGGCTAACAGAGTCTGAACTATGTTCTTATTGCCCATCGGTAGATTCTTTTATTCATAGATTTGTAGATTGTGACCTGATTCAAAAATTTTGGACCAGTTTCCAAGACTGGTGGAATGATATTTACACTGGAGAAACTATTTTGCTATCTTCTTCTGATATTATTTTTGGTTTACATAAATCAAAGAGCATGTATGCTTTGAATAATTGTATTTTACAAGGGAAATATTACATTCATCTTCGAGCATGGAAGAAAATGAATATACTGTTAAACAATTTTGTACCTTATTTGACTCAAAAAGTTAAAGTTGAAAGGCAAGTGCGGTACAATCAATCAAAGCAAAACCTGTTTATTCAGTAATGGGGTCCAATATCTTCATTTTTGTTAAGCTAACATGAAGTCTGTAATTATGTGTGTTATTATGTTTTGTAAACACCCAATGTACGTGGAGAACAAATAAAAAAAATGATTAAAAAAGTTACAGCCCTTGTCAAGTTAAAGCTTTCTCTTTCAAATATTCCAGAATGCACAAAAATGGTCACCTGGGCCAAATTCATTTGGTGGTGCCATCTGCAGGGCTAACTTGAAAAGGGTGGACTGTCAGTATCACTGCCATAAAAGCGATTTCACACTTGAAGTTGTGCTGATAATGCAGCTCTAGGTGCCTCCCCCTTCGTGTTGTTGTTGTATTGGCCCCCGAGGCCACCAGCACGAAGGCGGAGGCACAATAGATAATGGGTGAAGTTTCTCTCTCTTTGAGCTGGGAGGTGGAAAGAATCTCTTCTTTCCACCTCCCTGCTGGGAGTCTGAGGCTCCATCCGAGTCTTAAACTTAAAGACTCTTATGACGGTCTCACCGTGTGGACTTTTTAAAATTTGGTCTCTTTTTGTTTGCATGTTTCGTGTCATGCCCTCATACAAGTTCTTCACCTACTCCAAAGCACAACACACATGACTAGCACAGTAACAGTCTTGTGTTTCATCTTTTCTTACCATTCAACTACTTCTTATCCACTTCATGTTCTGAATCTGACTCCCGCCTGGTGCCAGAACAGGAAACGTCATTTTTAAAAATACAGTTGCCTTCTGGGATAGCTGTGATTTTTCTCCAATGAGAACGTTAGAAGACTTGAAGTCCGTTCTTGCGTGTTGTCAGTAAACAAATTGGTTGGCGACCACCCCTACACTGTGGTTTCTGTTGCCGGGAAAGACTATATTGGCAATACTGAGAACATGTCAGGACTGTCACGAGAAGTTTTGAAGTGGATTCAATCCCTTGATTTGACATGGCAATTAAAGACGCCAAAATGGTAAGGAAACTGGCATGATTTATGGATTTGCAGGGTGTTGAAAGTCTAATATAATATAGTAAGACGTTCTAACACTAAGTTACAGTAACATCAGCTCAGCCTCTGTGCTGTCCAGCTGAAAATCTCTGTAGCAAAATTTTCTTTACTTGTAGCATTTTTTCCACTTTTTTTTTATTTTTGCATAAGAAACACTTATTTTTGAGAAAATTCGTAGCAATTTTGAAGAGCTTTGTAGCAAAACTTTGCTACAATGCTCCAGTTGAACAGCCCTGCAGCTGCAACTCTTCAGTCTCCAGAGGCACAGTCACAGCCTGGACACTCTCTGGAGTGTTGACTTTTGTCATCATTGCAGTGATAACTGACTGCAGAGCCAGAGTCCTCACTCCTGCTGACTGCAGACTTCAGTCACCATTGCATGCTTTGCGTGTTCATGGGCATTGATTTGACTTCATGTGATCAAACGACTTTGGTCATGCAGTACTGTTGAGTCACAGCTTGTAGCTTTCTAGCTCCATGGTCTAAGCAAGCGTACTAGAACAGCAAAAACAAGCATTTAACTCGTGCATAATATTCAGCAAACTTCAAAATTATTAAAATTATGATCAAAGGATAAAGAGAATGTGATGTAGACTGGGTATTTTTGGTGGTCAAATCCAGCCAGGTGGTTATATCAGGGATCTGCTATTAAGATGTATAACACATCCCTAATTATATTATTGAGACATGATGAACACTGACATCAACAATACCAGTCAACATTTAGGTACCATGTACCCACCCCCTACTGCCTGAAAGTATCAATTGGCCACATATGATACTGATAGGTAATCACATGGTTGTAGCTGTATCACCTCCTGTATCAGCCCCTGAGCACCCATATTGTCACGAGACCTTTGGTCTCGTGACGATACAGATGCGAGGGGCTGATACAGGGGACGATATATATATATATATATATATATATATATATATATATATATATATCGTCCGGTGCTACAACCATGTGATAACCTATAAGTATATATATTAGACTACATATAGTCTAATCAGCTGGCAGTTGCTGAATTCTGGCAGACATTTAATCAGAAAGAGCTAAATTTGTGGTTGCATGATCAGGACTGATGTGTGCACATTTACCATTGGCCATGACACAATATTTGTACACCATGGAATTCCTATATATTTGCTGAAATGTGCCCTGGCACTCTTCACAGAATCTGCCCAGAACAGCAAGTCATTCATTATAACCATTCATACCCCCCATGTATGACATTTAATTCTTAAATATACTATTTCCAGGGACCTGACCAATGGGTATTTAACAGCAGAAATCTTCTCATGGTATTTCCCTCAGGAGATTCAGATGCATATGTTCAACAATGGAACTTCTTTGGATTCAAAGCTACGTAATTGGTCATTACTAAAAATTGTAAGTATTCAGTTGATTACCACACCTTGCAGTTCTTTGTTCAACAGTTTACAATTGATCATGCAAACTACAATTTAGTATTTAGTTCATCAAGGTGGCACAAACAAACAAAGCCCAGTGCCCAAAGGAGTGCTGTTTTCAAAGTTATTTCATGCCTTGAGTTTCACTTTCAAACCAATAAGAGTATACATACTCTTGCTGGTCATGATATAAAATTGAAATAAGCAGCATACAAATTTTTATTATATAGTAGAAATAGAGACTCATGTAACACATCTAATTTTAATATTTTGGAGGTCTGTTTCATATTTAATATTATTTTTGAAAGCTTGAAAACTTGTAGATTGAAACTTTATAGTACTACCCAAGGTTGCTATTTTCAGTGAGGCTGTGTATCCAGCACAGTGAACAAATAATGGAATATTTAGTAGTCTCCCCTAAAAGAGTCAGATAAATTCATGCTAAAAACTTTATTTCTAATGTTTTTAACATCACAGACTTACTATCTTTCCAGAAGATTTTTTTTTTAGGAATCAGGCAATTGTGATAAAATCAGCATTTTGGCAAACATAAATACAACTTTACCTCAACACAGCTAGAACACTATGAAAGCCAAAACACTGAGAAGGGGCAACTTTTCAACATATTTTGCCGAGAACTGTTATAGCATAACTTTCTTCATGGCAAAAATGCTGAGAAATGATAAAAGATAAGAATGAGAAGAAAAAGCACCTCAGCATTTTTGCCATGAAACACTTGAGATAGGTAATTAAACATCGAGTTTGATGTGGTTCATGAATTGGGAGGGGGGGGGAGTATTGTATCATGCATGTCCAATCATTATGTGAAATGGATATTTTAACATCAAACAGTCTAAAAGTGTGTGCATGCAAGGAGGGGGATTCCTTGATACCGCACAAAAAGGGTTATGACCTCAGATGTTCCCACATGGCATGGGTATCAACAATGGTACATTGTGTGTGGCATGGCTACAATTTCCAGGTTATTAGTTTCAAAAGTTAATACACAGCAGTGAATACATGTACACATGTATCTCTAGCACCAAGTCTCTCGAGGGTCTCAGGGTCAGTCATCATTGATTTCTTTGTCTATGTTTGCACTCATCTCAAGTATCCAACATTGACTATTCTTGGTTTTCATGGTACCTCAGTGCCTGGTATACTCAAGAAAATATGTTTGCATTGTCATGATAGACTTTACAATGTATCACAAATGTGGCAATTTGTGTGACAAATGACAATTTTTTTAATCAGAAAATAATGCACATATCCATACTCAATTTGAATCATGAAAATTGGATTCTAAATAGCACATGTTTAGGTCTGATTTCTATTTGCATGCATCAGTTGCACACACATATATCTTGGCTAAAAATTGTCCTATCTAATCTTTTTTAAAGGCATATTTTTTCCTGAATTTTCCAAATATGCGAGTTGGTTTTCTTTATTGGTAATTTAAGTTTGCAAACTTTTTCGAACAGTATAGCCATGAGCTGTACTGGTCTTGTAGCGCAAAGACTTGAGCAGCAACTGGTATGTGTTGTAGTGTTCTTTATCTTAATGGTTTGTGTGAATGTTGCAATTAGTTTGACTTTGCAGTATAACACATGGAAAAAGTACATTAAAAGTTGGTTCAGGATGTTGAAATCAATAAATGTAATTTCTTTTTGTATTTTTTACTCTGTCAGACCATGATGACAAATTTTTGTAACTTGGTTTTGGATCTTGAACAACCAGGCAAAAATATGTAACAAACTGAATTATACTTTTATCAGCAACACCGGCTCTGTACAATTCTGCTAAGAAAAGCTGAGACTGTTTTCTCACCATTCTTACCCCAGCTTTTATGCACAAAAATGCATAGAAAGGCTGAGATACTTTCTTCTCCCTTTCCTACTTTAGCATACATGTACATGTCCTGGCATTTTTGCCCAGAAAAAAAAAATAAATTCTTGACAAAAATGCCAAGCTACTAAATCTCTCACTTATACCTTGATGTTTTTCGCCAAGACCTTACTTGACTTGGCCTGTCACGACAAAAACACCAAAAAGTGTCCCTTTTCCCAGCATTTTGGGCTCTTAGTGGACCTTGCAACCATTATGCTTACAGTAGCTGGTGAGTGTGTGTTAAGGTAACACAGGGGAACATGTTCCTGTATGTATTTGCAAACATGAGCAAGTTTTGTGTAGGTCTAAATGTGATATTACATGTTTAATTTACTATGAGTATTTTCATTCCAGTTCTTTAAAAGACATAGCCTTGACATACCTGAGGAATTTGTTGAAGGGACCATTCATTGTAAAGAGGGAGCTGCACCATTGCTTGTGGAGAGAATTTATGAGCTGTTGACAAACAGAGAGTAAGTACATGCATCATCAGCTGGTTACATTCAGCAAGTCATTTTAACTGTACAGAAGCTTTTCTATCAATAATTTCTACACTGAGCCAACAGGTATACCCTCTGCATACTTTGTGCACAATGTGCAAAAGGTACGCACTGGAAATCTGTGACTTACATGTAGGCCCACTTTGTTTCTCTGGAGCTATCAAAACTGGACTAAATGAGCAGGTACTTGAGTGTTAGGCTTTAAAATTCACAGGAGGAATTTGAAGATGGAATCATTGTTATTTAGATAAATGGAAGTACTGTCATAAGTAACATTCAGAGTTAAAGCCTTCTAAATAGTACAGGACTGTTCTCTTCTTGCTCCAACCAGTCAGGCCAGCCATCAAAATCTCATTGCATGTTTTAGTGGCAATAAGTGTTTGAAAAATTGCATTGCCTACCTCTGCATTTTCTTTTTTTTTTTTTTTCTTTTTTTCTTTCTTTCTTTTTCTTTCTTTTTTGTGTGTGTGTGTATGGGGAGGGGGTGGGGGGAATAAGAAAGCCTACCAAGCTGGTTTATCAGGAACAAGAGCCATGGTATTGTGTCACTGGTGATAAGAACCATGTTGGGATTGGGAAAAGTAAATTACCAAACATGAGTGGACTGGGATTTAGGTAACCTATATGTATGTACATTTTTCTGAATGGTCCTACTTTCATAATGTTAATCACTGGAGCCACTCATCCACCTAAAAATACAGGTCCCTGCTTACACAGTCTCTTTGTAGGTGCGCATGATCATGAACATATATGTATTTTCAAGGACGGCTTCAATAGAAATGTGTTTTTTTTTTTAATATGATATTTCGTCAGATTTTTTTCCCCACAAAATAGCTTATGTATACATGTCTATACATGGGGAACCTGTGGTCATATAGCATGAGTTAACAGCTTGGTCTGCATATACATGCATACATGGATGTATAGAGCTCAGAATAAGTTGACTGGTGAAAGTTTTAGACTTTGTGTCCAATTCTAAGCTAAGATTAGCTGTTTTATGCCATTTCATTAAATTCTCTTATTTCATGGAATATGGTGAGAATTTTAGTTCTGCTACTGACCTAGTAACTCATCATTTAGTTGACTTAAGCAGGTGGGGACTCATGCTGTTATGCTTGGGGTAAATACTGACTTAGTTTCTTGCTGGCCAGTTATAAGTTGGTTGCCAAGTACATTTTTCCTAAACTTACAAAATTTTGGGAAATATTATTAACTCTTTCAGTGCCAATCACGACTAAAGTTGATCTACTGAAGTCAAACTAGTCTGAATTATCATTAGGATCCCATACTCATATTCCTCATCAAAAGACCTTTCATTCAAGTACCAGTATGTCTATAGTTCCAGAGAGAATATCTCAGGTCAACAGCTTTTCTCGGCACACATTGGGAACAATACGCGCGGGGAAAAGCTGTTGACTCAGTGCAAAATTTGGCACTTAAAGAGTTAACAAAAATGATAGTGGCGCCAACTGCATGACCTTGGACTGACAAGTTTTCATTGCAGTATTGAAACAATTTGAGTGTTTTAAAGGTGACTAGAATATATGTATGCACAGCAAATTTAATAATAAAACAGGCATGTTCTTGGTGATTTTTGATCCAGACAACCTTTATACATGTCCAAAAATGCTTAGACTTTCCTAAGAATATTTTGTCCAATGTGTGTTTACTTTACATGGTATATTTGTTATCAAGAGTGAAGAAAATGAGGTCAGAAAATGAAGTAGACTTCACAGACCGGGCTTACCAGGTAAAACTGCCACTCCATGCCAGGTCAACAGCATGCCAGGCAGTTAAGAATAATCTCCGAACCACGGAACTTATGGCTGACAGAAATATCATTCTAAGTCAACAAAAGGTATGATGTACCATTTAAGTTGAAAAGTTACTTTCTATAATCTCCTTCAGTTTGATCAATATGGAGGGAACCTATAAGACTAATGAGGCCTATTTGCAACAACTCTTTTTGATATGGTCATCAAATTCATGTATGTGTGTGTGTGTGTGTGTGTGTGTGTGTGTGTGTGTGTGTGTGTGTGTGTGTGTGTGTGTGCTGTGAGCATGTATGGCAGGTTTCTATAATCTCCTTCAGTCTGATCAATATGGAGGGAACTTATAAGACTAATGAGGCCTATTTGCAACAACCTTTTTGATATGGTCATCAAATTCATCAAATTCATGTGTGTGTGTGTGTGTGTGTGTGTGTGTGTGTGTGTGTGTGTGTGTGCTGTGAGCATGTATGGCAGGTAAACATAACATTATTTTGAAATATGCAAATGATTTACTCATGTAAATTTGATTCAGTTGTTTTTGTTGCAGAAATATAGAACTTTGAAATTTTCATCATATTTAGTCACCTTTGAATTATGTTGTATTTTGCATGTAGAAAAACAAGGACAAACAGTGGGTATGATTTGCATGTTTGCCTTGTACATGTAGGTGTGTACACTCACAGTCAACAAATTGTTGTAACATTATACGCACTTCCTGGTATAGTGGTCTGTGTTGTAAAATAAGTCGCACTGAAGTCTAAAGATGGCATGAGTTTATAAAGTTTTTCAAATAAAAGCTTGAAAGGCTATAAAACACAAAACCAGCTTTCTCACTGTAAACAATGAAAAAAGTAAAATTCCCATACCTTAAATGCTTTTTTCTTTCAGGCACAAAATATTATAAATAACCACATAGACCACAGAAGAGTAGAAAGAACAGAAGATCCCCTCAGGTTTGACAAGAAACCCACTCTAGGAGAACTTGCAATCCGTAGCGCTCCTCACACTCAGGAAAGGAGAGCAACGGATTCCGGCGAGTCACAGGACAGAAATAAAGCTACAAGTAATAAAGGTATGAGCTTATCTTGTCAATTTATGCTAAAGGTTGGGGTCAGTATGGAGATGATTACTGAAAACTGATTTCAAGTTACAATTTTAACAATATATAAAAATTAATGTAGTACATATAGCTTCACATGTGTACAGCGGCTATGATTCAAACCCTCCCCCTTGAGTTGAGACTGCATGAGTCAACAACTTTCCTTAGCATGGGTTGTTGGCTAAATGCAGGACTCATACAAAAGGAAAATTGTAGATATGATGCATGTTAACTTGATAGTTGTTATTTACAATTCTCACCAAAATTGTTTTTCATTACTGAAATTAGTCTAAAACATTGAAGCAGAGGACATTTGAAAAGCAGCTGACTTCGGTTGTTTTAAGGGAAAATGGTTAACTGCTCACATTAAGGTTCTAAAGAAACAAAAAATGTGTAAAATGCAGACACAAAAGTTTCTGAGGCCTCATAAATTCCATTTTGATATCCAACAATTGAAAGATCTATCAGCATACTACATGTACATAAGAGACCTATTGATGTTTTATATCAATATTTACTATTATCAGCTAATACTTTGGCGTATCTCGTGTGTGGTGGCATAAGTAATACAATTGCCATATTTTATCTAAATGATCCTGCTGTTTTGAAACCCTTTCCTCCTTAAACCAGCCACAACTCACTGGGGGTGGTCAAATGTCTTCTGCTTCAATGTTTCCAAGTAATTTCAACAGTAATGAAAAAAAAGAGAATTATAGAGAAGACTTAGTGTTCATGAAAAATATTTGAAACTATTAGTAGCACAATAATATGTAGCTGCAAACATGTACATAGTGAACTAAAAATTTATAATATTCACTATGTGTGTGCAATCACTTTGTTGAATCACTACATTGTCTTCATTATGTTGGGGATGGCGGCAGAAAGTAAATCAATTATTGAGTATACATGTATATCAATGTAAATTTTATAATTCAAGAAACCATGCTGATCTTATCAAGACCATTTTGATATGTGGCTCTGACATAAATTCACAGAATGTTCTTTAAAAACAGGCCACTTAGATTTGTGAAAGTTAACAGGTTACTGTACTGTGTGCAGCTCCAAATTTTAAGTTGCATGTACCTAATACATTTGACTATTTTCACATATGACTATAACAGATAAAATATTGAAATATGACATTAATGTATTGATGTTTTAGAGCAGAAAATGTTTCAATTGGAAAAAAAAAACTTTTTTTTATCTTGCCTTTTTTCAAATATAAAACTTCTGTTTTGCATACAAGCCATGAACATCTTGCATGAACATGATGACATATGTCATAAGGCACGGCATCATACCTGTGAACTACCTTGTTGTGAACCATGGCACATTGAAGCCATGGTCTAACATGGCATCTTGCAGGTACATAATGTATGAGGCATATGGTATTCTGCACGTGAGTTGTACAATGTTGTCCATGAAGACTCTATGCATGGGACCCACACTAGATTGCACGTGACCGGCGGTACCATGCAAGGCTCTGTTACATGTATAGGAACCATGGTACCCTGCATGTGAGCCATAACATCTTGCATGTGAGCTGTATGTGCCAACATGTACTTACCTTTTACCTGAATGGCAGCCCCATGCATGTTTGAAAGTGCACAGCATTGTTAGCCATGGTGCCATGTATATGAATTGTGGCATTATGCATGTGAACCAATCAGCATATGTTGCATGAACCATGGTACCTTATATTGAGCTGGCAGCTTGCATGTAAACCATGATGTCATCAGTCATGATTGTGTATGAAATCATGGCATAGAATGTTGCATGTAAACCATGATGTCATCAGCCATGATTGTGCATGAAATCATGATATAGCATGTTGCATGTAAACCATGATGTCATCAGCCATGATTGCGTGTAAAATCAAGGCATAACATGTTGCATGTAAACTATGATGTCATCAGTCATGATTGTGTATGAAATCATGGCATAGCATGTTGCATGTAAACCATGATGTCATCAGCCATGACTGTGCATGAAATCATGGCATAGCATGTTGCATGTAAACCATGATGTCATCAGCCATGATTGCGTGTAAAATCACAGCATAACATGTTGCATGTAAACCATGATGTCATCAGCCATGACTGTGCATGAAATCATGGCATAACATGTTGAATGTAAACCATGATGTCGTCAGCCGTGATTGTGTATGATATCATGGCATAACATGTTGTGCACCTTGCAGAAATGACACTATTTTTAGTTGTCATTGGAATGTGAACCCTCATATGTATTTAAATATATATCAATATTGAGATTTTTTTTCTAATTTACTTACAGGTGCCATTTGTGAAGGTCCTGCCCGGGAGCCAACAGTCCAGTTTAAAGAAATCCAAGTTAATCAAATGGAAAAGAAAAACCAAAATCATCGACCAACTTTGGCAATTCACTGAACAGAAACATTAAGTCGGGTCTATCTTGTCCATGTCTTAAGCCTATCAAAATTACAGCTGATCTGATGGAAAGGAAAGATCAAAGTCATCGGCCAACTTTGGCTGTTCGACACCAAGATGCTAAAAGTTAGGCCTGTCTCAGCCCAGTGGAACAGTCAGGCCTAGAGTTAGCCGTCCATCCATTTGTCAATGTATTGAAATGTAAATAAAACAATACTCATCCAGAAATGTACAGAGTAGTTGTCAGCAAGGTTATCATACCTAGCATTTAAAATGAATCCGTAAACAGTGAAGTTTTTGTGGCTCAATGTAACATTGTATCATGCTTTTTCACATTGTGTGTGTAAATGCAGCCTCCAGCATCCTCGTTCTTCATGCGACTTCAACTCTTCCAATGCCACATTTTGGACTGAGTCAGCAGCTTTCCACAGCACGGTGTGGGCGCATTGTACACAAAGTGTGCCGAGGAAAGCTTTTGACCCCAACTATTCTATGTAACTTCAGGCACACTGGAGCTTGCATGATAGAAGGTCTTTGTACAAGCAATAGGAATCCTTGGGCATCCTTATTATAATTCACAGCAGGTCATTTTAAATAGTTTAACTCATTCCATTCTATGTTCACTGGCCTTGGTCAGTGGTTCTGGCACTGCCTGGCAAGTCATGCTGCAGTTGCCCTTGTGGCAGCTGCAGCATGACTTGCCAGGCAGTGCCAGAACCACTGACTTAAGACTATAGTCATGTTGGTACTTGAACGAAAGCTCTTTTCATGAAGAATTTAAACATGCAATTGTTGTCTTAAATCTAGGTAAATACACGGAAAAATCAGGGACTGGTATAGAATGAGTTAACATAAATCCTAGTTGGCACTGAAGGAGTCCAGTCAGATTCATTTGTGCACATTTCATTCTGGCACATATTTAAATAAGATTGAGATGAAGTTACATAAGAAAACACAAGTTCACACATATGACAGCCTTGATGTTTTACTTTGAGTACCGCAATGTGGTTTCATCAGGCTTGCAAAATAGCAATTAAATGTGTGTAACAATCCTAAGATACCGAAAAGTGTCCACACACACACACACACACATTGAACACAATGGCTAAAATACTTGATAAAATTTGTTATGCACCCGACTGGATATGAAAATAATATTGTAAAACTTGACTTTTAAGTGACAAGTACAGGCCCCACATTGTTGAGCGTTACGAAAATCTTAACATGTAAAAAAAGACAGTCCTGTTTCTTTTTAAGTTTTAAGGATAAAACTTCCCAAATGGAATTTGCCTTTGAGGATGGTGCATTGTGATCAGTTCCTATAATGTGATATCAGTTTGTCGATTTTTTTTTTTTTTAAATCAAAGTCTGTGAAGTGGACATTTTTTTGGTACTATACACTGTTTAGTCTGTGATGGACTTCGCGAGAACGTTATAATAACTGTATTCAGCTCTAGGGTCATTGCGACACCAAGCAAGTCTTATGCAGAGTAAACCTGGTACAGGTGCATTAAATCTGCTTTCATGGTGAAGGGTAATTACACACTGCTATCATCACAATGACCAAATTGGTGCAAGCTGTCATTATCAAATATTTGTTCTGTCACTCTGGACATGGTGGGTGCAAACAAAGATCTGTTTGAGTGAAAAATAAATTCATTGTACATACCAATCATTTTATTGTTTACTGTGTGTTCTGTTTAAAATCTCACTGAAACATGAATGTACTTTGCCTGCAAAGGAGACCAACTTCCCTGTTTCTACACTTGGTCTGCTCTTCTTTGACAGGATGTTATTTATAGTAAAGGAATTGCATATGCTTGGCAAAGGTGAAGGGGCAAACCGCCAACTGCCCCTTCAGCTGAGCCCAAGCATGCAAACGCTGTTTGTATAATCAATAGGAGTAAGGGGATGGAGGAGGGCTGACCAGAAGGGTAGAAGATGTAAGGGATTGACAAACCGTAAACTTTCGCAAAACGCTTGCAACTTGCAACTACCTCCAGACACCAGTACAGTTGAGACTTGAATGGTACAGCAGATTGAAATCCATGCAAAAATTACTGTGGCCAGACAAACAGCCTCTGACAATGAGGGCTACATTGCAGACCCATGTTGGAACAGCCACAGCCAATCATGGCCCGACACTCACGTGCAAGGAGTGTGCTGGGGCAGTCTGGCCAGAACCTAATTATGTAACCCTGATAAAGTAGGTCAAGGTCATTCATATGAAACGCCTACATGATACAAATGTGGTCTGTTTGCTATCATTGGCCTTATTCTTTCTCAAAATATTGAATTAAATGTGTTTTCAACACCTTTTGGTCAGTAACTTTGGTAATAACATAGCTGGAGCCACCAGTTGCCATGTGTTTTTGTCTTTTTGCTGGATTAACATTCCTACAAAGTTTCTTGATGATTCATGACAATGTTTGCCAAATATTCTCAGTATTTTCATATTTTGGCCTCTATATTACATAATACTATAGGTGGCACCACCAATATTGAACTCAACATAGATCTTAATACACTTGGTAAGTCCTCCAAGTTATAATAATATGGGTCTATCTTGAAAAATGTGGACTGCATTGCGCTGAATCACAAGCAAAAGTTTACAGACGGACGGACATGTCTCACGGAGACTGAATGTTTTCATATACAAATCTATACTATACCCTATCAATGGTAAATGTGTACAGAAGCTGTTAATCCCAAAGGACAGACATACAGACAAACAAATGTACAGACATGAGTGATGCAGTGAGCTCTGACCTGTGGTCAGCACAGCTAAAAACTCATAACTATATCGACGTACTGGCAATCAAACTTACAAAACAAAGGGAAAGTTAACTTAATTCAAATCTTGAGAAAATTTTTCCTTGAAAACATACTGAACTTGGATGTTCAGCTTGCCTTCAATGGAACAAATGAAGTTTTCTCAGAAGCTTCCACAAAATTGAGTTTCTCAGATCAAATATGTCTGTGTGAGAATGTTGAAGCTTATTGGGAGAGATGAATCTATTTCCAGGACAACTACTGTATTAAACTGGATTTAAAATTGGGGGTGGGGGTTTGTTTGTTTAAAATCTAAAGACTATAGCTATTCCAAAGATACATTCTTTATACGGGTCTTTAGTGAGTGGACTAATGTTCTTCATTGAAGAAGGGTGGCTAAGCTTTACTGCCACCCCCATTAAGCCTGCCTGTTCAGCATGTTATATGTCCATAACATTATGCCATAATAGTGAAATGGATGAAACAATAACAAAATGAAGTCAACATACAGCACATCAGAAAACCAAAACACATTTGTATGATATAAGACAACATACAGCCCAGTTATTAATAACAAAATGTTTTATTACTGCAGCCCATCACTACACATAGCTTGATACCAGGCTTTGTGAGACGTATACTGAACAAAGACAACAAACTTTACCTACATGAGAGGACACAAATATTAAATTGGTAACAACTTTTAGTGCAGTGGTACCTTTTAAAACTACAACTGCCCAAGTTTTGCCTTGAGTCTATCATTAGAATTAAAATTTTCTCCCATTTTAAATTTCCTGCTAGTCCCGAAGGTTGAACAGCATACAAACTTTACATGTACGAGAGGACACAAATATTAAATTGGTAACAACTTTTAGTGCAGTGGTACCTTTTAAAACTACAACTGCCCACGTTTTGCCTTGAGTCTATCATTAGAATTAAAATTTCCTCCTGATTTAAATTTCCCGTTAGTCCGGATGGTTGAACAGCAAACTGCAGAAAGGTTATCACCCAATACCTATAAATATCAACCTTAAATCTCAGCATATTTGAGCTTTTCATACAAAATACAATACATTTAAATAGTGTTAACCCTCCAAACCCAAAGATCAAGCTGATATATTGGCTCCAAATACATTGAATTTAAAAAAATAGTTTATTGGGTCCAGAGGGTGAAAATCTCCCCCCCCCCCCCAAAAAAAAACAAAATAAATAAATAAATAACTAAGTAAAACAGGAATTAATCCAATGTGAGAATTCTAATCCAACAGTTACTCCTATAAATTAGAATTCTTGACAGTAAATTTTCAATAGTTTTCCCATTGTCACAACCAACAAATTTATGATGCTTAAGTGCTTGTTTGAGGTGTAATATTCAATGCACTTTCAACTGCCATACAACAATCTCTCCAACATAATGTCTGCATGCACAACAGCCTGAATAATTTGGTATTGTACTTATGAATAATGATAAAATTTGTGATGATATCCACATCTTTAATTTCCCAAATCATCACCAAGTGACTCGAGAACTTAATATGTATATACACAGAGTTTCAACATTTTTCTTCACAGATTGGCCAGTTGGCCCAATGCATCAAGCTGCTAAATGAATCTATCTCAACAGTTGTACAATGTATGTAAATATTTTAGTATAAACGGAAAACATCTTGAAATATAACTGTAGAGATAACCTCTAAAAAATAATATGCCTCTGCTGAGCAACTGTCCCTGGCACAAGTGTTGGTCCATCTGCATTCAACTCTCTGCCAACAGGAGTCTGTTTCAATTCAAGCAACAAAAATTAAATGTCACTCTAATATCCCCCCCCCCCCCCCACTCCTGAAGATGATTCATTGGTTGTTAAAAATCATCTGCACAATATTTTTACACAACTATCTCACTGTAATAAGTACACAATCATGTATTTTCAAATTTAAACAAGACTGTTAACATGTATCCGCATGATGTGCGATGTATGTAACAAAAATATATTTCATATTGTTTCTTTTCTGTGTTGCAGAAATTGAAAGGAGGACCGCCTTCCCTCTGAAGAAGGGCCCAGGGGGGCCCGAAACGTCAGGGAGGTCCTCCATTTATACTTTTATTACAGTCTTCGAGTGGTGTCTTTATTTAACTCTTTTGTTACTATGGAAAGTGTAACTTTGTTGGTAGCTACACACCAGATATGAGTTCTTTTTAGAAATTAAAAGGGTTAAAGTGGGGTTATAAAATGGCTGTGGGTAACACCAGCAAGACATTGGTCTCCATCATACAAGGCTGAAGTGTCACCAGATAAAAAAAAAATCAACAGTTTTTTTCACTGAAAATTGGAGACTTATGAAAGCATAACAAATTAATGAACTTTAATCATGGCACAACTTGAATAACCCCTTAACCCTTTACTCTGCAAATTTAATCCGGAATTACTGTAATTTACTTTAAGGCCTGGGATCAATGGGGTTAAAAACTGTACTTCCACATTATGGATCTTTCACTGTTGATGGGATTTTGTGTACATGTGAGTACAACATTACCCAAACTTGGTGAAATCATGGACACACCTCACACTTTATTATAAGGTGCATTTGACTAGCTTCTAGCTTGTATCTGACCAGCCAAATTAACCTTCTTATCCTATGGATCTATTTATCATACGAATGGGTATTCAACCTTACAGCACTATAAGGACATCTGAAGCAGAAGTTTGAAGACCATGGCTCACAAGAAAAACCCGATGGAACGATAAACAGTTCTCTATCAGGTGTTGAAAAATACAAGAGCTTGAGATACTAATTCTTAATGCATGCACACAACCCTATTCTCTCTTGCTGAGTGCTCAAACATTTAGGAACCCTGAAATATCACACACACACACAAGATAAGGAATGCACTGTCAGTCAGACGTATTACACCATACAAGGTCCTGAATATGACTGGCTCATATTTCAAAATAATAAAAGGTCCCTCACAAAATACAGGTGCACATGCAGCATAAAATTTCATCAAATTTACATGCTGTTGTTTATCCCACAGACAATACCCTATCAACATGTTTCTTGGAAGGTAGATAAGAGTGTTATTCAGACCAAAGCCTAATATGATTGAGCAGCAGGTCAAACTAAATTCCAGACACAAGAATGTTGCTACAAAAATACTGATCTGGCTGGGGGGGGGGGGGGATTATACGGTTTTAGAAAGCATACAAACTAACGATTTATGCTATGAAATGGTGGTAATACTTCTTGGACACAACGCTTTCACATTCAAATGTCCAAAAAGTACCTTGATGCAAACTGGCATCTGCTATAATGCTTTCGATTAAATTTAATTTTGATGGAAACAAATTTTGTAGCGAATTGTATACAAAGGACTTATCATGGTAGCAGGCCTGAGGCCAATAACTTTTCTTGGAAAAACAACCGGTGCCAAAGATACTGATTCACTGTTACCCTGACAAAGAAAGGATTATATTTGCGCAATATTTCTGACCCCCTATTCAATAGCAGGTCTTCAAACAGGTGTCAGCATTAAATATAAATTACATGGCACACAAGATCTTGGGACCCTCTTGAGATCTCATTACCAAAGCAGTCATGACAAAATTTACATGATCAAACAAATAAGCATGAAAATTCATAATTACAATATTAAAATAACTGTAAATATTATACAACCTAAGCAATATACAATAACAGCAAATCTTAAATAATTTCTCAAATTACAGTAGTGTTTGTGCAAGAAATAACAAAGTGTAAATGTAAACAAAGATCTCTGAGTGATAACTCTTTGCAAAAGCTTTCAACATTTGCAAATTAACCTTCTTCCAACGGCAAGTTTTAGTCATCTTTTCATAGTTTATTTTGGCCATTTCTGTAGTTACATAAATGAATGTGTTGATGTGACCTACAAACACATCCAAGTGCCCTGTAGAGCATTAATTGAAACATTGCCCATCACCAAATGCCATTGTTTTTTTCCCTTGAGGAAACAGAAGACCTATATAACAACATTTACTTCTTTCTTATTTCACAGTACTGAGCAATTTATCATAATTTCCATACTTGTTAGTAGTACTTACCGGACCACTACGGTTGCTATATGATCTGTTTGAGTTTATATCCACTCCAAACTTCTATCTGGTCTGGAGGCCCATGGTGCCCTCTAGCAGTTACTACTGACACCATTACTAGGCCCCTGGTATTGACCAATCACATTAGTTTATCACAACAGAGAAATCTTACAATGAGCTGATGGGAGGTTGGCTGGGTGGGCTTCTGTGTAGTGGACAAGTATTACTAACAAATATGGAAATTATAATAAATTTCTCAGATTTGTGTCATAAAACATGTGCAATAAATGTGTGCTACCTTTGGAAGATGTACCAACAGAGAGGAGAAGGGAGATCATTCATGCTCCAGGGCAGAGGATTATACCTCAAATGCTAGTTCCACACAAAGAGCAGATCCCTTAAAGGGAATATAAACATCACATTGACACAGCAACCAGCCTCCAGAGGTAGTGTAGCCAGAGGATGCTGAGCCAAATCATGGCTTACACATTGAGGGTATAGGAATGCTTTTTACAACAAGAAGTTGTCCTTCTATAATGGACAAATCCCTCAAATATAAGTCGGCGAAAGTATTATGTGACCTCCACCTGCATGCCAACAATATGTCACTGAACACAACCAGTGTAAAGGCATCTCAGCAGCAGCCCTTGGCCCTGACATTGTGAGCTGGGATCTGATGCAGCTGCTGGAGCTGGGATTTTGTATGCCACTGCTACATGGGCAACTGGATTGCAACTGGTAACCCAGCTAGAGACAGTGTTTGCACACATTCCCCGGGAATCCGGTAAGACTGACATTTTTTTCTTCAAAGATAGGCATAATGAGCATCTACCTTTCCTGATGGGACCTGTTCTTTTCAAATAGAACTGGGGCACTTTAACTAGATGACGTGCACCGTCGGGATCTTGCCGATTCCAGGTAGCAGACAAGGCCATGATGAAGCCAACACAGGCTGCAATAGGCTGATCAGGAGCGTGTGTCTTACCCGTAACCAAGGGGTCAGGTTTTAAAAATACTTCATTGCGGTCCTCAGACCAGCCTAACCTGGAGTAGTCAAAGGCATGAATCTCACCCTCCCTAGCTGCAGAGGCCAACAGTACCAAAAATACCACCTTATAAGACAGGTAATCTAACCCTAGTGAGTCTATATTCTAAGACTAAAAAACTGGTGAGTGTAGGTCAGCGATACCCACTGATGGATCCGATTGAGATATTATGTTGTATCTATAACTGGCTTATATCCATCTAAAATCTCTCAATTAGCTGACACAGGACCATGCTCCAGCCAACATTGGGCCTTTCATATCCAACAATGAGGATATTGCAGACTTATAGCCTGCTATGGAGCGAACCTCCAACCATTGGTCAATGAGATACATAATGAGTTTGCTATGTCACAAATGGCAGCTTTCCAGGGGTCAATCTCGAGATCTTGATCAGCACTCCACATGGCAAACTTTGCCCATTTGGAGTCATAAACTTCCAGAGAAGTGGTGCCAGGTTTGCCTCTGGCAACTTGCGCCACCAGCTTGCCTCAGAATCCAACATCTGCAAAGCCCTTTACGACAGCCTTCAAGTGTGCATCAGAAGTGCAGTCGGATTCTGGGGGACATGCAGGATCTGGGTTGTTGCAGCAGGGAAGGCCAAGCCAGGAGAGCATGAAGGGGCTCCAGACTGAGCTACAAAATCTCCACTGCACATGGCCTCTTTGGCCACCAAGGAGCAATCAAGATTAGTTCTACCTTCTCCTCGAATTTTCTCCAAGACTCAGGAAATCTTGTGAGTTGGAAGGTTAGTGTAAGCCCATGCTCTCTCAGCTTAGACACTGTTTACCTCCCAGGCTCGACCCTCCTGTACTGGTGAGACGAAGGTCAGTAAATTGTGATTGCCTCTCAAGGCAAACAGGTGCATGTGAGGTGTCCCCCCAGAGGTCACAAATAGACCTCACTCCTGTAAGAGGAGTCGCCATTCCATGCTGATTGCTTATTGCTGGTGCTGCTATAGCTCGGCCTTCACATTGAGGACTCCTGCTACATGTGTGCAGTGCAACCCAGTCTTATGCACACCAGTGGAGCATCTCTGTCAAATGAAGCAGAGATGCTGCTTTGGTTCCATTTTTGTTCAAAGAAGCGATCTGATAGTCCTTGTGGACAAGGTCAAATTTGCACAGCAGATTCTGCTAGAACTCTTCTAGAGCCAGGCAAATGATGGAAACAGGTGTTGAGTCTGGACAGATCTTAATCTCCCACTGGAAGTAGGTTAGACAAGATAACAAACATGCTGACAGCCAAAACTGTGAAAAAAATTCACGCAGAGTAGCAATGAGCTGGATGCAGAAGTACCCCAAAAAGAGAGAACCAATGTGATTGGTCAATACTGGGGACCCAGTAATGCCACCAAGAGTAACTGCTGGTGGGCGCCAAGGGGCTCCAGACCACAGGAATATACAGAGAAATGTTTTCTTATGGGATAGGAGTTTGGAGTGGACAGGATCTCATAGATCATACCAAATGTTGTGGATAGGTAATGTATTATGACAGATTTTTTTCCCAAGCCAGTTATTTGAATTGGTACCCAAAGGTGACTGTACCCTAAGGAAAAATAACCTGCAATACATGTACACGCACTTGAATTGCCAGATGACACCCCAGTCAAGAGGGATCATCCGATATTCCTGCGATACTTAATTGGTCAAGAGATGTCAGATGATCTCTCTTGACCAATGATGCTTTCAACAGATTCAACTCTTCTTAGTCTAACTCATTATGGGTGTATAACCTTTGTTGAGGTTTCTGCAACAAGAACATTTTCACAAATGCATGGCAGGATATGGTGAGAAACTATCATGACATATTACATGGGTAATGAGCAATCCTTCAGCTGTCCAAAACTTTATTATCTCTTACCCTTTACTCCACATAATTTTTCACCATAACCAAGTCAGTTTTGTCTGCATCAGTTTGTGCATAACTGGAATTTTCTAGGAGTTGTACATAAAACTCATCCTCAAAAGCCAATGGCTTCACAGACATATTCTGGACGCTGACAATACAATTTAACTCTTGGTACCAGAAGGGATAAAAGCTACATCTCAACAAAAATCATCCTCATTCCACATAAAATCTGGTAGTTCAACAACTTAAATGTTATCAAATGATGACTGCTTTGACTTCCTGGAATACAATTGGCCCCATGTTTTACTTCTGTCACCTCATACATCTCAGCTGCCTGGGTGATGCCATTCATCTCTCTCTCTCTCTCTCTCTCTCTCTCTCTCTCTCTCTCTCTCTCTCTCTCTCTCTCTCTCTCTCTCTCTCTCTCTCTCTCTCTCTCTCTCTCTCTCTCTCTCTCTCTCTCTCTCTCTCTCTCTCTCTCTCTCTCTCTCTCTCTCTCTCTCTCTCTCTCTCTCTCTCTCTCTCTCTCTCTCTCTCTCTCTCTCTCTCTGTCTGTGTGTCTGTGTGTCTGTCTGTCTGTCTGGCAAGTCTTACTGGATATGGAAGAGAGAGAGAGAGAATACAACCTTACAGTATATTCACTTATGTTTGCACAAGGCTAACTCTTATTTTTTCCTGATTTTGTTTTCCTAACATCACATTAATCAGTCTAGCTGCACAACTGTCATGGGAATGATCCTACAGTAGCCATGGTAACCATCTATACATTTCACATGCATGACAAGAACTCAGGCAAAAACCCACATTTGTAATTATTTACAGTGCACAAAATGGGAATCAAATACACTCTACGTATAATCTGAATTTCTATTTTATATTAATGATACAAACAATTTACATGATCCTGGGTCTGCAGACCTTTATAAATACAAAACTTTACATAAACAGACCATAATCAAAAGCTTATTGCCTTTACAATGCTTCATCATAAACACCACTGTACAGACTCTCACTGGAATGCCCCTGCATATTCTTGAGTGCACGACAGTTAATTTCCAAATTTGAAACAATTTGATACTCTAGGGATACAATTCAATCTGGTGAAAGGTGTTTTTGCTTTGTTTTCTTACAATATGCACATTTTATATACAACAGATGGAGATGAGGGCTTTGGTCGTGTTTTTGCAACACAAGGCGAGTCCCATTGCTGCACATGTAGATGGCCTATTGCCTTTACCAGGCAAAGCTTTGGGAACATCCATCATGTCACTTCAGTACAAGTGCAAGTACCTGGCAGAACTACCGACTCAAACGGGTGTGTTCTGACACAGTTGACCCAAACTCTGCTGCTATTAGCATACGTCTGAGATCCTTTGTATGCTTTTCATTAATTACACCTTCACACTGTCAACTTGCCCAATATTGATGGGAGTGTCCTTTTTTTTGAAGACTCCAAAAGTTGTTAAAATGATGCAATTTTGAGGGAAAATAGCATTTTCCTTGTTTTCATGCACCTTCTACCTGGATCTCCTGATTCAAAACATTTGACTGTTGACACCTATGTCCCTATTGGCATAACACATTGCAAAACCTGTAACAGTTTTTTTAGGATCCATACTTCACTTAAAGAGAAGAATATGTGCACGGGCCAACCATAATGTTTGTAATCAGCTGTCTGACAGATGCATAAAGACTACAAAAATATTTGTTACAAGTTCCTTCAATAAAGGATATAAAAAACTACAAAGTAGCTAAAACACTGAAATCTTTCGGATTGAATACACATTTTTGGTTTATTTTGTGACTCAGTAAGTAGACTAGTCCCATGATAGTGGATACTGCATCTTTTGGAGATCCATCTGGTAGCCATGACAACCCCATTCATTAGACCACTGTGTTGTCCTACTTCAGCAACTTACTATTGTGCGTCCGGTAGATACATTTCATAATCACAAAGAAAGATTGTTCTGTGTGTCTTTTTTCCCAAGCACCTGTTTGGAGAAAGGTTAACAAGTCCCCTTAACCCTTTCACTGCCATATTCCTTTACTGGACTAACCCCTATTAAAAGACCAATTTTAACAGAAAATGAATATTACGCATGTGGAACACTATCCCACAACCAAGGAGTCTCATGATATCAAACTTTCACCGTAAAGGGTTTAGGTTTAGGTCATTGGATTTTTGTTGCTAAAAATAGATCTACGTCACTAAAGGTGACTTGATCCAGCTGCCGTGTTGGGTTTTTGCAGTTTTTCAGCAAATTTCAGTATTATTTTACTTAAATATCTTTAATCACTCAAAACCCATTTACATACTCAAGAAAGCAGCATATATATGAAATGAGACATTTTGGCAACAATTTATACCATTTCAGCCTATTAGTTGATAAAAGAAGGCAAGGAACTCCTCTGTGGTGAAACCCCTGCTGCGTTGTCCAGGGTGCCTGCTCACTCGGCTTGTGTAGCTTAATTGCCATCTTGTATTGGTCAAAGGTTATAAGGATGCTCCGAAGCCATCATGTGACTCGTTATGTGACACTTTTTACACTACATCTGTGATGCAGACAGTTGTGAACCAGTAAAAACATGGACAGATAGGTTTATATGTTATAATAGCTTTGACAGCCAGTGTCTGGTCGCATTAGACATCAACAACATAAATTTGACAACAGTCCCCCACAGCACACTACCGCTCTTCGACTATAGTCACTTCTAGCAGTGAAAGGGTTAATAGAATGAATTACACAGACACTGGATCAAGTCTTAACTCAGTCTACTCTTCAATAAAAAAAAAAACAAAAACAAAAAAACCCCAGAGGCTTTACACACGGCATGTAACTACTTGAATGAAATCTTGTTATATGCCACATTTGAACACCCAAATTAAATGACGTCATTAAATTTCACATACCTTACAGGGACTTCCACAGTCTGTAAAGGATTAATATCATAAATCACCTGACTATCAAGTTAGTTACTTTTTGATTTGACAACACTAGTTCATCTTTACTGCACTTCCAACATGAGTAAAGCTTTTTTGCTGAACATATGATGCAAATCTGTACAAATTTCCTGCTTGCATGATGTTAGTTTACTATTTGTAGTATGCATTCTACTGGAGACTTAAAACTGATACTATTAACAATTCTCCCATTCTTACTCATCTTCAAGTTCAATATATACATGCACACTGCTGGACGGTAAACTTGAAAAATATGGCAATTGTTTTTAAGGTGCCACCACTAAGGGGCACACAAACAATAAAATCCTCCATTGCTGTTTACACTGAAGTGGCCCTTAGTGCGTGTCGCTCATCAAAATGGGTTGATACGCATGCCAGAGCCCAGTGGTGAGAAAGGGTTGACCTTGGCCCACATCATGGCATCATTTATGGACACTGCTGACCTTCCATCCTCAAGGAAGTAAGCTGGACCCTAGAAGCAGAGAGGCTTGATCAGGATACAACATAAACAAACACTTACACAAAGGAGCAACAAAGTTTTATGTCAAAGGCTTCGGAATGGTTCTATACTGTCAACACTTTTGAAAGAGCATTTGGGGTTCTCTCTCACATCCTTCCTCCCTCCCTACACAAAGAGTTCTTCTTGACAACCAGAAATGAAGACTTAGCAGTTCACTCATCAATGACACAAAAAGAATGATGGTACATCAGGCCTGCATGGTTATTTCAGCTCATGTGTAGGCAGATTGGCATGATTTTACTAGGCAAACACACAAGGTCTGCGGAGGCTCATTCATAACCAATGTTTAGTCTGGCCAGTTTTGCTGTTACCACAGGTCATCAGAGACAGGTCCAACGGTTGGTGGGACATGCTGATATACCAGGGTGTAACACATATAACTAACAGTGTGGTGTGTATTGTGATGTACACAGAGACAGGTCTAACTGATCGCTGGTGGGACATGATGATATACCAACGTAAAACATATGAAACAAACAAAAAAGAAAAATATTTTATTTGCATCACAAATTAAGTGTTGACTGTTTTCTTTAGTATCACTTTGTAAAACACGGGGGATATTTGAAATTATTGCATCATTATGTTGTTGTACACTGTATCAGCCAATGAGTGGAGTACCCTGCCCCCCCCCCCCCCCATAAATGGCAGACTTGTGCAAAAGACCAACCACCCTTAATACATTTAGTGTCCGAATTAAAAAATAGCGTTCAGAGAACGGATTACCCTCGGCACCCACAATTTTTTTCCCCTCAATTCTGCATTTTTTGAGACTTGAATTTAGTAAAGCTATGGTGAATATTTTTTGAGATATTACAGTAGTGTCATCAGGGTTAACACAATTAGTGTCAAAATTAAAAAATAGCATTCAGAGAACAGATTAGCCTCGGCGCCCACATTTTTTCCCCCTCAATTCTGCATTTATTTTTTGAGACTTGACTTTAGTAAAGCTACGGTGAATATTTTTGGTGATATCACAGTAGCGTCGTCAGGGTTGATGCCACTCAGATGCCCTTCAAATAAATACATTAAAAGTTTCAAAATAATCGGAGGATGAATGAGCCTCCGCAGACCTTGTGTGTTTGCCTAGTAAAATCATGCCAATCTGTCTACACATGAGCTGAAATAACCATGCAGGCCTGATGTACCATAATTCTTTTTGTGTCAATAGGAACCTGGTCCATTATAAGGTGCATCATTCATAAAAATTTGGTAAAGCTACGATGAATATTTTTTGAGACATTACGGTAGCCTCAACAAGACAGACAGATGGATGACGCAGGGGAAGACGATACCCTCAAACACTTTATGTGCCGAGGGTAAAAAAATACTGATACTTAACCCTTAAAGTGCTGATTTCAGATTGAGTCAACAGCTTTCCTCGGGACAATTTGCACGCATTGTGCACAAAGTGTCCCGAGGAAAGCTGTTGACTAAGACTACTTTTTGCTTCAGACAAGGCTTGCTGGTATTTGAATGAAAGGTATCTTCATGAGGAATTTGACTCTTTTAACCATTATATGTTTAATGGTAATTAGAAAGCAACTATAGTAGAGATTAGCACTTTAAGGGTTAACAACAGAATTTTGTTCCAAACCCATTAATGTGGTTATAAATTAAAATTGCCGTTTTTGGGGTACTCTTCATGCTTTTTACTGCAACTTTCTTTTGCCACCGTTTGCACTTTCATCTGCAACAAAGCTGCTCCATTCCCGTTGACCATGTTGACTGTCTCTTACCACACCAAACCTTTCAACATTCACAAGATTAACCCTTTCTCCCTCAATTAAAATGGAGTCAACAGCTTTCCTTACCATTGGTTGGGGCTTAAATATACAATGAATGAAAACGGTTGCTTAGATGTGACAACAGTACAATGACTTTCTTTGGTGCAGGGTGGGTATTTAGTGCTCAAAAATTTACTCAGTCTCATTCTAGGGAGGAAAGGGTTAATGCTTCAGCAGCACATGTATATCATTCTGACAGTGACACATCTGTACCTGAATTCGCTGACCAGTGAAGAAGGACTCATGGACATCCGAGTGACAGGGTAGATGGGCTCCAGTCACGTAATCACACCCAACTCCCAAGTCAGATGCTTCTTCTCCTGCCTTGACAAACAGCTCGTCCAGGGTGGGCTTCATTTCTTTAGACATTGTGTGTTCTTTCCTGGTGGGGGACCCCGGTCTGAAGGAATTAAGAGGAAACCATATCGTACTTAAAACAGAATGAATTATGTGATACATGGTTGGATAAAGTGTGTTATCTTCCCTGAGGGGCTAACCTCTCCTCAAAACATACGTTTTCTTTCAAATAAAACTTTCGAAACAAACAGAAAATATTATGCATGAGAAAAGACTATGCCTTGGTCACCAGAAGTCAAACAGAATCACTTAACACCTCCTACCACAGCTGAGTGGTCAAGGGATGTCACATGTGCTTCTTGACCTGTGGTGCCCTCTGGTGATTCAAAAGTTCAAAACCTAATGGATTTTAAGAAGGCCTGTCAGCAAGACAATATCTTGCAAACTGTTCAAACATGCAAACAAACAAAATGATTGACTGAATCTTACAATGAAGCAGACAATTTTGACCCACACTTGCCATGGTACATTTATGAAATGAACCGGTGATACTTACATCTTTCCAGTGATATACTGGTGTGTACGCCAGGCCTCCAGTTCCGCTGACATCAAACTGAGGCTTATGGGTATTTCTGCACCATCTCGCTGCATGCATTGCCTGAAGTTGTCAAGTTCAATAATCAACATAGCACCATCTTTTTAATTTTGAGTCTTCAAACAACAATGAAGGCTTGTTTACACTTACAAACTGGAATACGTTTTTACATTTGAGCATAAAGTACATTGAACCATCACCTCATTGTCTGCCTATACTTCAACACATAAGAGACTGATTGGGTATTGAACTCTCCTACTGTACAGGAGAGCACTGTGAAATAGATCTGGTAATGTGGCAGTTGCAGAAACCTAACTGATAAGATAAGTCATCTACCTAGTAGCTATCACCAAGGTAACAAATTTGAGATTTGCACCTATTTCTACAGAACATGAGCAATAGTACTATATTCAAAGTAACATGAACCTGTTTACCACAATAAAGGCATAAAATTTGAAAATGTTAAGATGAAGAACTTACATTGCGTGTTTGAAGAGAGCCTGGACTATTGTGTTGTACTGTCGACGGATGGCAACAAGGCCACCCACATATGCACATAGCGCCAGCAACTCCGAGCGCATTCTGCAGTAGGAAGGGTAAAAGATAACAGCAGCTTAAAGTACCCATTCTTAGGTGCCAAAATGTAAGAGAAATGAAAATAATTCATTTATAAAGATACACTGGATGTGTCCATCCCAGGAGACATGGACTCTTTCCCCTTGAATTGAGACTGAGTCAACAGCTTTCCCTGACATGGGTTCGTGCTAAGTTCTGCATCCACACCAAGGAAAGCTGTTGGGCTGGGTCATGTTATATTGATAGATCTCACATACAATTCTCATTCAATTTTTTTTTCATTATTGTTAAAATTAGTCAAAAACATTGAAGCAGACAACATTTTGACTACAAGCTGGCCAGTTTAAGAGGAAAGGTTTAAGTAATTTTATGAAAATCTTGCTACTTAGAGCTTAAATTTTGACTTGAACTGCAAGTATACGCGTAACGACATAAATTCGACTCACCTACACAAGACCAAATGTTTTGGAAAGAAAAATGAAAAGAACTTTCACCTGTCATTGTAAGTTGGATGTAGAATGGCAGAAGATGGTATTCAATAATAATAACAGCTGTTCTCTGCAGACACTCAGCCCGGCTGTAGATTTTCCGCAGAATATCTCGGACATCCAAGGTTTTCCGTGGAAAAACCTCGGACTTCCGCGGTTTTCCATGGAAAAATCTGCAGAGTTGAAAATTTTCCGCGGAACCGTTACAAACCTCGGAATGTGTCCTCGGAAGTATCTCGGAAAAGGCTTGGACATGCAGGACTTTGTTAAATTTTGGCTCGGAAGAGTTTGGACATGCAGGACTTTGATAAAATTTGGCTCGGAAAACTTCGGACATATAGGACTTGGGTAAAATTTGGCTTGGAAAACTTGCCACATTCAACACTTAGAAAATTTTCAGCTCAGACATAGGAACTTAAGAGATTTTTCAGCTTGAAAATTTGGACTTATAAAAATTACAACCCAGAAAAGCAGACTTAGAACATTTGCAGCTCCAATATACACATGTCAGTGAGAAGAAACAGAATAATACAACTGTGTTTAACAATTCATTTCTATTTAATTTGTTTCTTTGTATGCTTTATTTTTGCTGATGAAAAGATATTTAGAACTTACATATTACATATTCATTATAATATTTACAGGTGAGGTTGTATAAACAATATATTAACATGCCTCACCCCACTGAAATGTTAACCCTGGTACCATCGCTGACCATGGTACACAATGGTTGGAGCTCTAGAATTGATGGTCAAGGTTGGCGGTGATCTTTGCAGTAAATCTTATGGCAATGGTGGGAAGTGGTGGGCAGTGGTCCTGGCAATAACCTTCCAGGCAATGGTCAGCAATGGTCTCATGGTTGAACCATGAGACCATTGCTATTTCTTAATTTCAAAGTTGGGATTTAATGTCTGACCCAATTAGCTATGAGCTCAAAATATGTCACACTATATTCGCTTGACAGTTTTATAACTATGGTCCTCAGTGTATTTGACCAGGAATCAGTTCTGTTTCAGTACCTCCAGGGGTGGTAATGTCTCCATAAAAAGGTTAAAAATTAGGAATCCAGGATGTAAATCATATGAATATATGTATCTGATTCCAAATAGCTTAATCTTGGAGAATCACCTTGTCATTCTCTAGCTCCCATTATTTATTTTCACATTACAACCAGACCCTGCAAGGGGCACTGTTAATGTATATCATGCCAACTTATGAGTAATGGAGCTTATGATGACACATTCCTAGAACTGCAATACACATATTGCTACATGTATTTGTATGGCACACCCTGTTTAACTGTGGATTTTAATATCATGGTTGACCATAATTGATTATGTTTTGGTAAATACAAATTTTTAAAATCATTGGCTTTCTATGTATTCATCATATGTACACTTTACAAACAGGAAAGCACAAGTGTTAATTACAAGTCTCTAAGTGTAGAAATTCCATTGGAATTTATATTTTTCCAGTGAAATTTAGCTTATCTTAATAATAATAACAATGTACTCAAACCAACATTATGACGTCATTGTCATGGTCAAAAAATAATTAATTCTCACTTTCCTGTTAAAGATGCCATGAATAGTAAGTTAATCAAAGACATTTTTGTGACCAGACACTGTCACTTTGTTGACAACCAATAAACAAAAATAGCACGTTTGAATCATTAAACTCTTGATAAATAAGTCAAAATATTGTCACTTTATGGACATGGGGTGTTCTAAAAACATATACTTGGAATTTTAGCAGTTTACCAGACAATTTTTTTCTTTAAAAATAAAAAATAAAATAAAATAAAATTAAATTAAATTAAAAAAACCCAGCATAAATCACATCCATTCCCCGGGTTTTGGTAATTATGTGGATTACGTTTGATCATGCTCATTGTGCCTAAATATATATGTAGCATCACCCAGTCAGAGGACAGGGATCAAGTTTCAACTGCCACTACCAGTCACCCTGACTCCTCCACTTAATACTGGTGGTTGATTGGCTTAGAGGGCCTGCCTGGTGGTCAGCCTCAGATTTAAAATAGCTATGGCGGGCTCATTGTCAAGTACGTGTGTTACAAGGCAGCATCTTGGGAAGATAATCATGGCTACAAGGACATTATAGCATACTGGCAGGCATGTGGATAGCTTAAGCTCAAACCTCAGCTCCAAGTGGTATACATGGTGTAGTCTGAAATTTGTCCAGCTACCAACAGCAACTTGAGTGGAGGACTCTCATACAAAGAGACAGACCCACATGGGCTGTGGTGATAACACAAAGGACTACTTTGGCATCATTGATGGCACAAGACACCGAAGTAAGTATAAATTTAAGCAGACCCGTAATGTTCATGAATATTATTCAGTTTGTGGGGAGTGGATCACAAAGAATTCAACTTTCACAGTATATGACCCTCCATTGTATTGTGAGCTGGGATCTGTACAGTCTCTAAAACCCTCTTCATGGTCAGCCATTTTAGCACACCCAGACCATAGCGGGCCTGGCTGTAACTAATTAGAGCCCAGCAGATATACAAAGCTACATGTATGTTGATAAACATTATGAGATGCCTGTACTGAGCTGCCATATATATATATATATATACAAATTAACATGCATCAACATCTTTCACTTCCATGATTGAAGAAATTAAATATTGTAGTGAATATCAATTGAGTAGGCAACTGTTTACTTGAATATTGGTATTAATAGAAAGGACCACTTGCCACTAAAATAAACAGTGTAATGTGTTCAAAGTACATTTCCACTGACATTCCAATGAAATGTCAGTTCAAGTGAAATACCACTGGTACATGTATTTCAGTGCCCACATATGCCACTGGTATTCCAGTCGAATGCCATTGGTATTGTAGTGGAATGCCACTGGTACTCCAGTGAAGTGTCACTAGTATTCCAATGGAAATATTCAACAATATTGGAGTGGAATTTCAATGAATTTCATTGAAAATCCACTAAAATTCCATTGAAATGCCACTCTATTAATATAGTGGAAGCCCAGTGGTATTCCAGTGGAATTCCACAACAAATGGAGGGAAGCAAAAAAAAAGAGAAAAAAAAAAAAAAAAAGAAGTGGTTTTGATGATCTATCCAAGTTGGATATTATATTTGGTAAGTAAAGCTCCACTTGAATGCAGGTCCTGAACTGTAACAGGTACATATCACCTGATTGTAGATTCAGCCTCTTAGTCCAGCTTTTCCAGAAGAGATGTCATTGTCACCCGCGAAGTTTTCCTGGCTTATACCCAGTCCATCTGATGTGGTCTTTATTGTGAATATATGACATGACATTTTTGTCCAAACTTTACATCTAGCATGTTGAAGTTGCCAAAGGCCAAGGTTAAAATGCAATTTTGAACCTTGTGGAAATTACAAATAACCAAACTATTTCATTGTATTCTATTTTTATTTCTGTAAAGTAATTTACTGTTTCTGCCTTTTATTGTGTGACTGCTTACATAAAGATATTTATAACATGTAATCTGGGCCTGCAATTTTCCTTAGAGAAGCATATAAAAAAGAATATCTTGAAAATGAAAAGTTTTCTAATTTGAAAATGTAAGTTTGTTGCGGTAATTTTGTTTTAAAAAATTATAGTGCTGGACCAGGGTCAAGTTTGTAGGGGTAATTTTGTTTAAAAAAAAAAAAGAGAGAGAAAATATTGAGCATAACCAGGGTCATTGCATATTGTATCGGTCAAGTTACTGTAAGACTTTTAAACATGTATGTAAAATACGGAAGCATGGAAAAGTCTGCACATCCATGAGTGGTCAATTTATTTTGTATAAATACTCAGGCAGTGAAATGTATTTTAAATTGTCAATCAAAACCCATATATACAAGGAACTTTGAAAAATCATGAACCATTCTGCATATAGTAAGGTAAAAAGAGGAACCTTTAGCAACATATTTAAACCAAACTTTTTGACAATATGTAAGGGATGGTTCAACATTATCATCATTTTTGAATTAGTACTTAGGGTACTAAATTTCATGACCCCCTCCCTCCCCCCAAATTAGTACTTTAAAAATGATGATTTTCCCCCAAAATCATAGCAAAATTGCACAAAACAGGCCAAAAATTGGCCATCATTTTCCATATCCTGTGAAAGTGTACAGACCCATTTAACCCCCTCCCCCCTTGCGTACTGTAAGTACTAATTCAAAAATGATGAAAATGTTGAACCATCCCTAAATGTTACGTTTTAAACATTTCATTTTCCTGTGCCCTTAAAATTTGTTTTTTATTTTCCAGAACTGGTACATGAAACATACCCTAACACCACAAATGGGGACATCAAGAGCAAGTTGCTAGTAGTTGTGAGACCATCCACTCAATAGCAAGCAGCTGCAACCTAGGATAATGAATCTGAATCTTGAACTCTGGACTGTACGATATTTATGGCCCTCCGTTGAAGGGGGGCGAAAAGTAAACACTTTTTCTAACATAATGGTCAAACTGTGTATTTTACCAAAATACATATGCATTATTAAACAATAGTTCTGTCTTCTTGTTTTTTATTCATTATTCTTTTAGAAGAAAAGTAATGGTGAAATGGAGGCTTTCTACAACATTTTCTCTTATTGGTCATGTGGTTATTAAAAAAAAAATTTTGCATTGTGTGCACTGTTCTACTCTTGTTCATTTTGCTTTTTTTTTAGAAAGGCTGTTGTATTCATCTGGCTGAGTGCCTGCATCTGCTCTGAACACATTTCTTGGTATAAGTTGCAACCAAGTTCAGTGATATTTACTCCACACAGAAAGGTCTGCATCTGAAAAAGCAGGCAAAGGCGACCTGTCTCCTACTAGGACCTCCTGCCCATCGAAGCCGCCTGTGACAAAGTCCGAAGTGCATGTCCGAGGTACCTCGGACAAGGTCTGAGGTGTATGTCCGAGCCACCTCGGACAAGGTCCGAGGTGTATGTCCGAGCCACCTCGGACATCAATGTCCGAGAAATACTACGGACAACTTCCAAGCAGCACCCGCACTGTCCGAGGAATACCTCGGACAAACTGTAAGACCTGCTCGGAATATGCTCGGAATACATAAAGAATCTCGGACATTGTACGAGGAAAACCTCGGACATGTGTACGAGGAAAACCTCGGACATTGTATGAGGACTGCCAAAACTACACCCTTACTCCTTTTTGTACCATTTTCATGTTAGAGTTTTACCTCGGAAAATGGCGTTCCAATACTCCGAGGTTTTTTTCCTCGGACATTTTCCTTGGAATTCCACCGAAAATTTTACAGATAGGAGTCTTATTAGTCACTCCAATATAGATGAAACACATAACACTTACTTGGCACATTTATGTTGCTGTAATTTCTCAGTCTTGATACAACCCAACAGACTCAAATATGGAAAGATATCATCTGCCTGCCACTTTGAGCTAGTCATGACCCCTGGTGGTGAGGAAAGAAGCCACAAAATCAGTTGATATGATAAAAGATACATGCTACATGGTTTTAGAACAACTTCCTTTAAAATTCTATATGAGCTACAAGTAAGCTGAGCACTAACAAAACATATGTTAGGTGTTCTTTGAGATTTGGAATGCAAATTATTTTGCGAAAATTTAAATTATAGCCATCAGAACAACCTTTAAGACCCCCTCGGTCAGGGTAAACATTGATGACCCCTGGTAACCTTGAAATAAGTCAAGGTTGCTGCACGTCGAACTTTGCCAACCTACCATTGAGATGCTTCTACATTAATTTACAAGTTTTATGTAGCTCCATTTGGTCAAAGGTTGTTGCATTTACTAAGGTGGTGGATGGACACACACAATGAGATGATGAAAAAATACCCCATAGGCCATCAGGTCAGAGGAGATAAACAACAATAAAGCGCACAAGCATGCCCATTTTTTTCCTGTTTCAGTTAAAATCTCACTTGTTTAAAAGATGCAGAAATTTAGACCACTGGGCATCATATTTTAATTTTGATCAAACTAAAATATGCTAATATGTAATGGGTGCGCAAAGGACATGGATGTATGAACACAAGTTAAGATGTAATGACCATCACCGATGAAAATCATTTCATGAAATGCATTCCTTGTGACCTTGAAAAAGTAGGTCAACGTCATCCATATTATATAGTATCAGACTTCCATATGTAACATACATCTGTGGTTTATTTATACGTGCCAAAACAGACATATGGTTTTTCTAGGAATTCTGAATTTCTTTCTTTCTTTCTTTGCAGGCAAATTTGTCCGACATTTCATTTGAAAAGTATTAAACACAGAAACTCAAAACTTGGCATGATTATACTTCCATACATGAAGTCTTGAGTTTTTGTAAAGAGGTTCGACAGTTTTGAAAATTATGCAAACTATGGCCATTTGAAAATTCAAATCTTGAAACCTATGGTCTGCAGAGCTAAAAAAAATACCAAGTTGACAGCAACTGTGTGGGCGCTCCTATCCGTGAAGTGCAGTTAGACAGGCGGAACAATAGTCTGTTTAGCAGACAACTAAACATGCAAATTTTGGTAATTGTACTGTGCAGTGTAATGCAATCAAAGCTATATCAAACAGAACAATTCACGACTCTCCCCCATTAGCGGAGCCACTGTGCACTACTGCGTAAGTTTAGACTATGCTTTGATGAAACTTTTTCAACTTATCATTTCCTTACACTCATAAATATCCCTGTTCTACTGGAAACATCAAACAGTACTCTCAAAAACAATGGCAATTATGTCCTATATACAAAACTACACAAATCCTCCCATCATTTTCATTAATTAAAACATCCCTACCGGTTAAAATTGAGATTTTCTCATGTTAAGATTTTGATATACAGTAAAACCTGTCCAAGTGGGCACCTCCACTAAGCGGCCCCCTGTGTTTAGTGGTCACTGTTGCCTGGCCCAGTTTCCTATACTTCCATGTGAATGGACCTGCGCTAACTGGGCACTTGTCTTTAGTGGGCAATTTTGCCCGGTCCCAAGGGCACCCACTTAACACAGGTTTTACTGTATGTAACTTTAAAGACTTTCATATTTAACATTTAAATATGGGGCATGCAGATTAATTTCCCACCATACCTACATACCTGGTTGTCTTAGTAACCATAGTCTCCCCAGACAAGACATGGGCCACTGACTGTAAGGGGAAGTGGAATATTACTTTTTTTTTGGAAATAAAGAATACTTAGTACTGGCAGATGGAAATTTATTCCTGTAAGCAACTTAGGAAGCACTTAATGAATATGACTTTGGCATTTGTAAATTTAAATTTCTCTAAAAGATGCTAATTTGTGAGAAAGGGGTACTATCTAGTCCTATCTGCCACTTGATAGTGATTTGCCCCTGTGCTCTGGGATTGACAGGTGTGCGCCTGGTGCTTTGTGCCAGGAAATTAATATGCATGTCTTGTATTGCCACAATAAACATAATACATGAATTTACAAGGAAGTTTGGTGCTACAGTGAAACCTCATTCTACTGATACTCACATGTGGACACATTCACTTCACAACACATAAGTTATGGGGAACTTAGATTCCTTTCCTAATTGACTGATTTATCTGACATAATCAGGCATAAACATATTTTCCAAGGACCACAGGCACCATTATAATGACACTTCACTGTTTAACATGTATTCCCCTGTGCTGTGATGCGTCCTGCTTTGCAATGTCCTCTCCAGTCACATGGAGGTCAGAAATTGTGTGCTTGGCTTGCTCTGGCAAAGGAGTCTTGACTTTGCAGTGCACAAAAAACATGTCACATAAAAAACAGTGAAAAATGATTGACCTTGGATAATTTAACTCACTTTTGATGTACTCTAGTCCAATTTCTAAGCCAGTCTCTGGGACAGGTGAGAGCAGGTAGAACTCGATACATTCCATTGGGTCACTGTTTGACTTCAAGCTTTCTGCTCTCTGCTGACACTCATCCATTGAAGGTAAGCCTGCCTGAAATATACATCACCACATTCACGGTGAAGTCAGAGCAGAGCAAAATTCTAACTTCACAGCTGTGTCTACAGATATACGATAAAACAAATCTGTACAGTAATGACACATTAACCCTTTCCCCCTTGAATTAAGACTGAGTCAACAGCTTTCCTTGGCATGGGTTGGGCACTAAGTGCCCAACCCATGCCAAGGAAAGCTGTTGACCTGGGTCATGTTGTCTTGACAAGTCTCATCTTCAATTCTCAGTCAAATTATTTTTCATTGCTGTTGAAATCAGTTGAAAACGCTGAAGCACACATTTGACCACCAGCCGTGTTTTGGCTGGTTTAAGGGGGAAAGGGTTAAATCTGTACACAAGACAACACCTGGATCAACAGCCAGTCTTATTTTTGTTAATGTAAAAATATTCTGATTTTCTTTCCCAGCCAAAAAAAAAAAGCTTCAAAAGAATCTTAAAGAGGATCATTATGACAGGCCTTGCTCCCACTTTTATTCAGTGTTTTATTTACCTAATGGTAGCCCAAAGTGGTGAACACCCAGCGAGCAATTTGGATTAACGAAAGCAAGCATATAATGCAGTCCCTATAGATACAGTGAAACCTGTCTTCACAGACCACCACTAGGAGTCACCAAATTCTGGTCTCTCAAGACAGGTGGTCTTTCATAGGAGTTATATGTACAAGATGAAAAGTACTAAGCACAGTATCCTGAAAATATGGTGTTCAAGACAAGTGATCTCTCAATAACGTGGCCTTTAAGACAAGGTCTACTCTAAAGTCACTGTGAAGTGCGTTCAAACTATCTACATCTGTCAAAATGAAATGGAGTTGGGGATTATTTTGGTCTTGATATGAACAAAGGAAAACTCTCATTGGACCGGTTTAACCCTTTCCCACTCAAATTGCCCCAAAGCACCTGGATGTAAATTGCTGTCTGCCACCATTTTATCTAAATTGCTCATACCAGAAAACATTTTTGCTGAGATTTGTACGTGAGACCTTTCATGATGGCATGCCCTAGGTCAATAGCTTTTCTTGTAGCTGGTTGGATGCAATAAGCACATCCCACGCCAAGCAAAGCTATTGACTCAATTGTATTTTCACCAGGAATGGATTAAATGTATTTACTACTATGTATAACATGCAGATGACACAATATAGATATATATTCAATTCTAGTAACTACCTTTTTAACTTAAGCAAGAGTGAAATCATCTGCACCTAGTTTTGGATTACACAATATAATATTTATTGACCTTCAGAGCCCATGCAAAAAAGAAGGGTTTGTCTAACTATCATGATGAGAATGCCCAAACGGTGCCACTTACCTTGGCATGTAGGTCATTAATCTCTATCATACTGCCGTTACATCGGGCACAAAGCTTAATCAGGGCTTCCTCTGGCTCAGGGATAGTCTTTAATAAATCTACTGCTAGGTCCCTGAAATAAAGGGATAGAAAAAAAAATAATACTGAATAAATTTAACCCTCTATTTTGCAACCTCATGAACACCATCAAAGAATTCTACACTCTCACACAAGGTTATGATATGTTGATAAAGGTATTACACACATACATGCACATGTATATGACATGTGAAAATGTACTTTTTTCTTCTGTACTTTTATTTCAATATAACATTCATGTCACACGAAGTAAGATACATGTGTACATGAATTTTCAGTTTGTTTGTTTATGATGTGAAGTTTTCATTTTCTTTAAAAAAAGCAGTATCAGCCACATGGCTATTGTCTAAATCCTCATTTTATACGTGTTTTTTTTTTTTTTTATGTTTATTGTTTACATGTACATGTAATGTATACCCTGTAAGGGCTGATATGTGAATGTCATTTCAGTTTCACTGAATACAATCACTATAACAAGGAATTGAGTATCTTTGGTCTCCAAAAATGACTGGAAATATTCATGCAAAGCTAAAAGAAAATTAATACAAATCAGACATATATTTTTACATTCCTATCTATTCCTGTTGTGCTTGTTCTTGCACACATTGCTTGACCCATCAACAGGACAATGTACATTATAGGACGGTCAGACTGTGTAAATCCAAGATATAACACTTGAGCATATGTATGTATAATTTCTTTGCCTGTTGTGGTAAAAACAAATGGACTGTGACAGTCCTATGCTCAACTGACCTTACATGCACAGGCTGTGACTTCACCATTGACTTGCATGGTAATCAATAGGGATGCACACATTAACCAACAGGTACCCAAATTGAAAGATTCATTAAAAATCAGGGATCCTGAGTATCGCCACCTAGTGAACAACTTGTTTAACCCTCCTATAAGCTAAGTTTCCACTGTTTCAGAAAAATCTGAGTGACGGTTTTGGAGAAGAAATTGAAAATAGAAAAGAACACACAAAAATTTGTACAAAAAAAGAAAAAAATCACAGCACCACTTGTTGAACAAATGAGGTCTTTAGGGTCCTTCAAAGTGTCCCTATGCAATCTTGCAGCAACGGGCATGGCGGTTTTGGAGATTTTTCCAGATTTTGTCAAAAAGTGAACAGAACAAAATTCATAAAAAAGCCACAATTCACTGGAACATGACCATTTGAACACATTTGGTAGAGACCTATTGAAGGTACATCCCCATCAAGTTTGAAGTGGATCTGGCAAATGGTTTTGAAGAAGTTGGAAATGTGAATTGTTGATGGATGGACTGATAGACGGACAAACGACAGCAGACATATACCCAGCAAATAAGCTCAGCTGACTGATAAGTCAGCTGGGCTAAAAAGTCCTTGGTCACTGTTTTTTCCATTGCCTAGCATACCATGCTGCATGTCAGGCAATGCAAAAACCACTGATTTAAAGCTGGAATGTGTTATTACTCAAATGTAACTTTTCCTTATGAGGAAGATTTTGCAATCCTGATTTTAAATTATGGGAAATAGAAGATCAATTATTCCATAGCAACATACAGTTCCCAATCCGAGAATAGATAGCAAAGTTGATTGCACAGTCCAGACAACCTTCAACTTCATGGAAGTCTAGGTCAAGGTTGCTGTGACCCAATTTTGGAGTGAAACACTTCCCTATCCTATATCTTCACACACCAAATTAAGTAGCTGTAGATGTTAGGGTATAACAGATTTGGTCCAGCCGAGCTAAAACTTTACCGGGTCAAAGGTCATGATCAAAGCCACAGTGAATCGATTCTGGTGTGTAACACACCCCATCCTATGAAGTGTTCACACACCAAATTTTGTAGTTGTAGGTGTTATGATTCATGAGATATGGCCAAGACAAGCTCTGATGGAAGGATGGACAGAAGGGCAAGTTAAAAATATATAGTGCAGCCCCGGTGGGTAACTAATAAGGGGAAGCTCAGGAACTGGTATGCAGTGAATCAAAAGGTTACAGATCTGAGCTTAAGATGTATTAGAATGCACTCTAGACATTTCAACCAAACAGCAAACAAATATGATACACGTTTGTGTAGGTCTATGTACAAACTTTCAGGAGTATGACAATTTATGAGCAAAGGCAACAAGAAAAATACAACAGTTCTGATGTTCGACTATTTTGAGCAGAATGCTGGAGTAAACATGAAAGAGACAGAGTGAGCAAACAGACAGCAACAGATTGCTGTTTGTGGATCCCCTTAGGGCTTACTGAAAGTATATATAATAATTACTACATGTACACACAGGCAGACTACAACATAATGCCACACAATATAAACCATAAAACAGTCAACACCACCTACTATATGCAACAGAGTAATATCATTTTGTGTGAACATGATAGGTCAATCAAGACAAAACTGAAGCCAGACATGCCCTGGTGATATATGGTTTCACTTATAATTTGGAACTCCAAGTGGCAGCATTACTTTGTGTCTGATTTCACACCTGTTAAAATTGATTGTTGATGTCACTTTATTGTGCGAACTCATCACTGTTTACCACAAATGACAAGCTGTCATGAACATACCACATATTTATCATATGAAAGTTTTAACTCTGAAACAACTGTCATTGCAATGTTTCGTGAACGTAAACAATGGATTTTAAGTTGGTTAATCATGTCAGAACCACATCATTCATAGAAAATAGTAAGCCTCTGTCTCACAGCCTTGGCATCACCATTTTTTACAAATGACGCATTTCTCGCCAATTCACCTACACTTCATGCCACTAAGTTATAAAGAGGTATAGCTCTTGAGTTAAAAACTTAAAGCAGCTTGCAAAACTTCTGTTTAAGTAAGCACAAACTACATCTTACATTATTACACAGATAATAATTTTTGCTTATTTTTTCAGTAAAGCTTCGTAGCATCTACAGACATTTAAAAGCACTTAGCTTTAGCAATTCAAGTATGCCCCTTCACATTTCTATTTTTTGTCTATCAGTTTTTTTTTCATTCAGTCAATTTCACCCTACAAAACCAGTTTCTGTAAAGGCTAAGCCAATTCATTAAAACTATACAACTACATGTAATTAGTTTGCCACAGGATCAGATGTATGTAAATTTGCATATTGCATACCTATGACCCAATTAAATTTCTGATCAGTACCAGGCCCAAGATATTACAACAGTACAGAAACGGGAAGGCCATAATACCTGCTGTCTCCAGGGATTAAGTTCCTGCTTAGCATAAATAAAACAAAAAAGCAAAGCATGTGCCTGAATGCATAGCAAATGTTCTACATGCCTTAGTGCATTTTTCACATCTTGGTTGAGATTCTGCATAGAATTTGCTGAATTTTCAATTTGCCCTATAAATATCTTAAAGCTGTAACATTATGACATAAAATGTACTTTATGTGTGTTACATCATCATTTCTTAGTGTTCAAAAGATGAACCACAGCAAATTTTATTTTTCTGGTTGTCACCAGATAGCACTTACAGCTGGTTAATGGTACATGTGACAGGTCCAAAGACACACACACACACACACACACACACACACACACACACACACACACACCATGTATGTATACCATATTCCACTCAGTATTCCCCCTTATCTTAGTGGAATCTGAATGATCTTTTTTGAATTATTAATGTTCAAAGTACAGTTCTAAATAGAAGGCTGATTATGGTAGTATAGTAAAACCTGTCTCTGATGACCACCTCCAACAGGGAGCAAACTGTGGTCTCTGAAGACAGGTGGATTCTCACAGGAAGTGTAAACTACATGACATGATGAACAGATGGTCTTTGAAGGCAGGTGGTCGTTCATTGGAGTGGTTTCCCAGAACAGGTATATTGCAATTTTGCAAGCACCCCACGAACTCAGAGTAGGAATATGACACACACATGTATACACAAACACACGAGCTAAATTGACCAAGGGAGGGTCACAATAGTTAATGGTAACCTGTCCAACTGGTTCTGTTTGAACAGAAACTCGCCAGGGACTGAAGGGAAAATGACGTCACATCTGTTTACATACCGGAGGGCATATCTTCCATCGGCAGGTAAAACACGGGATTGTGATTGGGGAACATGGAGGTCCAGACTTATTCAGGGGTCACATTAAGCTTGCGTCCTGCGTCATAGATGCAAAAAATAAAGAAATGACGCCTGTAAATTAATAAAACATTGTCATTTTGCGTCTCTGTGGACGCACGCAAAAAAATGCGGTGCATTTTTTGAAAGATACAACTGCAAAAATTACCCCAAACGGTCACGGTGTTTTGTATCGACCATTATCAATCTCATGATTATTTATTATACTGATGGAATCCTCTGATGTTCGTCTTTCTATGTAACAAGCTCTCTTATTTGCTAAGAAAAAATATTCCTGGGGTATCCCTCCAAAAATTTGCCACAATGGGAACGGATGGACATCAGTCCACCTCATTATAAATGCTGAAAGCACTTCCAGGCTCCTCATTGGGTGGATTTGATCACGTGCCGCTCACTGTCCAATCAAAATTGTTGTTCCCCATGTGCTTGTCTCATGTCCGCAATGTTGGGAAGGTACAAGTCGTATCACGCAAAGATTATTGGACTAAGATGTTAAATTTTCAAATCATATTTTCACCAAGAAGACTTTCATCGCAAAAAATCTAGACCCAGATAAAGGCACGAGTGAAAATTCATTACGGACGGCAAGGAAAATACGCAGATTAGTCAACGCAAGGTTACATGTGGACGAAGCGAAATTTTGCATTAGCCAGCCTGACAGTGTAACTATAACACGATGTTGTTCATCACTGTCTCCGATGGGTCACGTGGCTATTGGTGTTTTTTTAAACAAAATTTGTTGTTTTGATTTCATTGAAATGTTTGAATGGAACAAATCTGTATGACAGAACAAGACAGGAATTCAAAAAATTTATGATTGAAGGCCGGAAAAATGTATAGCGGAAAACCATGCCTGGTTGCATGCCCGTGACAGGCTGTGTCCACTCGCTTGTGACGTTGTGTGTTGCACGGCTTGTAGGCCTACCGTGTTGCTTGGTGAAAAAAGTGACCGCACTTAAGATCAGACTCTTAATACTGCCTACGGTATCAAATTTTTAAGGTATATTGAAGTAGAAAGTGCACAGAAATATAAATCATATAATTTCTGACAATTTCATCACGTGGAATCAATCGCAAAAATAACCGAGCCCAGGCATGTTCAATCACGCATGCCGTTTGTTGTGCAAGCGAGTTAAAAAAACTGTCCGGTGGCACACGGTGTACAACACCAGATACTGGCACAGTGGCAGTGTGCTAGGGGTTAAGCCCCATTCACAACCATTTTTTGGTAGACCAGGGATGTGCTATAGACTTAGTCATAATAGCAAGTTCCTGGGTAGATTGAATCCATCCTTGGTACTGTCAACAACTTTTAGACCCTTTTACATCAAGTTGGCATATTGGTAACTTTTTATTCAATCTTAAATTTAATAATAATGAGTTACCTATGTGAGCATACAGACCCTATGTTATGTTCGTTTCTAGGCTTAAGTTACCTGCATGTTTTATTTATTTATCATTGTGATATATGTTAATGATACCAAATAAAATCAATTAAAAAATTACATCAAATGAAGTCCAGTTTGCACAATTTCAGACTGGACCCATTGATTCAGTTCATGGACGCACTATTTTTCCTGAAAATGGAGAAAGATGGGTCCAACGGACTCATACTGAAAAATCCTTAATGTGACCCCTGCTTATTGTGATAGTGGCTGCTGACTTACAGTGTCATACAAGGGTATAATTGAATGACACACACACACACACACACACACACACACACACACACACACACACACACACACACACACACACACACACACACACACACACTCACACACACACACACACACACACACACACACACACACACACACACACACACACACACACGTTCTACTGTGTTGGCTACGTTAGGCCTCAATGTGTACATGTGGAAAACTGAGATTTGCAAAACACACCCAGGTGCAAGAGTACACTACTTTTGCTTGTTTAAGTGAACTTGGGCATTTCATGTAAAATCTTGCGAACAATACTACCGTGCTACTTGGTATCTAAGCAGAAGCAAAATTACTACACAATTATTGTTCCTGTAAAGTCCTTACATGTAAATACACTCAAGGTCTATGTACATCATTTCACACTCAAAAAACAAACCAAGAACAAAATTTAAGCTGTGGATATCTTTAGAGAGAATCAGTTTATGTGGGTTGTTTCAACAGTCATTCTGTTGGCAAGTGGCTAAAAAGGGTGGGAAGTTTTGTGTCAAGGGCATGGTATGTGTTAACCCAATGCTTACAGGGTGGAATGTGGAAGGTTATATGTACCGCAAATGAATTAATATATTAAACTCTTGGGGGGTTTTTTCATCATTTTTTTCTCTCTTGCTTTGTATGAAATGAATGTGTGTACCTAATCTTTGATGTTAGATTATCTGAAAAACTCAACCTGGCCCACAATCTGGATACTAATGTCTGAACGGTCCTATCTACTCTGACAGACCCAATTATCTTCTCTTCACCTTTCATTGAATCCTTGATCTCTGTACTTGACTCTTTTTTTGCTGTAGTTAACAAAATTTTCCTGCATTTCCTATGACTCCTTGTGTTGTCAAGATATATTGAGTAAACATTGGACAACCAGCATATATATTCTTAAATGTCAACTATGCAATTATCATCCAAATAGAACTGAACTTGTCTGGTTTCCTTTCACATGGTCTTAGAAAATTACAAGATAGCAGCGATTTTTCTGAAAATTGAAATTCCTGTCTCTTCAGTTCAAGAGACACAGTTTCCCTGTAGAGCGGTGAGAATCTTTTTCTACTCACCAGCGTCCAATCTTCTCACATCTGCGAGCCAGTAGTTCTACCGCCAAGTGCAAGAGGTCTTTGACTTTCTGTAGCACTGTGCCAACACTCACTGCTAGTTCTAACTCATTGCCACGGATTAATTTGGCCATTGCTCCCTGGAATACAAAAAGTTCATCTTAATATCCAGTCCCTCTGTCTGTCTTATCACCATCTAAATACTCTGTCAGTTTTGGTTTTAAGCAAATACCACTGGTGTGAAACATATTTTGCTTATACATCTTATTACTTTTAACATAAGTGACCATGTTCACTATTCATCAGAACATTTACTTTAAAGAAACTGCATGCAAACCATGAGGCTTTGTTTGATAACACTCCACAGAAGTCCCTCTTCATATAACATCTTCTGCCATTTCTTTATAGTTACAGTTCTTTGGTTATTTGTGATACTCTACTCTCAAAAGATGATAAAGCAGAAAATGTACAATGCCTTATAAAACTGCCAAAAGAGTAGCTGTCCAAAAAAAGAAGAAGAAAAAAAAAAGAATCATAATCCATCAAGAAAACAAGACCTTTAATTTATACTAAGTATTTCTTTTCTGGAAGACCAGTATGACTACAACTGTTTATAACCTGTGGTGAGTTTTCATATTCTTACTTCGCAGTCATCCACCGCCAGATGGCAGCACGCTGCAAGAATAGGGGAACCATTGTGGAAGTACCAGTTGGCAAGCTCTCTGCTGGTGGTGTGTAACTGCCTGAAAACACGAAGGTACCACAGGTTAAAATCCACTGTATCAACAGAACGATATGATTCATTACCTAACAGACACAAAGTTCAAACACAGAGGAATTTTGTATCGATATGTTTATTAATTTGTCAAAAGTAATGAAATAACTAAGCATACAAATGGTTTGCCAAATCACAAAATTAAAGATTAGTCACTAAAATATACAAACCAAATAACAATTATTCTACTACCTTTTGACACATTGTGTGTCTGCATTCATCAATACTTGCCTTGTCTATCTATTGATATTCTACTGCTGTATAATCCATTTTAAGCACATGTGGATGCTAAGGAAATATAATTGAAATGAGCTCCCACTGGAGACATTTTACCTTACAACTGGAAAATCAACATAAAGTATATAGAATTTTTCATTATTTCAGAACTTTTGTGCCAAAAATGGGGAGGGGGGGGAGGCACTCAAGAGTGGTTAACTGTAATACTAATACTCTACCTTTTCTGAAAAACAGTGAATGCTAAGGTACACAAGAACCATGCAGTTTGTTCAATTTACAAGGTTCATATGCAGTGGTCTGTATCCTAAGAGACCACCTGGTCTTGAAGTAGGGTACCTCCTTGAAATACTTTGTGTGGTACTTTCCTTGTAATCTTTGAGGGGCCATGCATTGCAATCCTAGGGGTAGACTTTCTCCACTGGTTATACTATATATTTCCATACTTACACACTGTAATTATCAGCTGTTTCATCCAAGCCATTGACTTGGTTTTTGTTCTTTGACCGGCTGCTACGTGGTGGTGCAATGTTGCCCTCGTAAGCCGATGTTGCCACCAACATGGCATCCTGTAGCTGTCCTCGTGATGTCATATAACGGATAACCTTCTGCGAGTCCCCTGATGCTATACTGAATGGAATACAATCATCGTTCTCCTCTTTCATCAAGAATTGAGCTCTCCTGTCAAGTGAGGACAAAAAACATGGACATAGAATTAATTTCCATGTTCTGCTCGAAATAGTTTGCTAGTACCATGAATGAAAATTGACAACAAATTAAAGATTTCAACATTGTGTCAACGTAGTCAAATTGTAACTTCTTTTTGTTGGCTTTAGTATGGAAATATATTTAACAACATACAAGTTGATGCAATTGGTGTCGTGAGTTGAATGGTATGTTACTTGCAGTCACTTTTCAGTCCCACGGTTATCCCGTATGAGCTCTTACCTGTCACACAGAGACTTCCAGTAGTCCACAGAGACACCTGGTGACACTGACAGGGCCTTGTCCCACTGAAAAATATTATTTCCAAAATCTGCTCATGTAAACCTTGAAATGCTCTCTGTTCTGCTTCTTTGCTATTGTGATCTCATGTGTAAAGACTACATACACATTTAAAGTCTTCCAAGGGCTTCTATTTGGTATAACGGGGAAAAATGTTATGTTGTGAAAGTTTAAGCTGTCCTAATTTTTCTCCTCATAATCCAACATGGATTGACTTTATCTTGAGTCAACCAACTGCTTTGTCAATGGTAAAGCCAAGCACACTCTAATCATTCAATTACTTTATCATATATGTACATGCTTTGCATGTCGTATAACTGACTTAGCCCACTATTTCCACCCTAAAAGCTCTGCTTTACCCCTGAATTAGCATTCGGTTGGGTCTCATATACCATTTGGGATAGCCTGCTGGGATTTGGCATAAGTTTGCGAGGACATGAGACAATACCTCTCCCAGTTCCACCATCAGTTCACAGTATCTCTGTATGTTGCCCATCTTGATATGAATATCAGCTGCCTGTCTCAGTTGGTCCTCCTTGTTCACCGAGCCTATCCCAATGGTCTTCTTGGCCAGCTTGGCCATCTCTAACTCTTGAGCTGATGCCTGTTAATTTGTATACATCAAACATAACAGGTTGAATCTTTATTAGTTTCATCTTTATGTATTTCACTGATACTTTACAGCTGTATAAATGTATCCAAATGGCTGAGAATACTATACACTGATATACCCCCTCTTATGACACCCCCTGAAAAGAGACCACTCCTTCTACAAAGACCACTTCTCCATTCAAAGTATGAATTTTTATAACTCACCCTTCCCCCATCAAAGCAACCGTGCCTCTTTTAAGGCCATATTTCAGGAGCATTTATGACAGCCTACAGCCTTACATAAGGAGGGCCACCACACTTAAAAAGATTTACTACTATGCAATAAACATGTTAATACTTCATTCGTTGACAATAAACAGTTAGATCTGAAGAAGGATCTGCCTTGAAGACTTCCCACTTTTTATTATCTGACGCATTTCTTGTCAATTTAATATTCAAATACTCGTCTCTACGCTTATTCTAGTAAATTTATAAGCTTCACAACTTTTCTTTTAAAAATTCATTTCCTAAGTGAAATACAGTGATGCCCTTGAGTGAGATGAACAAACCTAAACTTTGTACTTGTGTCCCTTCCCCACAAATAGTGCATCTCTGTTGCTGGCAAATCAGCCATATGTCACCTTGCTCCTTTCATAATGTACATGTATTTACCTCAGGTCTTGTTCCGTGGAAATCAGCTAATCAGCACTATGAATCTTATCAGTCATTGCATTTGATTGACTGTTCACTAAGGAGTTGAGCCTTTGATCAGATCAGTAAAAGTGGTAGCTGTCACCAGGAAGACTTCTTCTTATTTTTTTATCATTTTTTTTATTTTATTATTATTGAAAGAACTGATGATAAGGATAAGAGCCTAATGACACACAACTTATCTTGAACATAGAATGATCACAGCTTGTGAGCATGTCATGGCAAATTCATGTCCCTGGGTAGTACTAAATGAGATTTACCTGAGCCCATTTAGTGAATTCCTCCGTGTCTCTGTGTGCACTTACCCCTTTAAACCTTGTGATATGTTTGATATGCATAATACCGGTGCCATATTTAGGCGACAGCAGGGAGTCATCTATTCCATTGATCACATTGACTAACTCCCACAGGTTGTCGGCCCCTCCTGGACCCTGGAACAAGACACCAGAACTATGACCAGGTCATCTGCCACTTTCAGCAGCTTATTAACCTTTTCCACCTTATATTAAGATTGAGTCAACAGCTTTCCTCGGCATGGGTTGGGCACTAAGTGCCCAACCCATGCCGAGGAAAGCTGTTGACCTGGGTCATGTTGTCTTGACAGGTCTCAGAGTCTCGGTTTTGGCCGGTTTAAGGGGGAAAGGGTTAAGATTATGAATCAATTATGGTCGAAGTTTTATAGTCAGCACATCTTACTGCATAAAATTGTATAAAACGAGACAACAAATCATCTTATATGTCTCAAAGTGTTTGCTGTGTGTAGTTAGTTTGAGGATGGGCAGCATCAAGCAAGCTATCATTATATTCACATGCAAGGAACATTTCGTGTTTGTTACTTACAGTATTATCCATCTCAAAGTGCGCCTCTCCACAAAAAATTTAACTACAACTCAATATCATTCATTTTGCCATTATCCAGTCACATGAATAACACTGCAGCCACATGGACCTACAATTGTGGCTGGATCATTTTAGTAACAGTTCCTAAGCACTACATACCCAAAAGAGATGTAATAATTCACTATAAAGAGTAGCTGTGACGTATATCTCACCGCAAATAACTTGGAGAACCATCGTAAAGTACGGGTATAGGTGTTTGTTTGAATCTTATCAATCTGCATCTTTAAATCTTTCGACACTTTGCCACTGAGTAATGGAGGGGTCCCATGTGACATGGCATACTCTGAAATACAGACAGAGAGAGTGAGAAGACTCCTCATGGCTTGTCCTTTTATTTTAACTCATTCCATACCAGTCCTTGATTTATCCGTATATTTACTTAGATTTAAGATGACAATTGCATATTTAAATTCTTCATGAAAAAACATTTCGTTCAAGTACCAGCATGCCAATAGTTTTAAGTCAATGGTTCTGGCACTGCCTGGCAAGTCATGCTGCACCTGCTGCAAGGGCAGCTGCAGCATGACTAGCCAGACAGTGCCAGAACCACTGACCAAGGCCTGTGACCATAGTATGGAATGAGTTAAAGTAAAGCATGGAGATGTTTCTGGAATAAAGAGAGTTCAATGTAATATTAAGTCACAATTTTTTCGTGTCAGTTTTTCAGAACTTTGGGTCTGTCAGCTCATTCTGTAGATTTCCATAATTAAAACTATTTCTATTCTCAATTTACAAACAACAGCTGAGTCAGGGAACAGTCTGACAGAATGGGTCTTAAGTGAGAGCAACCTAACATTATAAACACCTACTTGAGTGATACCAATGGTCACAACTTTTCCCACAATGCAGCAATTAATGCCATACTTTGGCAACTGTCTACTTGATAACTTCATTTAAAATTCAGTCATGGAACAATAATTGAAGCCATCTCTTATTGTGTGTTCAAGCTTCCAGCTACATGCTGGGCAGTTTAAAAGTAGCACCAGTAATACAACAAGTAAACAGGACAGATACAACTAACTCTTAAATGTAATTTCAATAAGGCAACTAGAAGTGTGAAAATTAAGAAGAATCTAAAAACACTTGAACGGAAATTTTCTACTTAACCCTTTCTCCCGTATATCAAGAGCTGGTCAACAGTTTTCCTTGACAGGAATTGGGAAAACTGATGACTCACAGTAACTATACTTGCATTAGATGTGTGTTCCTTCGATCTACAATCTTCATTCCCAATATTTTCTATTAATGAGAAAACTAGGCATAATAATTGAACTTTTTTTTTTTTACACATACAGTCATGGAACCAGATACAATTAGACATCCGGGCACTTTTGACTTCTCCATGGGGAAAAGGGTGAAGAAAGAAAATCAGTGGTCAGAGGGTTGAGACAGAAAATTAATGATCAACGGATTGTTTTGTCACAAGGGCTAGGCCAGTAGCCTCCTTGGTAATGGTGATGACTGGCAAACTGATCTACGTCACAATACTCAATGTTTTATGATCCAAGTTTCACAGTAAACCCAGTCTCTATTGTTTATTAAAATGACAAAGCAAAGGCTGAACAAATGAGATATCATGGTCTATATGCATAATGTACATTTCTGGACAATAGCATTATATTAGTATAAACTGTCTGCTGTCAGTGATTCTTGTAGCTTAAAATTTCTTCACAAAGTTCTGTAGGTCCAGGGTAAGTTCCAGGTTTCTTTAGGCTGTGGTAGATTATATGCTTCGGTGGGGGAAGGACTTGCACTTTATGAATAAAGGAGAAATCACTGGACTTGAAGATTGTCCAAAGTGGAACAAATTTGCACTGAAAAGACCCCACAGGAGCACAATATAGTTGTTGACTCATTCCAAATAGGGAAGACTTGTCAAATGCAATCCGAGATTGCTGGATCCAAGCCCCCTCGCCTCATTTATAACCTTGTTAATCACAGGTCTCATTTTGGAATGACTGTAGTGAATAAAAATAGGCTATCACCATGAGCCAGATACTTGACCTAGTGACCTACTTTTTGCATGCCATACCCTTGTGTCCAGATACACAGAAGTGTCAAGTTTAATGACTCTAAGTCAAAGGACAATAGAATTATAGCTGGAACATGCATTGTAATATAGTTTTACATGGTTGTATCACCGTGACCCAGATACTTGACCTAGTGAACTACTTTTGTTTCATAGCACAAATTTAGGTCAAGATATATGCCTGTGTGTGAAGTTTCATAAAACTAAGTTAAATAGTAAAGGAATTATAGCCTGGACACGATTTTAAAAGGATATGTCCCCGTGACCCAAATACTTAACCTAGTGACCTACTTTTGGTACACGGCACACCCTTATGTCCTAATGCATCTGTATGTAAAGTTTCATTGACCTAACTTGAAGGACAACAGAATTACAGCCCGGAAAACGAAGTGTAATGTAGTTTTACATGATTGTATCACTGTGACCCAGATACTTGACCTAGTGAACTACTTTCATGACACACCTTTAGGTCATATTATATGTGTGTGAAGTTTCATGAAATCAATTTAATAGTAAAGGAATTACACACTGGACATGATTTTACAAGATGTCACTGTGACCCAGATACTTGACCTCGTGTCCTACTTTTGGTACATGACACACCCATAAGCCAGATGCAACTGTGTGTAAAGTTTCAATCTGAGTTGAAGGACAAGTGAATTAGCCCGGACATGAACAGTGGACAGACGGAAAAGCGATTACCATATGCCCCTCATCTGCGGGGGTGGGGTGGGGATGGGGGGGGGGGGTAACAATTACACTGCTAATGATTTAGACTGAACATTTCTTGTACATTGTTACATATGAATTATTACATCCAATGTACATTCCATTTGATACATACTGATGCAGTTATGTCCTCACACAAAGTTACTGCAGCATAATGTTGTCAGAACTGAACATGGATCATGGATTTTGGATGTTGATGATATGTAGGGCCACACACTTTCTGCTTTAATCAAATTTGGAACAGAATGTGCACATTTTTAAAGCAAAAAAAAAAATTCCAAGCTTTGACAAAATTCCCATAAAATGTAAGAATAAAGGAGAATCGACAAAATTAAATCTTTTTATTACATGTACATTATTATGCTGATAATGAATGAAAGCAGAATACTCAAGCTTTTAAAGCAGAAATTACATGGCCCTAGATATGGAAGTTGTGAATGACATTTTGACTTTTTCCTTTGATCTGTGCTTCATGTGATGACAGTCTGTCTTGTTTTTCATATGCAAAGTGATCTTGAGCAGCATTTTCTGACATTTCTTTACCAATGAGGACAGTCTCTGGTGATTTTTATCCTTCTATATTTTGGCTTCACTTACATGTTTGCACTCATATTAGGGCTACTCCTACACTCTTTGATCTGCCTTGCAATATGCCAGCAAAGCTGAAAACCACTCCTTTTTTCACACATGTCCTGATATTTAGAGAATATTTTGTTTCTCAGCTGCCATAACGAAAGCTTCATACAAGAAAAGGGAATCAGCTCAAATGGGTTAAACTGAACATTTCATCTGCCTTTATGTTCCAGAAACAAAGTTTTTTTAACATGTTTTAATCAAACTGTGCACAATGAAAATGTCATCATCATTTTGATTGAAAAACTTGCATATTTATTTTATGTTAACAGGAAAAGAATATTGCAACTTTTATTGAATCATGAAAAATGTATGAAAACAGAACATGCATGCACTTCAATTAAGTACTCAGAATGCTTTGTACTTTTTTAGAATGTGAGCCTAAAGTTCACACCTGTATTTCTTCAATGTTGTTCACAAAATATGCTAAACTTTTAGAGCATATATTACTCCGGTACTCTGTACCAAAATAGTGGAGGGGCGGGGGGGGGGGGGGGGGGGGGGTAAAGGGGATAAGGGCACCAAAAAGGAATGTAACTTTCTTTTTTTTTTAATGGTGAGCATGTATGACATTTTTTTTTTGGTCTGCACATTATACTAAAATCTGTATTCTGGTTTACTTTACAGCATCTTGCCCTACATTTCAGAGACATTAGTGCCCCCTAGGAACACACAGACAGGATCTGGGACTCGGGACATGGGTGGTTTTTTTAAGCCATTTCTAGTGTGTAATCTGCACCTCTATCAGACACCACAATAAATCCATAAATATATTTCTGTATAAAGCAGGAAAAATGACATCCCTGTCAGTTTCCACAACATCCGCTCACCTATCAGTAGTACAAATACATAGCATATTTACAGGGCTTAACTCATTTAGTCACACTGTTAAAAACTTATTTGTGCATGCTAGTTGTACATGTTAAATCATGATCTACTAATGTAATTCCACGGTTAGTAAGCAATACCAGTGTTTACTGTGTTCAAATTAACAGCAACCAAAAGAGAAACACCTGACCAGGTTCATACTCACTCCATCTATCATAGACTACAAGAGGAGAAGAAAGGTCTCAGTTTGCTACTCCTCACCATAGGATGCCTGTCTGGTTTCATGGCATCTAACATGGGCAACCCGCCTACTACAGATAGCAACCTGCAATGTCATTTGGCAGCTACCAACATGTGGCTAGCTCAAGTTGTCCTGCTCTTCTCTCCTAAATCAGCACAGATGCAATGGACTCCTGAGTCTAACTGCATTGTGCACCCAGCTTACAACGTCTTTTGTCGTAACATGTAATGCATGAATATAGTACCATGTTACCCAAACTGCCTAACTTGGGAAACCTCTCCCTTATAACGCACCATCATGTCTGCCCTTTTTCTTTTGGCCAATCTGTCAGTAGGATTTTTTTTTTCTAATTAGGATATGTGTAAAATGGAGGCCTAGCCAGTGAGTGTAGGGATAAATGTTTTAGAACAAACTTAGTTGGTAGTGCATTTAGTCAACTGTACACACCAAATCCAACTGTTTATTTATCCATGCATATATACAAATTAAAAAGGACCCAGTTATGTGTCATCATCTACCTGTTACCTGCCAAAATATTTTTTATTTAATACATATGAAAATAATATGTTAAGTGTCTATCAAATACAAATAAAATAATATACTAGTGACCTACAATGTTGATAAAATGTAAAACAGCAAAAATGATATTCATAGCAACTTTAAAAGCTATAAAATCTACCACATTTAGTGAGTAATAGCTTGTTCAGCAAGCAGATGAAGCTACATGTGAAATACATACACACACACATATATATATATACATACATATACACATATGTACATACATACATATGAATTGTGGGTTTTCCTTAATATAATCCTGGTCTAAATTTCAGTTGACACTGCATGCAAAACAAAAGTGTTATAAACGGGTTTAACACCAAACTTGAAAGGCAAACTTGACATATATACCAATCAAAGTTACTGAGGTAGGAGGCTGAAATTTGTAAGGCATTTTATGCAATTACTAGCATAGCAGTTTTTTTTTATGAATAAAAGTTACATTTACTTCTGAAAGGGATTTCAATGAGACATCTAATCAAAGTTATCGATGTGGTTTTCTTCACAAAAACCTGCATTTAAGATACTCTGAATGTCTCTGTTAAATTAAAACTTGGACTAATGTTCTTGACAAGTTTGCCTTGCACATGTTGAACTCACTCCGTATAAGCTGGCACAACTTTATTCATTGGTTTTTGCATTGCCTGACTGGCTCATCTCCAGCTGTCCCTGTGGCAGCTGAAGCAGCACTTGCCAGGCAAAGCAAAAACCAAGGTCTTTAGACTAGACTCCTTGGTATTTAACCCCTTCCCACTCAAATTGCCCACAAATGTCTGGACGTAAATTGCCGTCTGCCTAAACATTTTTACCTAAATGTCTCGTTTCTTGAAACATTTTTTCTGAGATTTGTATGTAAGACCATTCGTGATGACAAGCCTTAGGTCAATAGCTTTCCTTGGCACAGGTTGATCATATTGCACCCAACCCATGCCAAAGAAAGCTGTTGACTAAGTCATACTCTGACCATGAATGGGTTAAATGACGCTCTTTTAAACCTGGATATAAATTTCTCATTTCATTTCTACTTCATGGACCCATAGTACAAGGAGCAACATGTATGAAATAAGTATAAAAATGCTGTAAATGGCACTAGACTGTGTGAACTAGCAGATGGTCTCATGTAAAGCTGAATACCTGATGGGGCAGGTTCTCCTTTTTGCAAGAAAACATGGAAGGGAAGTTTGAAGGATGGTCAATCAAGTGGGTATACCCCGCAACAAAGGTAGACATATGCTTGTTAGTAAGAGAGTCTTCCAAGTACAAACTATAGTCAGTACTCGGAATTCTAAGTTTAACCTCAGATATGCAAACACTAGAGCCTACTCCCAACCTTCTGCTGCAATATTTCTTACATCTTTTACGCAAATATATTGTAAAATAATGGCTAAGACTGTGTGATCCCTCACATGTGCACAGGCACCTTTGATATTTTAGCTAAGATTAATGTTCTTTCATCCAATTACAATAAGACATTTGATAGTAAATGCTGATAAAAATGAACAACAGAATATCTGATATTTGGATTCCGCATGAGATGTTGAAATATTTATGTTTTCACACAAAATATGGATGATGCAGTGTAAATATTTACCTTACAAAGTAAAAAAAAGCAAACGGAAAAATTCCTCCTAAAATACCACAAGAGACCCAATCAAACTACTTTCTTGGCAATTTCTCTCAAATTTTCCTTCACTTTAACTACATAATCAGAATTATTCACATGGTGTCAGAACCCTTGATTGCACCATTACATGAAAAGGCAAACCCTTTTTATTCTGTGACTGAGTGACACCAAATGTAGCGTTTTTACCTGGAGTGGCGACTATATCTGTCCAAGGTCTGCTGGCAATTATGTTCATTTCAAGGGGTTGCACAAGAGGCGTAAGGGACCAGATTCTGACTGTGGAGTCACGGGAACATGACGCTAAGGTAAATGGCCTCTCCGGATGGCACGTTAATCCTGTAAAGATTAAAAAAGTAATAAAATGAAGACAAGATCTTCTACAGAATGCATTATGATGCAGTCTGTAATGCAACTGCTTTCAGGTTCATTTTTCAATCAAGTTATTTCATCAACTTGAAGATAAAGTTCCTTTACAGTATTAAATCACTCTTTGAGAGCGTATGCTCTGGTTGGTCCGAAAATGGAAACGTCTACTTGTAAAACAACCTTATCTCACTTTTTCAGTGTGAGAAGATCCACTGTGCACATATCAATAAACAAGGTGAAATGGCATTGGGCCACAGCTGTCCTGTATTATTTGTCCTCTATTCTGCCATTTCTCAAGAAAAAAGTTGTGATGAAAACTAGATGCTTTACATTAGACTGCTCAGTTTTCAACATGTGTTGCTCAAAAACGATAAAGAGACCTGCTATACAAAGCTATGCAGCCTCAACTGTGTATAAATGTTTAAACCACAATTCTTCATCCCCAAAGTTGTTACAGTGCTCCCTCTTTATAGCGCTGGTGTTGGGGTCCACAGGGTATACCGTGTTATAGTAAAACCACCTTATAACAGAGGGACTTTTAACATAGAAGTAATGGGAAAACTACATGTATTTCAGTGGGAACCATGGTACACACCGTGTTATATCAGAAACCGCCTTGTAATGAGGGGTGTTATAAAGAGGGAGCACTGCAGCTCAAAGTTTAAATTTACCGTTACCTCAGATGTTTGTCACAAGACAGTGTTTTCAATTTTTATCTGAAATTTGACTTATCAAATATTTCATGCCATTTTATCCCTTGCTCATTAAATCTAGAAATACTGAACATTAGCAGAATAAATTTGTGTAGAAGGCAGTCTCATTTACCGTATACATCAGCGCCATGATCAAGCACTGTGTCGATACACGCTCCATCTCGCGTGTCCCAGATCCGTATGGAGTAGTCCCAGCTACCTGATATCAGTAAATATGGGATCTCACTGCTCCATAAAAGCCCTCGAACAGGTGCACTGTGGCCTACCAGGGTACTCTGACAGCTGTCTTGTGTATAGTCCCAGATCCTTATGGTCCTGGAGGCAACAAAACAAAAAGTTTAAAAGACTGATTTTCACCATCCCACTACTGTATTTTGTGGGGTTTTGCATATAAAAACATGTCCAAGTATTAGTTGCACCATTATTCTGTTGGTCATTTTTTCCCCAATTCCTGTACTCATGATATTTCACATTGACAACAATATAACCTTGAATATATAATTATACTTAGAAATAAGTTTGTGATAGGGCCCCCAAATTGTTGTTTCCATGTTATGGTTTTGCCAGGCAGCCAAACAACATATAATTAAATTTTAGCAAAGTTATTGACAGTTTTAATAAAAAAAAAAATGCCCAGATTTTTTTTTCTTTTATATATATCCTGCAGCCTTGCCTAGTGAAAATAATTATTTACAAATCTTATCCAGATCGCGATGACACAGTCCTAAAATCATAAGATTTATGTCATTTACTCAACAGGTGATGCCACAGTTTTTCACCAATTTAACTCATAATTCATACAACTCTGGTAAATCATACAAATCAAGCTGGTCAATCATTTTATATTGCACACAGGTGCAACTACATTATGACTTGCAAGCCGATCAAAAGCGTTATACAAGAATGGAAGTTCCATTCAAAAGAAATTTGAATATGCAATTATCATTAATTTACTTGAACTCATGTATCCAGCAAAATATATTAAGAATATGCTAACTCTTTAAGTACCAAATTTTGGACTGAGTCAACAGGTTTTCTCTGGAACTACAGGCAGGCTGGTACTTGAATGAAAGGTCTTTTTACAAGGAATACGAATCTGGAATTCTAATGATAATTCAGACTTGTCTGAGTAAGGTAAATCAACTTTAGACGTGATTGGCACTGAAAGAGTTAATTTAGACCCCACGTATGACTGAAATTTGTATTTACCCATCGTCAGATCCACTACATAATATCCCTTCTCGAAGTGGAGACCATTTGACTTGGAACACTTTAGCTGTATGCCCTGTGGAAGAAAGAGTAACAAAGTCAACATACAGGTATCATGGTTCTCCCCAAATATATGTTGATCATGAGACAAAAAATAGTCAAAAGCAGACAGACAAAGACATTGTTAACAATACTACACATAGAATTAACAAGACTTGAGAATCTCTATATCTGTATTGGGAGTTACATCAAGTTTTGAAGGCGTACTATAGGCCCATTTGGGGCTAAAGGGAAACATTGCATATGTACAGGAATGCCACAATAAATCACAGACAGACGGACTTTGTTATTTTGTGTACATGTGTTTGTTGACCTACCTGTGAACACTTTGAGTGGCTGGTCAGATGTAGTAGCCAAGTAAAATACCCGTACACACTTATCTTCACAACCAGTGGCAATCATGTCTCTACAAACACACAGTTACAGGTTGCTTTTAATCATTTGTTAAATAGGGATAAGGAATGAAAAGGTATAATAATTTGGTATTGAAAATATGAATTTTGGCACATACATGAATATGTGGCTTATGTCACAAAGAAGGATCAAGTTTTCACAATCAGAACAACAATTTTACATTTTTGGGACGGAGTCAACATTTTTCCTTGTACACTTTGAATACACAGTGCCTAAGGTGTCCAGAGGAAAGTTGTTGAATGGTGGTATGACCAAAAAAAAAATGTAAACAAGAGGCCTATGGGCCTTATGCTCTCCCGACCAGCATAACCAAAAAATCATTTCCTGAAATGTATTCCCTCCATAGCCTTGAAAAATTAATCACGATCATCCACATTATGCAATATCAAAATTCCACGATACACATTTGTGATGCATTTGGCATCATTCGCCTTATTCTTTATCAAGATATTAAATGTCCTTTTCTTAAGTACCTAATGACCTTGAACAATAGACAAGGTCACATTGTCATTGGGTCATGGTGACCCCAAATGTAGGTCACCGAGTTGAGTTTCATATACAATTTACTGAAGTGCAATTTTGATTTGGAAGCTCAATTCTCTATGCCATTTATGTCATCCAAACTATACCCTACCATTACAAAATTACCTCTAACAACTTAACAGGCCTGGTGACCTCACAGAAATAGGGAAAGGTCACTGTAAATACATAATATATTAGCATTGGATATGATCTATAGACCCTATAAATTTGGCATATCTAGTCAATCATTTTTCAGGATATGGAATTTTGTATCTTTTAAGCCATTTTAACTCATAAATTCCTTCAAATTATAGGTTGTGCCACTAGTATCACAAACAACCAATCTTGGGCCTCTTCTACTGTTCCCCTCAATTTCATGCAGATCCATAAAAGATTAAGGATGCTGGAATGGTCACAAGATTTGCACCTTTTGACGTGTATATTACATTATACTGTAGGTGGTGCCACCAACATTAAGGTTGACAAAGATTTTCATAGAATTGCTATGCCCTAAAAGTTATTTGGGCCTTACTCAAAAACCGTGGGGTGCACAGCATTCACAAGATAATCCCTATATTGCAACTGGCTATTTGACCTTGACCTACAAGTCGGATTAAAAATTATTATGTTCAAAATGTGTGCCCCGCATCCAGCTTTCCATATATGGTCTGCTTGTTCAAAATTTGGAGTTATTGAAGAAAATAATAAACTTGCACAAACACCAAATTTCATAATCATTGGGTCACAGTGACCCAAAAAAGTAGGTCATCAAGTACAGTTTTACGCACAATGTAATCAAGTGCAATTTTGATCTGGAAGCTCAATTCTATTTGCCATCGATGCCCAAGCTACACCCTACTATTGCAAAATCACCTCTTTCAACTTTACAGGCCTGGTGACCAAACAAAAATAGGTAAAGGTCACTGATATTATATAACATGCTAGCTTTGGACATGGTCTATATATACTATAAATTTGGCACGTCTAATCCCATCACTTTTTGAAACAAAGAATTTTATATCTGTAAACACATTTTGGCTCATAATTTCCATCAAATTGTAGGTAGCACCACTGTTATCAAAAGCAAGTGAGACTTTGACCTCCTCCACAATCCTACTATATTTCATGAAGATCTATATAAAATTAAGGATGCTAGAGTGGTCACAAAATTTTATATTTTGTCCCATATATTATGTAATACTGCAGGTGGCGCCATCAATATTGAACTAGGCCTAGATTTTTATACTTTAGCTAGGCAACTGGTGCCAAAGGTTGCAAGTTTGAGTCCCGTTCGTTCCGAACATAAAATATACACTTGATAAATCCTGAAAGTTATATGGAGCTATTTTAAAAACTGTGGACTGTATTGTGCCCACAAGCAAAAAGTTAACAGATGGATGGACTGACAGACATGAGTGATGGCACAAGCTCTGCAACCTTTAGTCAGCAGAGCTAAAAATTAACTTAAAAAGAGAAGCTGGTGACATTTATGATACCTCACACTTTCAGGTGATATTTCATGGAAAAAGTTCCCAGTGGATACATTGGCATTAGCCCCCTCGGCATATTGTATGATATTTTATTGGCTACTTTGCAATGTGGCTGTTAATTATCAATTATACTCTGTGTCATTTTATGAGCTATGAGGCTCTGCATGATCTTATGTGTGTTTTTGGATTTTCCCCATTATTATTATTATTATTATCATTATTATTATTATTATAATTATTATTATTATCATCATTATTATCATTATTATCTTTATTATTATCATCATTATCATTATTATAAACATAAACAGTGCCATCAATATGCAACCCCAAGTTCCAGGACTGAGAGTCAAGATTTATTATTTTTTCAGGTCATCCATGATAGTTGTTATAAATAAATTGTGTGTTTTCTATCCATATTAACCGTTTCGTGCTAAAATCGCCCCAAAACCACCAGATGTAATTGTTGTCTGCTTTGTTTTTACTTACATTTGATGTTAATTGAAAATATTTTTGCTGCAAATTATTGATAAGACTTATCATGGTGCCATGTCCCAGGTCAACAGCATTCCTCGGCATGGGTTGAGGGCATTGCACCCAATCCATACTGACAAAAGCAATTGACTTAGTCTCAACCTGACAAGAAAGGGTTACATATAAAGTATCAGTCTCAAACAACATTAAACACAACATATCAGAATCAAACAATGTAACACAAAATATCAGAATCAGACAATATAACACAAAATATCAGAATCAAACAATATAACACAAAATATCAGTACCAAACAATATTACATGTACAACACAAAGTATCAGTAAATCTCAAACAGTATTACACATAAAGGACTAGTCTTCAATCCTTTGATTTTCTGCTCTGTGATCAAGGCTCTGTGTGATCTTGGACAACTCACACTGTAACATACATTTACCAGCCTACTACGCTAGGAGCCATGTTTCCTATATTAGGCTACACACCACAAAACTTCCCTTCACTGTTAGTGATGGTCGACTTACTTGTTGTTTGTGCTCCAGTCACAACCAAACACTGGGGCGGGGTGTTTGTATTTCTGTATCAGTTGTCCATCAACCTGTCGTACAATACTAAAACAGACAACACATCAACTTTGACCCTCTGACCTGTGTATACATAATTTTATTACTTACTTATTTTTGGTGTGCGATCAACTTATTCCATGCTACAGTCATTAAAAAAAAACCCATTCACTTTATCCAAGGCATGTTGGTACATATATTATAGCTTTTGTTTGAATGGAGAATATGAATATGTAAATTAAATCCTGTTACTGAATCTGGACAATTACAAAAGCACATCTGGTATAAGAATATAAATTACTATTCAATTTGTTGCCCTCCATGAAATAACACTTAGAAACATTAACCATAAACTTATATTTTTCCCCTTCTTTTCATTGGCACATCGTAGGCCCGTTCCTTCAGCCCTGGCCTTGTTATCCTATTGCTACTCTTCATAAGCTCTCATAATATTATGATTATTTTGATACTGATTTGACAAGGATTATCAACCCTTTCCTGCTCAAATCACCCAAAAGCAACTGGATGCAAATTGTCATCCGCTTGATTGTTTTTAATTAAATTTCATGTCACTAGAAAGCATTTTTGCTGTGCATTGTAGATGTGGCCTGTCCTGGATGCATCGTCCAGGTCAATAGCTTTTGTTAGTGTGGATTGGAGACATTATACCGAACTCTAACCGAGGAAAGCTATTGACTTAGTCTTATTCTGACCAGAAAAGGGTTAAGATAAGCTACACAATCCTTGTAAGCTCCAAAAGCAACAGCAGCACCACCTACCAGTAGCCATCAGCGCCACAGGTGGCAATCCTGCGAGAATCCTTCCGGTTCCACGCAACTGAGTAAACTGCACTCTTGCCATGCTGAAAGTACAGGAGTCCTTGATGTTACGGTCACTAACCCTTTCAATGGCAAGTTATAGAGTGAGTCAACAGCCTTCCATAATGTGCTTTGGGTGCATTGCACCCAATGTGCAAGACTTGTTTCAGATCATATAAACTATAATTTTTGCTAAAGGTATGTATTTGGATTAAGCTATTTAAAATAATGAAATGTCTGGAAGTGTTAAGAAATTGAATCTTAATTGCTTTATTAAAAAAAAATAGTTTTACCAGTGTTTTCAGAGAAGCAAAAACAAAGCAAAAATAGCATAAACACCAAAAATTTGAAACATTATTTTCTTATTGGAAATGAAACAGTACACTTCTAGCAGCAAAGCTGTGTTTTAAATTTTGGATAAGGGCTTTAGTGAAAAAAATTATAGCATGTTTAAATGAAAGTTAAAATTAAAAAAAAAAACAGTACTGAACAGTAATAAAATAAGAACTAAGCCTTTTTTCAAAAATTAAAAATGGTATTTTGGGTGGTATGTGTTGTTTTAATTGACACTATAAACTAAATTGAATTTTTATTTTTTCAGACGCTATTTAATGCAAAATTTAAGAGTTTCAATTTAAAATCTAATCACATAAATAGAGAAACTAAAATTTTATATTCAGTATCTGCATCAAACTTGATGTTATGTTTTCTTTCAGAAAATATGAACTTTTAAAGTATTAGATGCTAACCACACACAGAAATAAAACATTTATACATGAGTCATAAAGTATACCATGCGCTTATTGCTTTTTGGCAAATTCATAATTACTAAATTCCTATGGGGCAAAGCACACAATCACAATAATCATGTTTAATATTTCTAGTTCTGATAACAAAGCTACTATGGAATGAAACCAATAATCAGATTTACATTATAATTGTCTCACCTCTGAAAACCTCTTGATGACCTTGCCTTTAGTGATGTCCCAGATGAAGGCCCCCTGTCGGGATGTACATCCCGCGACACAGTTGAGATCTGCAGGGGCCCAAGACAGGCAGTAGATCACACCCTCATTACCTGGTGACGTGTGAATCTGTCAAAATATCCTCATATGTTAATCTTATTTTGATTTATTCAAATTTATCTTCAAGAAAGTTAAGTTAAAATTAACTCCGCTCATCAATTTTATATTCACCATGTTAAAAATCAGCTTCAAAATGCCTGCTTGTAATTTTCTGAAGCATTTTTAGAAGATTCTGTGATATTTATATGTTACCGGTATTCTGTGCTTGTGCCTGCATTACTTTGAACATTACCATAGTAGAAATCACGGTGTCAGGCAGACCATTCAGGGGTAGTGGTTTCTATCTGAATGTTGTGTGGCTGTTGTACCCTTTCCAAATCCAAGTCACTCGCATGCAGCTTCAACAAAAGCTACAAAATCCATCAGTTTTGGCATCTTTTCCAGTTCCATTTTCAATCGTGTATCCCCATAGCCATCCGAAACATGTCATTCAATCAACAGGCCACAAGTATAGCTAGCATGTAAATGTTATCACATGGGTGTGCTTAACTTTTACTGGAGATTGCATGCTGTTGTTTCTATAATCCAAGTGTCATTTTGTTCCCCTTTGTTTTGGTTGCATGATCCTATTACTATTGGAAATGTAGGTCTGCATTTTGATCCTCAACAAAACTTGTTTTAATGACATGAAAGTTTTTTTTTATGTGAGCGTTACTGAAAAGAAGAAGACTGGGACAGTCCTGTGCTCAGTTGATCTTTTCTCTCGTAATGCTTGTGGTCAAAGAAACATCGTAATTCACCTGTTCAGCAGGCAACTACCTCTGTTTCAATGAGATGCAACTTGAACTGTTATTTCAGAAACATGAAAAATGTCAAACTTTGCCCTTTAAAGTTTGATACATATCTAAATTTGCATATATATTAAAATAGTCTTAATCACCTATTTTCATATAAAACAAAAACTTTGCATCCATTCCCATTGGCTGGTATTTTCTGCCTTTTTCTTTGGTAGGGAACAAACTTCTTTCACATATTCATGCAGTGGTCCCTCTCCTATGAGGCCACCCCGACATCAGACTACACCTTCTTATACGACAAGCAAGACATTTCAATATCAATTAAAATGCAATCAGAGAATGGTAGATCCATGCTCTCCTCACTTCATTTATAACCCTGCTAATCAAAGGTTTCATTTTGAAATTTCATTAAACTAAGTTCAATAGTAAAGATATTACAGCCAGGACACGATTTTATAAGGATTAGTCACTGTGACCCCGATACTTGACTTAGGAACCTACTTTTGTCACATGACACACACTTACACCAAAATGCACCTGTGTGTAATATTTCATGAACCTAAGCTGAAGGATAAGCGAATTACAGCCCGGACATGAATAGCAGACTGACAGATGCAAGGACACGCAATACTTGACTTAGTGACCTACTTTTGTTACATGACAAACCTTTGGGTCAAGATGTGTGTGTATGAAGGTTTCATGAAACTAACTTAATGAGTAAAGAAATTTCAATCTGGACATGATTTTACCAGGATATACCACTGTGACACAGATATTTGATATAGTGACCTAGTTTTACTCCATGCCACTCCTTTGGGTGACCTGCTTTTGTTGCATGACACACCCTTATGTCCAGATACACTTGTGTGTAAAGTTTCATTAATCTGACTTAAAGGACAAGTAAATTATAGCCCAGACACGAACAACTGTATTGCAGTTTTATATAAAAGCCCCATCATGACCCAGATGCTTGACCTAGTTACTTACATTTGTTCAATGACACACTTTTGGGTCAAGATATGTGTCTATGAAGTTTCATGACACTAACTTAAGGATTAAAGGAATTATAGTCCAGACACGATTTTACCAGGATATACCAGTGACCCAGATATTTGACCTAGTTTTACTCCATGACGCACCCTTGGGTCAAGATATATACATGTATGAGGTTTTATGAAACTAAGTTAAAGATTAAAGGAATTATAGCCCAGACATGATTTTACAAGGATATATAACTGACCGAGATACTTGACCTAGTGACCTACTTTTATGTGTGAATCACTCGTCTGCACAGATACACACCTAAGTAAAGTTTCATGATTCTAAGTCAAAGGACAACAGAATTACAGCCCGAACATGAAGTACCGTGTACTTTCCTGATTGTATCCGTGACCCAGATACTCGACCTAGTGACCTATTTTTATGTATGAAACACTCTTGTGCCCAGATACACACTGAAGTTAAGTTTTACACACCTTTCGGTCAAGATATACGTGAGTGTGAAGTTTCATTAAAACTAAATAAACAGAACCAGGCAAAGGTCACATGTTCAGTGGTGGTGGTGGTTCGGCCGGTTTCGTCTTTTTTAAAGACTCGTCAGGAACTGTTGGGGAGATGACACACACCCTTTTATATTCCAAGGAGTGACATTTTTCTTGCTATGTAAAACACATTATTGTGATTACATAACACAGAGGTCCAGGCTTTCTGTGACAGTGATTGTCATGCTGAGCAATGATTAAAAAAAACATCGAATCACAGTCGACACAAGAATTCTGTGTTTACCATCAGAACATTGGATTGGTCAACTAGTGTACTTTAGGTCCATTGGGTAGGGAAACTGTGATTCCCCAATAACCCTGAATCAGGAGTTATGGACTGTGTGACTACACAGAAATAACATGCATTCCCCAAGGGGTGACAGTATGTTGACCCAAAGGAGTTATCAAAGAAAAGTGAGCTCTGAATTAAAAATTTAGCATAAGACTAAGCAAGAAAGCTCACTTTCCCATGATATTGTGACCAAACGGCTCAATTGCGTGCCATTGGTGCATCCAAAGACGTTCCCTGTCCAGTACATTCTAGATGGGGGAGGGGGGTTTGGGGGGTTGGATGTACTCCAGAATATGTACTGTGAGGTTAAGTCCATGGTGATCTGTTTGGGCAAAATGTCTGCCCAGCGGTTGTTCAGTAACTTTGTTACTGCTGTAATGGAAGTGTTCGCGCAATCTGTCTTGGCGGGGGTGTCACGTTTGCCCCACATAGTGCTTTTCACATGTGGCACAGGTTAGGAGGTATACTACATTGGACTTTCACAGCATCCTGCCCCAGGGACATTGTATGTTTTATTTGTTTGTGTGCTGGTAGCTTTGACCGATTGGTTAAGGCAAAAGCAAATTTGCAATGAAGTTCGTTACACTCATTGCTGTGTCATTTGCCAGGTGTGGCTGGATGAGTCTGTACATCTGGGTGGTATATGATCAAAGATCCCATCAGTAAATCCTGTAAGCTATTAGCCCGTTTGAAGCCAATAATCACTTCCCTATTGTTGAAGCCCTCAATCTTAGGTGAAGCCTCAAGAGTTTTCCAGTAATCCTGAATGACCTGTTTTACTCGAAGAAGTGCAGGGTTAAATGTCATGATCCGGAAAAAGTTCTAGTGATCATTGTTTGTGGACTTTTTTGATGTCAGACGAGAAGATCTGCTGACATTGTTCACTTCAGTTTTGGCATCATTTAATACTTGAGCTGGGTAATTTCTCAGCTTGTAATATCTGAGAGTTTTTGAGGCATTTTCCTCAAAAAACATGAAACTAAGTTAGATAGTAATGGAATTATAGCCCGGACATGATTTTATAAGGATATGTCACTGTGATCTAGCGACCTACTTTTGGTACATTACACACCCTTATGTCCAGATGCACATGTGTAAATTTTCATTACTCCAGGTTGCAGGACAAGCGAATTATAGCCTGGACATGAATAGCTGACGGATGGATGGATGGATGCACGGACAGAAAAAGCGATTATTATATGCCCCTCCTCCGTAGGAAGGGGCATAAATGGATCAAGAAGGTCAAGGCCACTCCCCCAAGTTGGTCATTTTTCTGGTTGAAATAGGGGTGGCGGCGGTGGTGGTGGTGGTGGCATGTTAGAAGGGGACTCCTGCACAGGACAATACTCACAGCTGTCATAGTGTTGACATTCCAGATTTTGATGGTGCCATCAAAACTTCCAGTTGCCAGTAAATCTGGATTGTCGGGCTTGAACTTGCAGTCAAATATTGTTTCTATGTGACCCTGAAAGCAGATATAGGAATTCATGTATGCAGCATAAAATGAACACTGAGAAATCATTTTGATGGCACCAAATCCACAGTGCCATCATCACAGTCAGTAGGAATTGTAAATGTGCTGCAATAGTGTGCCACACACAACTGAAATCAGTTACAGGACCAGTAATTAACTCCAACTTGTTACATTATTATGATGCAAAGTGTCAATTTCAATCATACATTATTTTACACAAATAAAAATTTCTATTGTACTTTCACTAAATACAGTCAGTATGGTACAGGAAAAATAAATAAGTGGGTACATACCAACGTATATATGAATATAAATATGTGTAAGATACATTAACTACAGCACTCAACATGAGCTGTCAGTTTTATTCTCACATTTCAAAACATACATTGACATAATTCATGACCTAAACAAAAAGCATCCTGATAGTAACTGAATTTTAACCTTTTCCCTTTGAATTTAGACTGTGTCAACAGCTTTCCTTGGCATGGGCAGTGCCCAACCCATGCCAAGGAAAGTTGTTGACCTGGGGCATGTGATCTTGATAGGTCTCATCTACAATTTTCAGTCAAATTGTTTTTTATTACTGTTTAAATCAGTTGAAAACACTACACAAGCAGATGACATTTGATCACCAGCTGGTTGTGGCTGGTTTAAAGGGGCAAGGGTCAATATATCATGAGATGGAACCCAAGGCTTGCTTATTTCTTTGCACTTTATCAGCTCAGTTGTGCTGGCAACCTGACTGCCAAAAACCAGAACCTTTTTCTCCCCACATCAAGCAACTACTGGATGTGATCTGCAACACATGACAGACCTCCAGATCCACTCAAACACTGCCCTACCCATAAACAGTCATTTTTTAAACAAGTGGATAAGAAATAAAGAACTTCATATTCAATGACTTGATTATCTATTACACATTCAAATAGGAACAATATTGCCACATCTTCTGTTTCATTGTGATGCCAAAAAAAAAAAAAATCACAATTCAATATTTCTTTGCTCCATAGCTGATCCAGTCACTGTCAATGTCTTAACCTCATAAACCTTATAATTATAAACAGGTCATCAGTGGGAAACCATCAAGCATGTTTTGTAGTCTTAAATTCCCAGACCTACTTTTTTTATGTGATGGCAGCTGCTTGCCTTTATCTTGTATTTGGCAAAGAAAACTCACTCGAATTTAAAGAATGTATGGATGTGAAATATCTACAAATACATACAGTATCACAAGTTTTTGCTTATAATGGTAGGACTTGGAGAATTTATATGAACTAGAATATGTACAAATATACACAAAAATAGCAAAATTATGTTACAGAACATGGAAAATTTTCTCATGATGAAATGTATCGATTGATGTTTTTTTCACAGATGCTTGCTGGCTGCAATTCAATGGCTGCTTTTTATCTCCCATGTTCCCAAGGACGGCTATACTCATCTAGATCAATGTATGGAATGTCAGTGATGAAGCCTGCAGCATGTGTGCTATCAGTGAGAACATCCTGTTGGAAAGAAAACCTTGCCAAACTATACCCTTAGGACCAGTCTGAGCAGGGAATTATCTTTAATGCACAGGTCATCTTGGTACAAATTTGAACACAACAAGTCTGCAGTCTATATATATATCAATACGATAGTTACCTTAACATGTTGGATGTGATGCTAGCAAAAGACTTGGGAACCAAAATTTACCAGTATCAGCCATGAATTAAGTCCAGAGTGCTGATGCAGTGGTAGGGCCTATATTTTTCCATTTCAAAATACAAGTTTTACTATTTAATGAAACTGAATTATGCATGCTTTTGGGTCATTTCATTCACAGATCTACAATGCACAGTGACAGGTCAGTCCATTCAGGTCATTTCTGCTACACATCTAAGATATGCAATAAACATTTTGTACACTTCTGAAACAGAAGTTGCCCTTTGTGCAGTCACACTAAAACAAGAACTTTTTACGAACGTTTTGGTGGTATTTTGCCATGTGGTGTTCCAAAAACAGCAATGAGTTTAGAACGGTCAACTTAACTATCAATAGTACTCAGAAAAATATTTAATTTACAAAAGGACAAGATGATCAAGATGATCAGTGCCTTGCTCCAGTTACAAAACCAAATATCACAATTCTTTCCATCATTACATCTACAACTACACTTGACTGCATCTTGATGAAAACTAACTTCAATGTGTGCAATATATTTTGATAAGAAGTAAACCAATGAACTGAAATCTGCTTGACTTTTGCTACACAAACAACCTTCTGCTTGTGTGCACACTCTGGTGGAAGTTAAGATATAAAAAAAAAATTACTTCTCACATGTTTCATTTACTTATTTCTTATTCTGAAAATAAAAGCTGTATTACAATGTATGCTTTTGATAGCAAATTGTCTGGAGTCATTTTTCACTTTCATGTAGCCGACCAAGCTGACACACTACAGCTGCAGTCGATGAGACAAAACGTGACCAAGCCATACCAGGTTCTTGGCTGTCAGCAAGCTCCCCTGGTTGACCACTCGTCACACATGCAGTGTCAAGTTACCTTTATCACTAGAACTACATAATAGCACATGTATACACAAAATTAAAAACCCCACTGATACCAACCACTAAGTGTAATCCTTCATTATCATCTTCCCTAACTCAGTCTATTTGGTGCTTAAATGGGACCAGCTCTGCACCACCATTTTGAAAAGAAGAGCAATTAAGTTTTCTCCCACAGACATCCACTCACTGATGGTATATCCAACTGGCCAAGATTAAGAGAATGGCAAAGCGTTTTGGACTGTGTTGGGACACTTTTTTTTTTGTTTTCACTAGGTTAGACAAAGAAAAACTGAAAAGCAATCAAAGGAGTGTCCCAACATGGTCCCATATGCAAGGTAAACCAAATTTTTCTTTTACATACCTATTTTTGCATACTTATATCACCAAGATACGTTCTGAAGTGACAGAAGATTCTCTGATGACACCATTTTGAAAGACCAACTTTCACAAACATGAACATTATTCATACACCAAAACTGCAAGCAGGATTCTTACTGTGCACTCTTATGAATGGCCTTCCATAGTTGTCATGTCACTACAGTTTTACTACAAAAAGTAGTCTCAAGCAAACATGATTTGCCACCTCCATTACACAAGCCACATATTTTAAAGCCGTCTCAAAAGGACACGAAGCAATTTTATTGGCTGTGCAAACATACAAGGACATGTGACACTGAAATTGATATCATATGGATAGAATGCTTTAGGTACATGAGAAAATGAAATCAGAACTGAGTTCCTAAGTCAGATGATCCTGTAATACACATTTGGCAATGTGTCACTTATGCAACAGGGTAAATTCCAGATTTCAGATTCTCTCTTTATTCTTAACCCATCAATACGTATGTAAAAATATACACAATTGAATAAAAGCAGAAACAAATATGTCAAAGGGGCTCATATTAAAACATCCTAGATGTCACTATCATAAGAGTCCCTATATGATTGGAACAGATATATTTACTAAAGCATATTTAACACAGGGTATTACATTTGTAATACATCATCTGCAGTTTTGTTGACAAGGTGACACAAAGTTTTTAAACATCAAAAATGAATTCAAAGAAAACAAAAACATTGACATTCATGTACATGTATGTACATTATTCTATGTTAGACTGACATGTTACACTGTGGTACATTTTGACCAGTGAAGCAGCTTGCTGCAGTGTAGATACTTTGATAGTCATTTAAGAATATAATTTTTATTTACCTAATGAAAACCCAGGAGGCAATGTGTTTCTATTTGTTCTACAATGTTTACATTTATATTGTTTATAACTATGGGAAAGTGGTATCTCAAGCTATGCTGTGCAAATGTCCTACTTACTTGATTAATAAAAGGCCTTTTACAATGCCTTGTGTTTTGTTGCGTGTTGCAGTGCATGGAACAAAAGGCAATGATAGGAGGTGTTTAGGCAGATTACTGTGGACAAACTTATCATAAAACTTGAGTTCAGAAAGTGTATAAATGTCTGTAGCTTTCAGTAATATTAATTTTTTAAATGTTGGTTCGGTATGTCTATTGTATTTGCTTCAGGTCATACAGTGCACAGCTTTCTTCTGCAATTTTTCTATTTGTGAACTTTTAAAGCCCCATAATAGTATACCATAGTAAATGTGGGGAAGAATCAAGGAATTATATATGGTAACTTTTACTTTCACACGTAAGTAGTACTTCAATTTATTTAATATGCCTATGACTTTGGAAATTTTTGTTGATATTTTGGTTATGTGATAATTCCACAACAATTTATTATTTAAGGTAAGTGCTAAGAAGTTGCAGGTATTGACATGCTGTACAGGGACATTGTTTATTTTTATTTCAGGTAGATTAATTTTTTTTATGTGCTTGATAAAAGAGCATAAATTTTGATTTGTTTACATTCAGTGAAAGTTCATTAACCTTGAGCCACCTATTTATTTGTTCAAGTTCACTGTTTATTAATCTATTAAAATTTTGACATGCAGAATCGAGATTTAAAGAGGTTGACAGAGTGGTGTCATCCGCATAGGACGTAAAATTGAACAAAGCACTGGCATTAATGATATCATCCATACAGATCATGAACAGAATAGGGCCTAAATTACAATGTTGTACCTTAACAAAATCCAAAACCAAAATAATGTTGCCCTATATTAAAGAGGGACACATAATACGCCTTAATAATCTCCTCTAAACACCTAAAAGCATCTTGCAGCAGAATGGGACCAAATATCAAAACTGAATTTTTAATACTTGTTATCTTGTCCTTTTATGTTCCATTTCCGATGTATGACCAAAGCAGAAATTCATACAATGTGTCTCCTGGTTAGCAACTCACACCCATACAGTAAAATCTCCAAATTAAGATCACCCTTATAAAGAAGTTATTTCTATATCAAAAGAGGTCCAATTTACACTCTCATTTTTTACTTTATTGAAATTATATCCCTATTAAGGCCATATTTTTCCAGTCTCCAAGGTAGTCTTAATTGGGAGATTCCACTGTAATTATACACTGAACTCTTTTTTTCTCATCAGTGACAAACTTTGTACTCGTGCAAAACACCAAAACTAATACATGTATGTACAAGAGTACACAAGCCAAGAATGCCCATGAATTGATTTATAAATAGGATACCTACCAAATCTCGTAAGAAGTTCCATTTTCGTTTTCCCAGATCATAAAGCCCAACGCCTCCATCAAGAAATGTACACACAGCATGTCCCGGGGGTAGAGCGTACCTGGAGGATGAAACTGATGGTCCCATGGCTAAGCTGGTGGAAGATACGTGTGCTGACTCCTGCTCACCCGCATTGTTATTGGTTGCTATGCTAGGTACTGTGCTGAAGACACTCATTGCATGGAAGCCTGTCTTTTTTAGACGTATATTTTCGATGGGCGTGGACTTTGACACATTCCATAATCGCATTACTCCTGACTGAGTATCTGAAGATATTAGAAAACCATATCAGAACAGTAGGTTCCGATGCAAAATTAAAACTTGCATTTATTAATACACACTTCATCACTTCCATATATGCTCCTTGGAGTCATATACACATATTTCTTGCTGAATTGCATAACTTTGCCATATCAAATCTCTTTTTAGTGCATAAAGTGACCTTTTAATACATTTTAACAGTTCATAGAAAGTCCAACCATACTTTAAACATGTCACAGTTGGTGATTCACTTGGATGGCTTTTAAACATAATTCACCATACATCATACTCGTTCTTCATTTTTTTAAAGTGTTACTATTTGTGGATTATAAAAACAAGATGACTGTGACAGTCATGTGCTTAGCTGACCCTACATGCACAGACCGAAGTGTTCCTGTGAACTATGATATGAAAGTCACCTCTGTTTCAGACCATGATTACTGTTGCTTACATGTACATATCCTCTACATATCCTGGTCGTTAAAAAAGTCAGTAAAATCGCAGCACCACCTGTTGAACAAATAAAGGTCTACGGGTCCTCACAAGTGTCATTATGCAATTTGAAGCAATTGGCTGGGCGGTTCCTGAGAAGATTTTTGAACATTTTGCCAAAAAATCAACAACAAAATTAATTAAAAATCCAAAATTCACTGGACTGTGACCACTTGAACAAACCTGGTTGAGACTCACCCAAAGTACACCCCCTACAAGTTTCAGGTAAATCTGCTGGACGGTTTTGGAGAAGAAGTAAAAAATGGGAATTTCCATTGCAATCCCCACTCACTTACATAAATAGAATGCATGCATCAACCATCAAGCACTCGAATTGAAAATATCATTAAAAATCAGGCATCAAGAACACATTCAGAACTAGGAGTCCCTAGGAGTGTTCCTGAGTGATATCATATCAACTGGGCGAATTGAAGAAATGTTAAAAATCAGGAATCCACACTAGTGCCACCTAGCGAACAATTTGTTTGACCCTTTCACAAAGAACATATCCACAAAAAAAGTTTCAGTTTAATCTGAGTGACGGTTCTGGAGAAGTCGAAAATAGTAAAAACATACACACACAAAAAAAGGAAAAATTGCAGTGCCACCTAGTGCACAAATTAAGAACTAGGAGTCCCAAGGAGTGTTCCTGTGTGATATCAAAACAATTGGGTGTGCGGTTTCGGAAAAGATTTTTTAAGATTTGCCAAGTAAAAGAGCGAAAAAATTCATAAAAAAAATTAAAAAATCACAGGATCATGACCATTTGAACACACTTGGTAGACACCCACCCAAGGTGTATTGCCACCAAGTTTGAAGTGAATCTGCCCTGCAGTTTTGGAGAAGTAAAAAATGTGAATTGTGAACGCCGACAGATGACAGACAATTGACGGACAATGGATGCCTCACCATCACATAAGCTCAGCTGACTGACAAGTCAGCTGAGCTAAAAAAAAATCGTAATGATATAGCTAGAAGAACAAGCTGATGTTAATTGTAAATCAGCAAATTAAAACCTTAAAAATGATCCCAATGTTTGATGGATCCCACTTACCGCCAGTCAGGAACATTCCTGGAGCACTGTTAATCCACGCTAAGGTATGGACTTCTGCTGCTGCACTCGGCAGTTGAAATTTCATTATCACAGATACAGCTTCTGAGTCTATTAGCCGCACCCCCTGGTGCGTGTTGGCCACAAGCAGATACTCCACAGACAATGGATCCCATTCTAGTGCAGCGATGGGATCATCTTCATTTGAGTCCTCCAGCTCTTCTGGCCTTAGAACATGTCTTTGACTCCTACGATCTATACACACAAAAGTAATTTAATTATTTCAGGCGAAAAATAATCAAAGTTAGCCAAATATAATAAAGCCTCTTCACCTGGGGATTATTGACGTATACTTCTTTTCGGTGTACTTCTTATTTCCACTTTATTTTATCATTTTATCTTATTTCACTTCACTAATTTGGGCTCTTCATTCCGCCCACTTTTTGTCACAGTGGAACCCATTTCAGATGGTTATAATAACCTCCATGTAAATTTATCTGGATCATGGACAGACAGAGAGACTCTGGGAATTATCACTTCCTATGTGTTCCCTTTACTGAAAGGGGGGGGGGGGGGGCAGCGGGTAACAATATACAGCAGACACATGTCAAAGATCCTACACAAAAATGCCAGGAGTTTTATCATTACAAAGTTGATATTAAATTTTCTTGTTACCACTGAACCGATATACACTACATGTAGCAACCTTTCCCTCCTAAACCGGCCCAAACCACCTGGTGTTCAAAAGTCTGCTTCAACGTCGTTAATTAATATCCACAGTAATAAACAATAATTTGAATAAGAATTATACATGAAATCTATCAAGACAACATGTTCCAGGTCAACAACTTCCTTCGGCATGGGTCAAGTGCTTATTATGACCCACACCGTGCATGGCAAGATGTTGACTAGGCTGGTCCTTGAATGAAAGGTCTTTTCAGAAGGAACGCGAATCTGGCAATTTCTGCGAGAATCTGAGAATCCATTCTCGTAAAGATTCTCCTAAACTTGCCTTTCTTTAAAAAGAAAACTAATTGACATAAATCCAAATAGATTCTCGCAAAATTTTGCGGAATTCTGGCCCTGATCTGGTACCTTTATCATAATGGAGAGTAGTTCTTAAGTAGTTTGACTTCATTAAGTTGCGGTTGTCATTGAAAGAGGCCCTAATATACATGTAGGCTGGTGAGCCTGTTGCCCAATTTATTGTTATTTGGATAAATTATATTTAAACCAAAAGAGTCCGTTCATTCCATATTGAGCTGGCAAAGGTCACGCTTTTTGCATTTCTTGCCAAGTTATGCTCTGCCTGCCCTAGTAGTAACTGAAGCATGATGTGAAGAAAATAAAAAGCTCCATAACCTTCACACATCTTGGTACTTGAATTGAAGCTCTTTTTCCCAGGCATTTGAACAAGCAATTTTCATCCACTTGCCGTAAAATACATAGAGAAATCACTGGCAAAATGTGTGTGGAATGCATTCAATGTACTACACACCTTCAAGTTCCAATAACCATACAAATCTTACCTGGGAAGAAAAATGACAAACTACCATTTGTGTGACCAAATACCATTTTGCCCATCTTTTTATGATGCCAGCGAAACTGGCACACATCTGATGAAAAGTTCTGAGCGTCCTTGTGGATTGCTACTCCACTACCGGCAGTGAAATTCCAAAGGAACAGAGGTCCTCGTAAATACACAAAACCTACGCTATCTTTCTCATGGAAACACCAGCCTATAGAGCAAGGCGCATGTCGTATCTTATTGAGTTTAGCCATCACTTGTTGTTCTGCAATGTTCCATATAATGATTTGATTATCCGCACTTCCACTAGCGATAACATCTGGGTTGCGGGGATGCCATGATATTGCCGTGATGGTCTTTTTGTGCTCTGACATGATAGAGTGGAGTTTGAACTCATTGGATTGGCGATCCAGCTAAAACAGAAAGACCAGTTATGTCTTTTACATTTTCTTAAATCCACAATTGTTAAAATTCTTGTTTCTTTTGCCAGTTTAAAACTGATCCTTGAGAATGTATGTTATATATCAACTCTGTGCTTACCAGGTTTTTAACCCTCATGAAGTAAAGCTTTCATTTACTTACTAAATTTCAAAGCAAGTATTTCAACTTATACACTTGTGTGAAAATTAATTACTGGGGCTCTGAAATTCTTTTTATCTAGATCCATTGCAGTCCTCAAGGCTGTTATATTTTTTCGCATTTTACTAGCATTCCTTTCTAGCATGCTTGTCCATCTGTACAAATCTCATTAAGAAAACAAACATTTCTGATATTACATGTATATCAATGTCTTCTGCAACTGGCCACGTATCTTATAAATGCAGTACGAGCATTGAGGGCTTACTAATATGTGTAACAAAACTGTGGAGTATTTTTCAAGCATTTTTTAAATTTACATTCCATTAACATTAAAGAAAAAGACCAATCTACTTAAATTTCAACTTGAAAACATAAATTCGAGACTTTGTCACCAATGGCAAACCAAAAAACCTAGAGTTTGCTATTATCAGTACATGTGCAAAAAAGCATAAATAATAAACAATAAATTACATCTCATCATTTCTGTACTCCTCCAAACATGTTTTTGACTTTTTACTCCATTGCTTTGATGCAAAGGTCTCTGCTAATGCACAGATGGCTTCCTTTGATTTCATTTGCTCCAAGGATATGATCTCATATTTACAATAAACTCGCCTGCTAAACATACTGAATGTAAAAAGTGTGTGCTTTACAAACCACTGACCTCATATGAACTAAATGTACATTAATTAATAAAGTGTGACACAGAAATCAATCTACCGAATGAATAAACACGAAATAATGAAATGTGCTCTTTGTTAAAGTAATGAAATGCCCCTGAACATCTAGCAATGTACTTAATTTGCATGTTCAATATGTCACATATAGGTCTGTCATAGTTTACTTCATCCAACTCCAATTAAAGAGTTACACAACTGCAAGGATGCTACATCCCTCCTCACCTGTTGAAGGTGGGTGGGGAATGACAAATTTACCTGATAAATATAGATGGCCAGTGTGGCACAGTAAGCAAAACGATCACCGCTGGCTGCACACACATCTGTGTTCCATGGCTGACACCCTGCGGGCAACAGCCCAACTTGCTTGACAGTCGACATTGTCGGAGGCTTTCTTGAATTCTACATTGGAACAGCCATATATTGTTCCCCTTCAGTTCTGTATAAAAAAGAAACAGAATTTCTCATATGTGTACAGCACTTTTCCTGTTGAGCATTCTGAGTGCTTATAATTAATATACTCTAACTATATGAAGTATGTGAGACTCATTTCACACAGTCTATGCTTTGTTTTGATAATCATACACTTTTTCTTTTCTTTTCTTTTTTTTTTTTTGGGGGGGGGGGGAAGTATCTTAACAGGGACCACTGAGTCTGCCAACCAAGCAACAAAGTACTGATGGAATCCTGAGTTGCCAAATGTGCATTTTTTTGTGTTTTTTTTTCCACATTTACATGTACCATTTGCTGATTTATAAGACTCAATTAAAACATTTCCTGGTGTGGTGTGGGTTGGACATATTGTGCCCAACAAATCTCAAAGAAAGCTGTTTATCTGGCAAAAAATATCCTAATTTGTCTTGTCTACAATTATGACAGAAAATGTTTTCAATCCACAAGAAAGAAGTAAAAACATTAAGACTGGTGACAATAGGGGACATCTAAGTCAGTTCTAAATTCGCCTAAAGGTGGTACTGCCCATCCTGTTCATGGTTGACTGCCCACATCTTGTGGTCACTTTCCATGACCCTCACTTCTTCTCCATAGACTAACATAGGGTATTAGCACACAAAAATTTAACCGCTCAATATGTTGTCAAATAAACATTAAATTTTTATTTTATCACACCTGGGTGCATTTGAAAGATAACAATATGTATTTCAGGTAGATTAGAAGATGATAATTCCAAAAATTGGTTCTCATATACAGGTTGAAACTTTCAGGTTAACTGTAATGTAATGGGCTTTGCTGACCCACCTGACCTCAAATAGCATGGGTTGCTAAGTGTCACAAACTTGCATTATGGGAACAAAAGGCTGTGTGTCAAGAAATTAACCAACCCAGATCACCCCTATTAACATGAGTGCTTTTGGGCACTTTGAGCGTCAAAGAATGGGTCACACTTATCATCCCTGCCAAGCGACTCAGTAAACTATCTGGCCACAGCGACTCAATATACCTCTGGCCGGCAACCTCCACACCAGTAATACTGTTCTGTGGAGGTTAGCAGTTTGTTTGTTTGGGTTTTTTTGTTTTTTTTTTGTTTTTTTTTTTTTGTTTTTGTTTTTGTTTTTTTGTGGCAAACTTGTGGGAGATCTGCAGTTTACCACAGATTGGCTTAAACTGCTGCAAATCAACTCTGTTTGCTGGCAAGCCTGACAGGGAAGTGTGGTGATATGAAGCAGTCTGCTGCAAACAGCGGGAACACCATACAGTGCTGCAAGATCATACACTGCTGCAGAAATAGGCCATAGCTACCTTGTAGATCTGGGGAGCATCCGTTCTGGTAAATATCCATGATGGGGGCAATATTGTAAGCTTTTAGATGAATCATACATCTGAGGAGATCACCATAATAAGTACCACATGATTTGCTTTTATAAGTCACATCAAATATTCTATATCATTAACTACAATGTATATCATAGGAAATTGGAATATCAAAAGCAGCAAATAATACATGCATATGACCAGCAACATATATGAAAAACAAATGGCAAAATTATTATTCAAATGATTTTTCAGTACAATAAAAAATTCCCATTACCAAGAACATATAAAAAAGGATGGCTAATTTAACATTCCAGTGATTTTTCAATATAATTAAAAACATTATCAACCTTTTATTTCTAGTTTACGTTGTACGCAGGTTATTTTATCGTACATTGTAAAACAAGTATACAGAATACATATGCCCACTGTTACAGGCATAATATTCTGTTGCGTTTTTTTTTTCTTTATTGTTTTAACACAGTACACTTAAAGTTCTATAACTAATACAAGAGGATTTTTGAGACAAATACTAAATGTATACTTGTATTAGCAAAGATTCTAAGGATATCTTGATTCAATACACCAGGTGTTGTCTGTATACAGTATATAGGAATACTATATATATCAATAGTCTGTGCAAGTCAATTTTGAGGGTTAAATAACTCTTTAAGTGCCAAATTTTGGACTGAGTCAACAGCTTTTCTCTGGAACTAGAGGCACACTGGTACTTGAATGAAAGGTCTTTTTACAAGGAATAGGAATCTGAGATCCTAAATATCAGACTAGTTTCATCTTAGTAGATCGACTTTAGACATAATTGGCACTGAAAGAGTTAATGCAGTATGTGTAATCTGTCTGTGTTGATATAATCTTCGGCAAATGGTGGACTTGCTGTAATTTGCCTTTCACTATGACAAATTGTGCTCCTGTCATAGTTTGTTGCAGATCACCACAAAAAAAAAAAAAGTTCCAAATGCTGCTGCGTAGTGTTGTAGTGAATTTATGTATTTCACTAAAAGATCAGTCCACCTTTATGATCAGAACTGTGGCTCCACCAGACCTATCTGTACAACATTACACCCCAGTCTGTTTTATGTATTTTACTTGGTTTTGGTAATGACCTTTCAAGAGAGATACCTGTGTTTGGTACACAGATACTTTCACACCAAACCGGGCTAGAAACGAGTAGCTCTACCTTTTTTTTCCAGAACACAATACAATTGTAAACATTATTACCTACAAAAACATCGTATAATCGTGACATAGAATGAAAGCCTTGGCACATTGTTCTGCCACCTGTATAATATTTATAGAATTGTGTCGTATTTTTAGTGGATGCATTCTCCCTGATTGCCTTCCCATTGTTTACTGCGAAGAATTGTCTTGACACTCTTTGTGCCAATGTTTCTTTTTACTCCACAGTAGGCAAAATATTATTAGATGAGAAAACAGTTGCCATAGTGATGGACTGTCATCAGCCGAGACTGTTGAACCCTTCCCCCCCTTAAACCGGCCAAAACCGGCTGGTGGTCAAATGCCGTCTGCTTCAGTGTTTTCAACTAACTTCAACAGTTATGAAAAACAATTTTGACTGAGAATTGTAGATGAGCCCTATCAAGATCACAAGCTCTAGGGCATGAGTTGGGCACTTAGTGCCCAACGCATGCCAAGGAAAGTTGTTGACGCCAAGTGTCAATTCAAGGGGTGGCAAGGGTTAAATGTTACATTGTGTACAGACCTGCACAACAAGATGGTAAATCAGGAAGCATTAGGGAGTGTGAGCAGTCGATCAGCCCAAGACTGTACAATTAAGGTTCACTTATTTTTGGCTCCCAGACCACTGCATCAATTACAGTGATACCTCTGTTGACATACCATGCTGATGAGACCACCTGGCTTGAAAGACCACCTTTTCAGCATACTTTGTACTTTTCTTATTATATATACCTCCATTGAGACCACAACCTGAGCATCCCCATGGTGGTCTTTCCAGAGGGGTTGCACTGTAGTGTTTAGACCTTCATGGTACATCTGCCCTACCCTGAAAGAGACCCATCCTATAGCCTTAACTCATTCCATACTATGGTCACAGGCCTTGGTCAGTGGTTCTGGCACTGCCTGGCAAGTCATGCTGCAGCTGCCGCAAGGGCACCTGCAGCATGACTTGCCAGGCAGTGCCAGAACCAATGACTGAAGACTATAGGAATGTTGGTACTTGAACAAAAGCTCTTTTCATGAAGAATTTAAATGTAATTGTTGTATTAAATCTTGGTAAATATATGTAAAATATCAGGGACTGGTATGGAATGAGTTAACATAGCAAACTAGGGCTTTTAGACCATACAAAGTGGCCTGGCAAGGCAGTGGTCTCTCACGGCAGGGGTTTCTTGAGGCAGGGATCACTGTCATGTCATATAACATCTTGTAACCATAAGCCATGAAATAACCAAACATAAACAAGAAACTTGTAAAATTATGTTGCTGCAAATATTTCAAAAAGGCTGAATGTTTGTGACTTCAGACTGAATGTTTATGACTTTAGACTGAATGTTTATGACTTCAGACATCAGGTGTGTTTAACATACGTTAATCCTTTAAGCTCTGATTTCTACACTGAGTCAATGTCTTTTCTTGGAACACTTTGGGTGCAGTGTGTCCAAGGGGCACCAAGCAACGTTCTCTGGAAGTGCCACATGCAGACAAGGCATCCTGGTCCTTGAATGACAGGCCTTAATTAACATGAGGAATTTAAAGGTTGAATCCTTGCATTAAGTGTGACTACTGTCGTGACAACAAACTCAAAGGGTTAATATATTTATATACTTGGGAAGACCATCATAAGGGTGGCATATACCAGGCCCATAGTGCACCCAGGAAAGCTGCTGATCTAAACCATTTAATCGTTCATTTGGAACAGTAGAACTGAGACAAGGCAATTGCTGGCACTTGAAAGAGAGGCCTTTGCACCAGCAATTTAAAGGTGGAATCCTTAGACGTATTCAACTACGGGTGCTTTTTGTCATGACAAGCACTCAAGAGTTAACCTTATGTTTTACAAAATACATAATTTCTGATATTTATCATCATTGAAAACTGATACTTTATTGATTCAGGGTTAACCCAGTGCACAGTTTGCATTTTTGTTACCTCTATAAATAGCCTGAGGATTGTATGTTTACTGTCTACAGGGACTCGTGTCTACAAAATATATAATGCATGAATATGCCAGCTTCCTACAAATCTTGCACGTATGCAAATCAGACTTGCAAAATAAAGACCAGTCAAATTAATGATGACATATCACGCACACATCATTTGACCTAACTGAAGTCAAATTATCTGGAAGGTCACAAATAATGACTTTTTCCTGACAAAAAGTTCAAGATAAATCCTCAAGACTATATTTCATTATGGAGTTTGACATACTTTTATTGATCTGGTGTGGCTTCATCCATCAAATACTTATGAACTTACACAGGAACAAAACTACCGGTTTCCTGGGTATCACTCGACATTCACAGGAAATTTATCTCATGTAATCCAGCAACTCTATCCCATAATCCCATGTCACAAAGAAAGAGGGAGAAGCGTGCTAATCCTCAGATAAATCAGCTCAGATGTAATGATTATGGCCAACTGGAAAATCAATAGGTGTTGCCTAGCGCAAAAATCTTTCTATGATCATTAATTTAATGGCATCAGGTAAATGCAGTGTTTGAGATGTAATTTAGTCTGTCTTCCTGTAGATCAGGTATATCATTTAACTGTAAATGTTCTGTGATATTAGGACTCCTCTTACACACTTAAGCACAAAATAGGGATAACAACTCCTCCCCAAGGCCTTTATTTATGTTGTTTTTCAACGCTCTGGCATCAGCTCCGTGTGGTTATCAAGATGGCAAACTCGTGTTCTATATCATAGGCTCAGCACATGAGAAACCTTGATGTAACAAAATAACTGAAGGCACAAATTACATGATATACCATTTATTTATTTTCATTTATGTGTATCAAAGGTTTATCCTTTAGGGCTCACGTGTCTCTCAGAATATACAAAGTATCATATATGAACCTACAGGTACTCATACCAAATTTAGCCAAAAGCATACACATACACCTTTGAAAGATTCCTGAGGCACGGTTCTTCCACTTAGCAAACAATTGTGACTACTTATTGTCCAGGTATATCCAATTATGATGTCCACTCAAAGACAACCTCACCAGTTTTTAGGCCAACAGCACGTTGGTTGATCACACACAGATACATTGTGTTTTTTTTATGATTCATTTTTGTCATTTTTGATAGAAAGCTGATCCCAGGAGTCTCAATTTCCAGACCACTGGCAGCTAATTGACAACTACTGACATGACGCAACATTGACTGCCATCTCTATTGTTGTGCTCTATGAGGGGACTGAGTCAACAGCTTTCCTAGAGTGCCCTGGGATGCTGTTGACTCATCACCTAATGCTGTGAATACATTTATTTTCACGGGTTCTAATTTTGGCAGTTTTTGCATTTTGCACATTTTACTGAACCTTAAAATTCACTATAATTTCTATCCATTCCATGTTGAAAATTATTTTCACTCAGCTGGGTTCTCATTCTGGCATTGAAGCATCAGCGAAATAAGCGAAAATAAAAACATGTTGAGATTACACAAATCACAGTATACAATTCTTGAAGGAAAACTTATAGATGACACTTTAATGTGACACTGGACCAGTCCGGGTAGTTATTTAATGGGAAAAAGTTGCATGCTGACACATTAGCATTAGGTTCCTCAGATTTAAGCTGTTCCTGGTCCGAGTACAACTCAGTCAATACCTTTCCTTGACGTGGGTTAGTTGAACACATTGTTCCCAACCTGCGTCGAGCAGAGCTATTGATCTAAGGCATGCCATCATGGAATAGTCTTACATACAAATTTCAACAAAAATATTTTCTTGTGACAAGAAATTTGAGTAAAAAAACATTCAGGCAGATAGTTGACAGTTTACATAAGGACACTTCTGGGTCAACTGGAGCAGGTAGGGGCCATCATGACACATACAAGTTTGTAAAATAAAAAATTGAGCACCATAACTTCCTGCTTTGATAGTGCCCCTCTTGATGAGAATTTTCAAGTCTACCCTGCTTGACACTGATAAAGATGTACATAATCACTGTGAAGGAGCTTTTTAACCCTAGTCTCCTTGACCCATGCGCTGTGCATTTGGCACTTTAACCAGCACTAACTTCCAATTATATTCTGTTGTCTCTTGAAGTGGCATTTTTGGGATCAATACTTTTGTTGCATATTTGGTCAAATTAAATTGAATTAAATCAAACCGAATTGAATTGTCAAAGTAAAACAATACATGATAAAAGTCAGACTCTACATGCCAGCCATGGTACTTGCCTTCACATTTACATTGTATGTGGGACTTTTCACCCTGTCTGCCTTCAATACTATCATGGGTTTCTGCACAACTTTCGTTTAGATGGAAGTGACTTCACCCTGAAGTTTGCATGCTCTCCCTGATTTGATACTTCAGTGTACTTGCAACTAAATCCCTACCATGTGGGACCCCCTGGCTTTTTTGTTTGAAGGACACACGATTATCAGTATTTATTATAATGACCACCTGACGGTGACAAGGTCACAATTGGCGAGGGGGGGTATGTTTTTGTTGAGACATGCACATGTTTTTTTAAGTCCCTGATAAATTTTTTAATCTAGTGACCTCACCGAAAATTTGCTACATGTAGCCACTTGCACCTATCTGATTACAAGATATTTGTCCATATCAGGCATGCTATGTTGCCAATAACATGGAACAACACCATACTCCTGTGTTTATAAAGGTAGAGCTGCCTTTTGTGAGTTCCTGGGAAGCCATGAAGCTTACCCTTACCATGATATAGCAGTAATACAGCAATGGAGAAGCAATAATAAAGCAGACATGGAAAGCTGTACACTGCTATCTGCAAAGCAGCAATAAAGCAACTGAGAAGTGATGCCGCTTATAAGAAAGTTGACATACTGCTTTCTACAAAGGGATAACGCAGCTTTTCACAAAGCAGCAACCCTGCTTCGTACAAAGCAACAATACAGCTTCTGAGAAGCAGTACCCCTTTCACTGAAGCTGCACTAAAGCGGCTGATAAGCTGTGCTCATTTAAATATTTGGCTACGGTTTATTGTTGCTTTATAGCTGCTTCCATAAAAGCGATCATACAGCTGCTGAAAAGTGGCATTCATAACATGGAGTTCTCTATGTAACTGCTTTGTAGGGAGCAGCTATAAAGCAACCATAAAGCAGAATTACTGGTTATGGCGGAGCAGCATCACAGCTGCTGAGAAGCAGTATACCTTACATGGGTTATTCCATGCAACCACTTTTTCAGAAGCAGCTCTAAAGCTGCTATGAAGTAGTGTTACTGCTTCTGGCATAGCAGTAATACAGCTGCTGTAAAGTGGTGTACCTAACATGGGTTTCTCCATGTAACTGCTTTGTAAGAAGCAGCTCTTAAGCATCCATACAGCGGCACTGCATTACTACATTGCTGAAAAAAAGCAGTATTTAATACATGGTACTGCCAATGTAACCACTTTGTAAGTAGCGGCTATAAAGCATGCATACAGCTGTTCAAATGAAAGCATAATGATTTCCATGGGTTTGTACCTACTGTCTGAGACCCTAAAATGTGTCTTTGGACAACATTTAATTGGTCAAAATGTTAGATTTGTGGGGGTGGGGGTCAATTGTACTCTACGCATTATTACCACCAAATTCAGCATCTATTCTCTTACAATCTGCTGAATTTGGCGGTATGAAGGTCATTCAGCCATTCTGTTTCTGCAATCCCAGAAAAGCACCATCAGAAATGATATGATGTTGAGAAGATGTGAGGTGCAACATTCATGTAACTGAATGAAAGACCCATATCTTGGAAGCACAGAAGAGAACCCAGGACTGACATATCTGCAAACTCTGAAAAAAATTGTTAATCAATTCTAACAGAAGAAAGAATGTAAGGCAGCAAGTGTTGGCCACTGGGAAAAATCCTGTTCGTATGTATACAGTGATATTGACTACTGCCCCCTTAGGCTTCATACTCTGAATACCAGTACAAGACAGAAAATCACCAATGGCCCAGTTTCTGTATAGGGGGCAAAGGGAACTTCATGAACAATGTCTGCAGATTGTCTACTAACAGACATTGAAGGTTAGACACGAAAATTATTAGAAAATACAAACAAATGTTTGTCAGTTAAAAGCCACATTTAATTACCATAATTACAAACTTTGTGTTTCCATCACTTCCATCAAATATCCGAGTTTGCATCATCAATTTTACATGCGCTACAGCCTATATCATACTTGGAAAATGTTGAAAAATATCCATTGCACAACTCTAGTGACCTTGAAAAGCAGTTCAAGGTCAACCACATTATCTATTATATTAACTGACAGTTCTTTGTTGCTCATAAGTTGATAAGTTGGTCTTAGCTGCAGGGAGATGGCATCTTCGTCTACTTCTTTTTGGCCTTTGTTGTGGCAGAACTGCAGCAAGAGAACACAGCAATTCCCTCAGCATGGACCTGAGCCACTGAATATTCTCCACACAGTAGGCTGAAATTGGAGAAGCAAAGAAAGTTGAAAAACAAGCATTACACTTTGAACATCCAACGATAAGCTAACACTCCCATGTTGTGGACATGTATATCAAATCAATAATGCCCACACTAATTATTATCAGAAGATAAGAACCTTGAATTTAGTTATGTTCCCCATGTTTCTTTTAAATAAGTTTAGTTGCTTGTACATTTTTCTTTTCATTATATACATGTATGCTAAGTATTTGATTTAAATGGATCCTGATTGTCTACCCTGCAATTATTAGAAATATACCAGTACATATGCACATATGTGTGTCATGTTACATTGGGGATTATATGATGTACATGTAGAAATATTATTAAAGTTAACCTGACCAGCCATCTTCCTGCAGTTTTCCTTCAACCCTCTCTCTTTCAAATGTTTCTGCAATGCCTGCAGTTCCTCCATGGTACCTAGTTCCTAGAAACCATATAATTGGTCATTTTAAAGGTATATCTCACATGAATAAAAATGCATGTCAAACCTTAACTTATCTCATAATCTTACCAGAACAGGGTGCCAGGAGGATAGAAATAATTTCTTGATCAGCCCCATACTCTCAGTTATAAATTGATCTTGAACTAAGACATATAGAATATATATTGATTGATGAATTTTCATTCTATTATTATTAATAAGGCTCTGTTTATAAAAAAAAAAGAAAAGAAAAATAACAAGTTTATGGTACTGTACATTGTGAATTATAAGATTATAATACATATACATGTAAATGTTTGCATGCACAGCTTCTGGCTCCAACACTACCAGTGCAGTTTGGATACTTGAAACAAATATGTGTACCATTTTCAAATTTTTCACATCTGTTCTAGCTTGCATTGAATTTAGCCCCTGGCACTCATGAGATATTTAGAATCTTACATAGTTGTTCAGTTTAGAATATATCATTTGATCAGCACATACACACAGATATTCAAGCTTGGAAAACAGGAACACTTACCACATGTTGCCAACTAGTGTAACTGCCTCATGCAAATTCTTTCCCAGGGCAGCCCTTGAATGGAAGAAAAAGTTTCCCCAACTTTGTAGGCGTCAAGCTCCTTTCTTGTCTGGTGTGGGGGTTTGTAGTAAAACCACGACCTGGTCATCCATTGTCCTGCCACTCCACCAGACTTAGCATACTGCTGACTTTTGCAAACAGCCGCAACTCAATGGACAAAAATGATTGTAAAATGATGCTGACCCACAAATAGTCCTTAGCCAGGCTTAAAATAACTGTGAAATAACCGCCAAAATGAACCAACAGAGATACCATTTGTGGCTCCCGCCACTGTTTCGTACACTACTCCATGGCTAATTTAAGCTTTAGTGACACTGGGTAGCAAATGTTTGATATCATAGATTAATGCAATCAATTACTACTAAAATTAATTGCTTAATTTAACTTTATCATCATTTAGATATGCATGTTGGAATACTTTTCACCCTCTTATTCCAGGCTGGCTTTGTCTTGTCTTCCCCCCCCCCCCCCCCCCCCCCCCCCGCCCATTCCAGCAGGCTCTCAAGTTTCTCCAGATGTGCCTGTATCAACAGTCATTTGCCCTGGCCATGCCAGGCAATGCATAAAGCTAACTGGTAGCAATAGGTATAGCTGATACTGTGTTCCTTGACACCCTGGCTCTGAATGCTTACAGATGCTGTTTGGCCATCCTATCCAACTTAAGGGAAAAGAGACCCTTTGTCATGTATAAAACAGGGATTTCAGCCACACTAGACTGCTGGATGGATGGGGGGGGGGGGGTATATTTTTTCGGTTGGGAAGATTGTGTTTATATCTGTGATGTTCATCTCATTTACAATGTACATCTCCCACCCCACCCACACTGGATAAGAAGACTGACTGCCTCTGGGAGGCTTGTAAAACTGCCAACAAAGACTATACATATAGTTTAATAAGTGTTGGATGTATCCTTATCAATAAACATCTATTTAATGTAGTGCTATAACAGCATAAAGTGATATATGTTCATATGTGAATACCTTCTTGGTTTAGACTGCATGCATGCATGCATGCATGAATAAAACATAACTAAGTCCAGGAAGCAGTAATACAGTGATGCAGGACTATTTCAAAATCATTGAAGTTCCAGAAGCAGCAATAAAGCAGCATTGTGGCCTCAAAATATTTTCTATGTTCACACTGCTTCATCAGAAGCAGTATTCTTCCCTTGAAATAAGTTCTCTGCTTTGAGAGAAGCAGTGGATGCAGCTTCTGTTAAAGGAGTGAGTACAACTTACTGTAAGCAGACTGCTTTAAGAAAAGCAACAGTCCTGCTTTAAAGTAACTTGTGTGCTTTCAGAGAAGCAGTGTATACAGCTTCTGAGAAAGCTGGGAATACAGCTAACAAGTAAGCTGGCTACTTTCAGAAAAATTGTGTTGACTGCTTCTATAAAAGCAATAAAGAAGTGCTAATACAGTGGACTGCTTTGGTTGGAGCAGACCGCTATATCATGGTAAGGGTAAATATAGAGTCTCAATCATAGAGCTAGATTTTGAATATTATGGCTGAATTAATGTGCAAATGGTTGTAAAATGACAAACATTCAACAATTTTTAAGGGGGGGGGGGGGCACTTGACAGGTCTGGCTGTTTAGAACAACAAGTGATATTTTACAACATACAATGTAAATTTAAAGCATGATATTGATCAAAATCCCTGCAATGACTCAATGAATTTGTCAACAAAATACAAATAATTTGAGACTATTTTTTTCAATGAAAAACAAAGAAAAAAAAACCCACAAAAAAGACACATTCTTTTGGAACTAGTACAATGCAAGCATAATGAAACATAATCCTGGGTTGTGTCTTCTTTTGTCACGCTCCGCCAGTTTTAGTAGATCCCACAAATATTCTGTGTCCTGTCCAAGTTTCCTTCAGTTCATGGCTAACAGTTCAATTAACTGTAAACCTCTTTTCCCACAGCTGGCCAGCTGGGTAGGTCCCTGTTGTCATCTGCTTCAACAAGTCTCATGCTAACTCTTCAGCCTAAATGCTTTCAATGAGAACTGTAACTTTAACTTACCACATAGTGCATCGACCTCTGCTGTACCATTGCCCCATTTCATTAACTCATTCCATACTATGGTCATAGGTCTTGGTCAGTCGTTCTGGCACTGCCTCGCAAGTCATGCTGCAGCTGCCCTTGCAGCAGCTGCAGCATGACTTGCCAGGCAGTGCCAGAACCACTGACTTAAAACTATAGGCATGTTGGGACTTGAACGAAAGCTCTTTTCATGAAGAATTTAAAAATGCAATTGTCGTCTTAAATCTAAGTAAAAATATGAAATAAAAAGGGACTGGTATGGAATAAGTTGACTGAGTCAACAGCTTTCCTTGACCTGGGTCATGCTTTTGCCGAAAGGTCTCACCTACAGCTCTCATTCAAATTGTTTTTCGTTCTGTTGAAACTGGGAAAAACATTGAGGTGGATAACATTTGGCCACTGGCTGGTTTTGGTCGGTCTAAGGCAGAAAGGGTTAAATTCTTGACAGGAGTTATAACACTTAGTATTAAACCAGGGAGGTGTGTCTCATACACCTCCCTGATTAAACCGCACTCACTGAAGCTGTTCACTAGTCAAAAAAGACATTATGGAGTATACAAGATTAACGAGACAGACATATTGATAGATAGACAAAGTATCTATTTCAGTTCAAGTCAAAGGTGTCTATTCATAACATGTTTAATAGTTCATCAGAATGCATCTTCAAAACTAGAAAAGAAAGATTTGCTTGAAAGCAAGTCTGTCTGTTGCCTACACAGCAGACCAAGTTCCATGTTACTAGCGGAGTAGACAAAATACGCAGCTGGGGTCTGCTTTGGAGACAAGTCTGTCTGTGAGTGTGAAAAATTTGCACAATTACAAAAATATGCAGGGTTGCAACACTTACAATTTGAGTCCAACATGAATAAGATAATTGGCTGAGTTACGGCTAGATGAAAATTTCAAAGGACAAAATGACCTTGACTCACCTCTGGAGGTCACATATACATTTAAAAAATGTGCAGTGTTACAATATATACAATTTCAGCTCAACATGATAAAAATTGGATGAAAATTGACGGAGTTATGGCTGGATGAATATTTCAAAGGTCCAAATCACCTTGACCTTTAACCTTTAGAGGTGACATATGACTTACAAAAATGTTCAGTGTTACAATATCTATAATTTGAGCCCAACATGATCAAAATTGGATTAAAAGTGACCGAGTTATGGCTAGATGAATATTTCAAAGGTCCAAATGACCTTGAACTTTGACCTCTAGAGGTCACATGTAAATTATAAAAATGTGCAATGTTACAGTAGCTAAAATTTGTGTCCAACATGATCAAAATTGGATGATAATTGACCCAGTTGTAGCTACATGAATATTTCAAATGGCAAAATGACCTTGACCTTGGACCTCTCGAGGTCACATGTAAATTACAAAAATGTGCAGTGTTACAGTAGCTACAATTTGTGTCCAACATGATCAAAATTGGATGAAAATTGACTGAGTTATGGCTGGATGAACATTTCAAACATACAAATGACCTTGACCTTTGACCTTTAGAAGTCTAATGTAAATTACAAAAATGTGCAGTGTTACAATATCTACAATTTGGGTCCAACATCATCAAAATCGGATGAATACTTTGGAAGCCAGAAGCAAGTGAAATTTTTTAATTGCCCTTCTTTGCATAATTTTCAAAATCTTGATTATTCAGAACGATATGCAAAACTTCACTGCAGGTGCTATAGCCATGCAAAGTTTGAAGTTTCTAGCTTGCACGGTGTCTGAGTTTAAGACGACACAAAAATCTGGTGATAGAAAGAAAGAAAGAGAGAGAGAGAGAGAGAAAGAAAGAAAGAAAGAAAGAAAGAAAGAAAGAAAGAAAGAAAGAAAGAAAGAAAGAAAGAAAGAAAGAAAGAAAGAAAGAAAGAAAGAAAGAAAGAAAGAAAGAAAGAATATTGGGTAAAACAATATGTCTGTGTTCACACACAGACATAATGACATGCAGGATAACATACAGCAAAGTATATTCTGATCTCAAAGTACATCCTTACTTAGACTGGGATCTTTTCAAGACAGCATTATACATGATCAATCTTTCAAAGTTCATATGTCACTTGAAATAAGGTTGAACTCATTTTAAATCAAGTCTAATATCTTACAGTAACAGCATGGTCTCTTGATTTTCACACCTTTCAGATTCAAAATTTTCTAACATATCTGTGCCAGTCATCCTAATTACTTCCAGTTATCAGTGAAAATAGTGCACGACAGGGCCAGAATTTCACAAAATTTTGCGAGAATCTATTTGCGTTTTTGTCAATTAGTTTTCTTTTTAAAGAAAGACACATTTAGGAGAATCTTTACGAGAATGGATTCTCAGATTCTCGCCGAAATTCTGGCCCTGCATGATACTGATTGGAATAATTATTATACGTAAACAAGCAAACAGGTTTCAGAATTCATCGTTTGTGCATGTCCCAGACGGCTAGGAAGTAGAAGGGGCATAAATTAGGGCCAGGACAGTGAATAAGATGCACGTGGTACATTGTAATTGTTTCTCCTCATGAATGCATCACGCCACACAACCATCACTTCATTTATATCCACTATTTTGCCATGCACTCGCTTTTTTTAGTCTCAGCCACATTGAGCATGTTATTTCAAGGATACCTGACTCAAATTTCAACTAGCCAGCTTGTCTTTTTACCCCCTACATAAGCTTCATATTTACCACCTATAATGAAACCTAACTTGACTGACAACAGGTCTATAGATGACCAAGTTTTGGTCTCTCAAGATCCGTGGTCTATCACAGGAGATATAAATGACACAAACAATACTAACCCTTTCAGTGTCAAATTTTGGACTGAGTTAACAGCTTTTCTCTGCGCGCATTTGGTGTAATGCACCCAATGCGTGCTGAGAAAAGCTGTTGACCTGGGGTATGCTCTCTGGAACTATAGGCATACTGGTACTTGAATGAAAGGTCTTTTTACGAGGAATACAAATCTGGGATCCTAATGATAATTCAGACTAGTTTGACTCAAGTAGATCAACTTTAGATGTAATTGGCACTGAAAGAGTTAAGTAATGATCTTTAAAAGTGCTCTTTCAAGACATGTGGTCCCTACTTGAAGTGGTCTCTCACAACAAGGAAGTCCTACTGTTTATTGCTCAGAATTAAGGAAAATTTACCCAGGAAAGCTGGGACTTGATGAACTTGTTCTGAATGATGAACCCTCAACGAGTTAAAAGCTTTCTTCTAATATGGTCAACAAGAGGACTAAGGTGTGTCTGCACTCTGATGGCAGGCAGCTGCAGCATTAGGGTGACGAAAGCCAAGAACCGCACGTCAAATTGCATCGTCTATGTCAGCCTCCTATCTTTATTTCTTCCTTTACACATATAAAACTATAGACTTTTTAAATTGCAAAGATGAGGGGCATATCCCCAGTTAAATAAAATAATGACAAGGTACATATTAAAACAAGAGGGCTGTGTGAACAGCCCATGCTCAGCTGATCTTGACATTCATCACACTTGCAGCTCTATGAACTTGAGAAAGGATCAAGGTCACCCATGTTCTGAGTAAGTCTGACCTTTATACAAGAACACTAACATGTGCAGCATCAAGGTTCAAGTAGTTCTCAAGTTATAATGAAGAGTAAAATTCATGTATGTTACACTGTGACCCCAGAAACGAGGTCAAGGTCATTCATGTACTGTCCAAGCATGAGCTTCATACAGAAACATTAACATGTGTAGCATCATGGTACTAACTCAAAACAGATCTCAAGTTATCAAGTAAACAGTAAATTTCGTGTCAGTTATCCTGTAAATTAGCATTAGAATGCCCATTGACTTACATAGTAATCAATAGGAAAGCTGCATTGACCGATAAGTACCCGAATTGAAAATCCTTAAAAATCAGGAATCCAAAGCAGTGCCACCTAGTAAACAACTTTGTTTGATCCTTCCACAAGAACATATCCATCACATTTCAGCTTAATCTGAGTGACGGTTCTGAGAACAAGTAAAAACTGGCAAAACCATACAAAAAATTCTTTAAAAAATTAGAGAAAGATGCAGCAACACTAGGTGTCCCTGGGAGTGTCTGTGTACGATATCAAAGCAATTGGGTGAGCAGTTTCAGGGGAGAGGACTTTTTAAGGTTTGCCCCCAAAAAGAGCAAAAAAAAAAATCATAAAAAATCCAAAAATAAATAGAGCGTGACCATTTGAACAAACTTGATAGAGATCCACCAAATGCACATCCCCACCAAGTTTGAAGTAAATCTGGCCAAAATTATTCAAGCTATAACCATTACAAGAAATTCCCATGTTAAACATTCCTGTTAAAACTTTTTAAGATTTTTGAAAAAAAAAAAAAAAAAACATCCAAAATTCATTGGAACGTGACCATTGGAACAAACTTGGTAGACACCCACCCAAGGTATATCCCCATGAAGTTTGAAGTAAATCTGGGTGACGGTTTTGGAGAAGAAGTCGAAAATGTAAACTAGCATTAGAATGCCCATTGACTTACATGCATGGTAATTAATAGGAAAGGTGCATTTACCGAAAAGGAGCCGAATTGAAAAAATCGTTAAAAATCAGGAATCTGCAGCATTTCCACATAGTGAACGATATTGTTTCACCCTTCCAACAATGTACATATCCACCACGTTTAAGCTTAATCTGAGTGACGGTTCTGGAGAAGTCGAGAATAGCTATAACACAAAAAAAATCATTAAAAAATTGGAAAAAATTTGCAGTGCCACCTGGTGAACAAATTAGGAACTAAGAGTCCCTCGGTGTCTTCCTGTGTGATATCAAAACAATTGGTTCAGTGGTTTCGGAGAAGATTTTTTCACATTTGTCCAAAAAAAAAAAAAAAAAATTCATTAAAAATCCAAAAATCACTGGAGCATAACCATTTGAACAAACCTGGTAGAAACCCACCCAAGGTACATTGCCACCACGTTTGAAGTTAATCTGGATTACGGTTTTGGAGAAGAAGTGGAAAATGTGAATTAGCATTAGAATGCTCATTGAATTCCATAGTAATCAATGGGAAAGCTGCATTGACCGGTGAGTACCAGAATTGAAAAAATTGTTAAAAATCAGGAATCTGCAGCATTCCCACATAGTGAACAATTTTGTTTGACCCTTCTACAAGGAACATATCCACCATGTTTCAGCTTAACTTGAGTGACGGTTCTGGAGAAGAAGTCAAAAATAGTTATAATACACAAAAATGGATATGTTCTTGGGCTCTGTGACCTTGAAAATATGTCAAGGTCAAAAACAATACACAGTGCACGTGCCTATGGTATGATGCACCTCTGGTATAAATTTCATTATTCTATATCTTAGGGTTCTAAAGATATGCTCCCGGACGGACACACGGACGGATGCATGGACGGACGGCAGGCCCCCTATCCTCACTAACTCTATGTCCCCCTATGCCACCTTTGGTGGCGGGGGACAACTAGCTGCTAAGAATAAACATTGTACTTTACTCTAACTGTCTAGGCTACTTCTCATATACTGTAACCTGCCTCTTGTACGGACAGTACCACTTTGACAGGTGCACAAGTCACATGACATACTTCGTAATCAGGGCCATTCCAGCAAAGCAGGTAACAGTCGCATAAAATTTCCTGGCAACAAAAGTGTATCTATATCTGAACTGTCTGAGATTTCAGTTTTAGAAATCATTATATTGAGTCATGATAAATTATGTCACTTGTCAGCCAGGTTTCCAGATGTGATTATTTAAGCTTTGGTTCCTGGCCAATCACTACTATGCTGTTCATGCTTTTGCTGGTCAACATTAACTACTCTTTAAAGTTCTAACTATTTGAAAGTGAAATCAGAATGAATTTCATGGAATCAAATGGGAACAATTCAGCCTGTAGCGTAACTTCCATACATATGGTAGCACACTTCACATCAATTCTAGTTACTCACCTCAACAACTATCCAAGAAACCAAATATTTAACTCTTTCCAGGTCAGCATAAAACCATGTCAATAGCTTTCCTTGATGTGAAGCAAGCCACGCCCACAAGGAAAGTTATTGACTGGGGCATGCCATCATGGCTGGTGTTATACAATTCTCACCAAACAAATATTCTACCAACACATAGGTAAAAATATTCAAGCAGAACACATTTAACGTCTGGGCATTTTGGGCAATTTTGGCAGGAAGGGGTTAATGCTAACATATAGATATTTTTGGGACATTCATGTTGTCAAATGTGAACAATTCAGCTTGTATAGTAGCTTACATTCCTACAGCTGCATGGTTGTCACTGTGAATGTCCTTATTTTCAGGTGTATAAATTTTCATGGTTTTTGCATTTCACATAATTCCTATTAAACCAATGTTAAACTGCTATTTCACTGTATTTTTATTTTCATGGTTTTGTGCCATCAGCCAAATAAGTGAAAATAAAAATACAGCAAAATAAATGCAATTTACAGTACTTATCTGAACAACTACCCAAAATTAATAATTTTATAAAATTTATGATGTAACATGAGGATACATTGTACAGTTAACTCATTCCATACTACGGTCACAGGTCTTGTTCAGTGGTTCTGGCACTGCCTGGGAAGTCATGCTGCAGCTGCCCTTGTGGCAGCTGCAGCATGACTTGCCAGCCAGTGCCAGAACCACTGACTTAAGACATGTATAGGCATGTTGGTACTTGAACGAAAGCTCTTTTCGTTAAGAATTTAAATGTGCAATTGGCATCTTAAATCTAGGTAAATATACGGAAACATCAGGGACTGGCATGGAATGAGTTGAAGGAAGCATCAAGTAAGACCATGCATTGTATACTGACAAAACAAACTGCATGTGGATATGATGTTGGCTCCTCAGTATTGTGATATGTATATCGACGGTCACGACAAACAAGCCCAGCCCTAATTCAGAGCATACTGACTTTTGTTAACATTGGTAGTGAAAGCGTTAAGGCACTTCCTGGCATGTATTGTACATGCTAAATGCCATGTACCCTCATATGCCAATATTTTGTCTTCAATGCAGTTAATTTTGCCTGTCCTTTAGAATCCTTGATTTCAAGGTCTGCATTAATTGCCTCTGCATTAAGTTCTATAATCCAACACTGGTAAACATTTGGCCATCCTAACTATTCATCATACTGAATTCCTACGCAATATTGCTGTAGAGTGCAAACTGGCAAGAGCGATACAGTACCCTTACATGTATTTCTGGTATGTCGTAATACTGTCCTAAGCATACACAAAGGCCAGCAAGAAAATAGTTATTGTGTCACGTGCAGCATATTGTTGGGTTATTTTTTCCCTTTTGACCTGACCATAGCTTTCTTGGGGGTGGGGTGGGGTGGGGGATTCTGTCTTTGGACTCTGACTGCATAGCTTCATGTTAAGGATGGCTCTGTTATTCATAAAAAATGACCTTCCTTCATGACAAGTGAAATTTGTGAACTCTGTAGAGTTAAAACACTACTTGTCTCAAACTGCAAGAAAATTACTATTGATCGAGCATGTTTAAAACAGTTATGTTGATCCCTGAACCAAAACCTACAATACCAGGCAGCACTTCAACTGAGCCTTCAATACTCCGCACCTTTTAATGACAGAACCCATGGGATAAAGTCGTCAGTTTTATGTTCCTTACTGTGAATCCTTGAAAGGTTCCCTGAAGTTCTGTCCAAAAGCAGTCACTATTCACAGGATCAAGTGTAACTATTGCGTGACATATGATCAAGTACATGTTCAGTATCATTATACTCCAAATGGTCCAAAGGAACTGACACTGGTGAACACAACAAGGGTACATTTGGATTCAGTCATAACACAATGTACATCAAATATTGATCAGGTGAATAACATATCCATGATTGAAAGCATTCATAGAAAACATGCAACGTGGTAGCATACATCTGCTCTTGTCTACTCAAAGAGATCCAGATGATCAGTTTGGTTGCCAGGGAAAGCTTTCCTTCCTCTTTTAACCTTTGCTGTTAATATACAAATCCTTTAAGTGCCAAATTTTGGACTGAGTCAACAGCTTTTCTTGGTGTGCATTGGGCGCATTGTGCCCAATGCACGCTGAGAAAAGCTGTTGACCTGGGATATAGTCTCTGGAACTATAGGCAATCTGGTACTTGAATGAAAGGTCTTTTTACGAGGAATACGAATCTGGGATCTTAATGATAATAAACTAGTTTGACTTAAGTAGATAGACTTAAGACATGATTGGCACTGAAAGAGTTAACTGACTCAACAGCTATAATTGGCCCTTCCAGCTGGCTGCTAAGCACCCACTCTGCCCACCCAAGCTGCTGATCTAGGGCATTTTGCTGGCAAATAGATGTACAACAAGGCAAGGGTATGGTCCTGGAGGAACTGTATGAAACCAATTTGGTTTCTCTGTGAAACTCATTACGCACATAATATCAGTTGTGTGGATACATGCATTGCATTTTTCTGCATACAGTGAGAATCTTCTCAAGCATAGGATGCGGTGTCAACAAAGGTCATTGCCATGCCAATGTTTGGGGTATTGCAGAGGCATGACATCAAAGAGTAAATGATGGCTCCTTGACCCACATGTGCTTAAAGACTGAGGATCAAAAAAATTACTGGAAATGTGCCATTTATGAAAAATTCTTGTAACATTCAAACTGATGAAATTTAATGTCCGAGCATTTTTGGGTAGTTTGAGTGAGAAAGAGTTAACCTGTTTTCCTCACTAATCACAAAGGACAGCAAAGCAACACCTGCTACACATGAAATGTACTGATGTGTGCCTGTATTTACTGTTGCTACCTTGAAATGAAAACATGACCACAATCAACACATTAACCCCCTGGGCCCCGAGTCAACAGGTAATGCATGCACTAGATGCATACATGCAATGCCTGAGGTGTACTGGGGAAAAGTGTTGACCCATCTCCCATAACATTTTTCATGAAAAGCACAGCACAGAGCTTTTTGGACACTGGACCATTTCTGGTAGTTTTTAATGGGAAAAAGTTGCATGCTGATACACAGCATACAGTCTCACAGGGTTAAAAACTGTATTCCTACTTTGGTCCTTGACTATACCTATGATTCCTGACATTATGCGTTGTACGTGAACTAGAACCTGGTATCAGTTCTGTCTACTGTCTTGAAGGGTTCACCATGCTATTATATTCATACCTTTGTACCTGTATTTATAATGAATACACAGCCTTCAACTTCAACCATCAATGATTGCATTTGTGGAAACCTACTTAGATACTATCAAATGGTAACTACTTTGTCCGAAGAGATATTTTGATTGTAAACATACACTGACAGTCAGTGAAAATGCATCCCATGCTTTACAGTAAATATTTTGCATATGTGTCTTTGATAATTAACTATTCTGAAAAATTGGTGTACTTTGCTTTTCTGTTGTTTGTTTTTCTTCTTCTGTTTTTTCACTGAAGCAAAAGCAATGAAACAATAATCATTTTGGCTGTTTTGCATACCACAGTGTGGATTAATGTGGGGTCAATTTTAAATGTCACAATGACTAGTAAAGGATGTACTTACCACAGTAAGCTGGGCATGCAGTGCATCTCTGATGCAGACTTTGCACCAATCATATGCTACATCTAGCCTTGTGGTAGAGATTCCACTCTGTAAGACATGAACAAAAAATAGTCCATTAGAATCATCTCATGCAAGTAAAAATAGCATTCAGAGAACGGATTACCTTTGTCACCCACAATCTTTTCCTCCATTCTGCATTTTTTTTGAGACTTCACAGCAGAACACTTTACATTTCATATTGTTGTCCATGAAATGAAAGAACAATTTTGGATGTATTCTTGGGGTAAGTTCTGCTGACAGAGACCACTGTACTGTGCGCCACTCAGATGGCCTATTTAGAAAGTTTCATAACAAGTTTAAAAATAATAAGAGGAAGCTGGTTTTCAATAGGAATGTGGTCCACTGTAATGCACATCTCTTGATAAAAATTTGGTGAAGCTACAAAGGATCCTTGCTGAGATATTATAATGGTAACGTTGCCCCGTTGTGGACCACTCTGGTAACCTTGAGAAAAATACTTCTGAGTTTCAGAAAAAGTTTATAAATACAAAGAGAAAGCTTGTTTTATTCGAAACCTGGTCCATTATAAGATGCATCTGTAACAAAAGTTTGGTAAAGCTGTGATCAATATTTTTTGAGACATTGCGGTAACATTGTCAGAGTCGACACCACTCAGATGGCCTTCATATAAATACATTAAAAATTTCATAAAAACTTTAAAATATTCAGAGGAAGCTGGTTTTAAATATGAACCTGATCCATCATAAGATACATCCCTGACAAAAATTTGGTAAAGCTGTGGTCAATATTTTTTGAGAGCCTCCAGGGCATTCAAATGCATTGGTGTGTGGAAATACATGATTGGATAATCATGTAACAGACAAGGTCATCAATGACCAGAGACCTGTGACTGAAACTTATGTCTACATGTATGCTCCGGGCCCCAAAATATTTTGATAGTATTATATTGATGCATTTTAACTGGCTGTGAGTATATACTGTGCAATGAAACACATCTATCAGAGTCATATGTACACCACTCTAACACTGCCAACATTCATTGGCCTTAATTCTCACCTCCCCCGTGATGTACAACCTTAACCTTTCCCCTCTTAAACTGCCTGAATGTCACTTGTCTACTTAACCATTTTTTAAATAAGTTTCATCATCAATAAAAAACATTTTGAATAAAAAATATGGACAATATCTATCAAAATAGTGATCTCCAGGTCAGCAGCTTTTATGACATGTGATGGGTGCTAAGTCCTCAACACGTCAAGACTCAAGGAAAGCTGTTGCCTCTAACTTTGTTACAAGGGAAGAGGGTTAAGGTGGGTTTCACAGACAGCATTGACTGCAGTCTTGATTCATATCACTGTACATTGTGTGGTCCCTTGCTGCTTGAACTTTTTATAATGAAGGGATTGTCTGTATCTCTGTTATCATGGTTATGTCACACAGACATCTGCGTCTGCCCGAAAATTTCAATAACATGTAACTTCCACGTAAAAAATATTTTTGCTCATATATGATGTATACTACTTGGCAGCATTCTCAAACCAATGCTTTGCATCAAATTATAGCTAGCACCTCAAGGTTACAATTTTAAACCTTTCCCTTTTTACCACCCAAAACTGGCTGCTGCTCAAAGATCATCTGCCTCAATGTTTTGTCACTAATTTCAACAGCAATGAAATATAATGATCGGAACGACCTTTGAACCCCCTCAGCCAGCACATTTCTACTGAACAAGTTTCAGATCCACAACGGTAAAACATGATGCCCCTTACAAATACATGTAGGTCTAGGTTGCTGAATGACAAACTCAGCCAAGCTTCTAATGAGATCCTTCTGCAGTACAAATTTCATGAGAGTAGCTCAATTCGTTCAAAAGTTATTACATCAAGTGTAAAAATATGACCCATATTGACCATGAAAATAGGTCAACGTCATTGAATGTTGAACTTATTGAAGACTCTAATGAGATGCTTTAACAGTACAAGTTTTATGATGGTAGCTCGATTTCTTAAAATGTTATGATCTCTGCAAGGGAAAAAATATGATAACTGTGGTGACCTTGAAAATAGATCAAGGTCACTCAACTTCAAACTCAGCCAAACTTTCAATACGATGCTTCGATGGTACAAGTTTCATGATGGCATACTGTACCTAAATTTGTTCAAAAGGGATTGTGTCTGTACAGGTAACAGACCGACCTATGCACGCATAGATATTATGACAACAACACCCCATGGGCCAACAAGGCAGATGGGGTAAAATCCAGTTGAATGAAAAATGTAGAGGCTTGTCAAGATAACATGACCAAGGTCAACAATTTTCCCACACGAAGGATAGCTGCTGAAGTAATACTCAGTCTTAATTCAAGAGGGACGGCCAATTTTAAGCGCCAATGAATGCCCCTCAGAACGCATCTCGGGTCTCGTAGACTTCTTTCTATGCCCCATTGTATCTAGCATACCCCATTGTATCTAGCATACCCAGCTACATCAAAGACACAAGTGACTTTGTACAAAAGATAGAGTCGCTGCCCCCATTACCAACAAATACTATACTGGTAACACTTCATGTGGGCTCGCTGTATACAAATATACCTATTGATGAAGGGCTGAGATGCGCAGCCCGAGCCCTACTGCACTACAGGGACAGAACAGAAAAAGCCAAGCATTGGAGAACTTGTCCAACTTTGGAGACTAGTCCTCACTTGCAATAGCTTTGAGTTCAATGGAGAGCACTATTTACAGATCAGCGGCACAGCATGGGCACAAGAGTAGCCCCCTCCTTCGCGAACATATTCATGTCTGACCTGGAAGAAAACAAGCTACTGAAATTTCCGCTGCACCCTTTGGTGTGGTGGCGCTACATTGATGACATTTTTTGCATCTGGACATTTGGTGAACAACATTTATCTGAATTTGTAACACATCTGAACAACTGTCATCCGACTATCAAGTTTTCGGTAGAATCATCTCCTACCGAAATCACTTTCCTAGACACGATTGTCCGAATTGATGATAATAGGAAGGCATACACCTCCCTATATACCAAACCTACAGATACACATACGTATCTGCACTACAGGTCAGCCCACCCCAGTCATTGCAAGCAGGGGGGCCCGTATAGCCAGCTACTGCGGGTGAAAAGAATTTGCACCCACACAGAAGATTTTGAGATAAATTCTCAAAAAATACTTAAGTATTACCAGCTGCGGGGTTATCCGCCCCACACACTACAGGAGACTCTTGACAAAGTACGTCTCTTGCACAGGATATCACTCCTCTCACCAACACGGCCAGCTAACCAGGAAACAAACAATTGGTTCCTCATCACACAGTACAATCCAGCCTTGCCGCCCTTGAAGCAGATTATTCAAAGGAACTGGGGCACAATACAAGCCGCCAGGAATGCACCAGTGCTGGAAAACAAGAAAGTGGTGTCGGGATTCAGAAGAGCCAGAAATCTGAAGGATGTCCTGACGAGCTCAAGAATCAGATATCCACCAACACTACCACAGAACACACCAGCAGTGTCTGGTGTGACTGACAGAAATCCATGCAATACACTTAGTTGCAGGTACTGCCCCAAAATGGACACAGGGGGCACTGCCACAAGTACACAGACAGGGCGTTCATACACAACCCCTAGGGGAGGCTCCTGCAAACACAACAATTCAGTTTACCTCCTCACATGTAAGGTGTGCAAGAAACAATATGTTGGATAGACAGGGAGAACCCTCATGGATAGAATGCGGGAACATTTCTATTACATTAATAGGAAAGACCACACACAACCCCTGGGGAGACACTTTGCTCTGCCCAACCATGGTTCCCCAGAACTCACTATTCAAATCCTAGAATACATACGCACACCCCCAACTCTGAGTAAAACACTGAAACTCAGACTTGCAAGGGAAACACACTGGATCCATCAACTGTGCACGACAGATCCTTTTGGTCTCAATGTTATGGGCAGATGAACTCTTTGTTCAGTCATATGCTAAATTTTTACCTCCAAGTTCATCTGCCTACTAACACCACTGTTACACACTTATGATACATTAGATTCATAAGCCGAGCCGTGAAAAAATCTTTATTGAGGGTGGAGGCTGCTTTACACACCACTGCCCCAATACATCTCTTAAGATGACCACAGGTCATCAGGGTATAATGAGTGTCACAGCTGTGACACCCAGGTATACCCACAGTACATTGCAAACAGGGTTAAACATGACAAGAGTGTCAGTTAAGGCCGTTGTCACGTCACACGTGCAAGACCGTACACGTGAAACATACACCTGGACCCTAGTTACGTGTATGTTACACCCAACTATATAAAGCATGTACGCAAGGCCGTTACACCAGCCTCTGATGAGACACAGCAGTGTCGAAACCGGTCAGGCATTTTTCAGGAGGACAACCGTCATTTTTGGCCTTGCCCTCGTCTAATTTGCTTAATTCAAGAGGGAAAGGGTTAATTATGAAACATGAAAACAGTGTATATTTTGTTGAGTATGCCTGTATAAGCAATACCATGACCAGACATTGTGAACACATGACAAGCTTAAGTCTTAAAGGTTTACCTTCCAAAAAATTTAGAATGCCATTCAAATGAGATCCAGTAAAACCTGTGGTAAAAAAGCTCAAATAATAATGTTCCCCCATTAGCATATAATTACACCAAAAATTGGCATAAAGCTAGGCCAAGGTACATATCTCCCCATGATACTGAAGCCTGAGTTCAGTCCCTGATGAAACCCATGACCAAAATTGGTCGGATTCTTCACTGTTATCCCAATAAACACCACTGCCATTGCCTATTTCTTTTACCTTTCAAGTACAAAATCATTTGGCCTCAATATTAGGGGTACACGAGTACCTCTGCCTTGTGATTACAAATAAAGATACTTACATGTGTACTAATATGCTGTTTCAAAACAGTTTAGCATTATCCAACTTTTGTGGAAATCTGCAAGTGAAATCAGGGAATTCCACATTTTATGTTTATCCATCCCATGTAATTGCAAACGACCGTCTGTAGAAACCTTCCACTTTGCATTACTGGTAAAACCATTACATGTAAAACATAGTGTCTGTAGCCTGAATGTTCACCCTTCTTATTTCTCAGAATCGTTATTTGTGATAGATATGTGTACATTACTGATTGTGTGAGGCTGCTGTCTCCTACTTTATAAATTGGCATCATTTCAAAATCATAAATTATTCATTCTATCACTGCAAATCAACTTGATATAGACTTTGTATTAACCCTGTGCAGACAGAGTCTACTGTTCTTCTTGGCCTACTCTGGGCACAATGCACCAAGGCAAGCTGTTGACTATTGGCATACATACATTAGTCTCCATGAAGAAAGCATGAATGGCATTTACAACATCTAGCGCTTGTCTGCAATTTTATAAAGACAAGAGACCAATGGACCTAATGCTCTGCTGACATAATATTATTGGATGGCCATTACAAAAACTCATTTTCTGTAATGCATTGTCCCCATGACCTGGAGAAAGTAGGTCAAGGTCATCCATACTAAGCAATATCAAACTTCAACATGATACACATTTGTGGTATAGTTTGGATCATTATAGTTTTATTCTTTCTCAACATATTGAATTAAGTGCCCTTTACTTAGAGTGCTTACTGACCTTGAAAATTAGGTGAAAGTAACAGAAAATTTGGCCATTGGCCTAATGCCTATATGGTGTAAATTTGGTAGGTCCATCTCAATTTCATTATCACAATATTAATCTAATGTGTTTTTGACATTTATGATGCTGCTTCCATTAATGCCACCATGATTCCATACAAGTCATGTTCTCTAATGGTATGCGAACATATGTACAGAAGTTCAGATATAACCATTACATTGTATCACCAATAAACCAAAAAAAATCCAGAGATGTTTTACCATCGTGACCTTGAAAAAGTAGGTTAAGATCCCCTCTAGAGTATGTACTACTAAATTTCCAAATGACACACTTTTGTTGTACATTTGATACTATTAGACATGTCATTTCTTAAAGACAACAAATTTCATAAATCTCAACAAATATTAACTCTTATTTTTCTTTCACTATAGGTGGTGCCACTGGTATTGTTCTATTTTGAAATTTCCCTCCAGAATATTAAGATCAACTGAAAATCAAACACACCACATAATTTTCATTTTGGTCACTTTTTTGGCCCCTATATTAAGTTAATATCCATTTGGTGGTGCCACCAAGAATGAAAGGAACCCAGATTTTCATTCAAGAATGTCAAAAAATTTGGAGAGGCTCACTTAAAAATTGTAGAATCTATCATTTTGACAAGTGCAGGGTCCACAGCTGCTGCCGACCCAGCAGTTTGCTGTCCAGAAGGAACCTGCTGGAGCTCCTGAGTGTGTGAGTTGAGCGAGAGCTGACTCAATGCAGAGGCAGAGATGCTCATCCATGATGGCCTGTTCAGGCATGACAAGGGTGCTGGCAGGGGCAGATGAAGTCTTCCTCTGCAACTGCTTCTCCTTGCAGAGCTTGAATTCTGGTTGCCTTTCCTGGAAGGAAGGCAGCTAGGGTACCCAGCTTGAAAGCAGGAGTCAGTAGGATTACTGGCTGCTAACTCCAGGGAGGCAGAGCTAGCAAAGCAGTCGGAGGCACCTGAAAAGGAAGACTTGCTACAGGTAGAGGATGCCACCTCAGACTTGGGTACCTTCTTCTGAGCTCTGACATGCCCAGACTTTCAACCCCAGCTCTCAGATCTGGGAGCTCGGGAAGTAATCCGGGATTTCAGTGTTCTGTGTCCGGACTTATCATCCAAGGGCTGGGACCTGAGCACCAGGAAATTGGGTGGGGTTCCAGAACACTCTTTCTCCAGGTCTCCTTGTACATCAGCCACTTGTCCTCTTCCCAATCAGAACAAAACTGGCATGTTCAACTCACAACAGCACACACGGTAAAGCTGCTGGTGACAACCGAAACAATGGTCATGGTCGTCCCAAGCTGCCATGAAGTATGTGCTTCTGTGAATCCATCTTCTCACCTTTTCCTAACATGGGAGAAGGAGAAAGTGTCACTATTAACATGTATGGTTGCTGCTGAGTAGCCATTGCCTGTTGAGCACTGTCCTCCCTCTGTCTGTGATTTGATTGGCAAGATCTCATCTTGGAAAACTAACTTTCAAGCCAACATGACCAGCTCTACTTTCACATTTTCACAGGCATATGTAGATCAAATATAAGCTTTCCTTGTCTCTGAAGAGTCCAGGACCACTAGAACAGTGGTAGTGAACAGGAGTTCATGGGGCTCCCAGCTTTAAAGACCACACCAAAAATGGTGCTTGAGGAAGAGGGAAGAACAAGGTAGCATACGCACCAGGAGTCACCATCGGATCCATAGGAACTAAGAGATTTGGCCATGGAGACTGTCAGGTTTTTGGAAACAATTGAGTGAGTTACGCATCTCAATTGTGTTGGCCGCATTTGGCCAGACATGGAGGTCTTGGCAATGGTGGTTGAGAGGTAACATTACATAATTAATGCCATAATTATAAAAACACCAATATTTGAATACAACACCAGTGCCTTGACAGCGAGGTTGCCTCACAGTCTGAGCTGCTGTAAAATATGAGAGTCAGAAATCTTTGATTTAAAAGCCTGATCAGTTTCGCCATTACCTGGGTACTTCAGAGGCTGACCAAAGATCGCCACATTTATTTTACTTTGGATATTTATATGGGCCCAAATGAACATCAGGAAGTGTCATGGGTGGAACATAAATTTAACTCCCCGTATGTTGGCTGGACCACCTCTCAAATTGATGTGATGGTACAGTGATAGTCCACACGGTGCAAGCAAGCGGTACAATTTGTTAAAAAAAAAAAAAAGAAGCAACTTTTTCATTGGAGAAACATTATGCATCCCTGCAGCATGCGCCACTTTGCAGTGAATCTGGCCAATTGTTTTGAGAAGAAGTTGAAATTGTGAATCAGCATAGTAATCTCCATTGACTTACATGGTAATCAACAGGAATGTATGAAGTTTGACCTTTCGAGGTCACTCAGGTTTAAGATAAACCATACAAATTGACAGCCCACAGGTTCTTTCCTATGAATGTTTAATAGTAACCTTGGGCCTACGATGCACCATTTTAAGAAAGTATAAACTGGGTATAAGCCAATATGTGAAAATTGCTGAGTCAGCAGAAAACTAAAAACAAAAAAAACAAAAAAAAAAAAAGATTTGACCTTTGACCTCAAGGTTACACATTATCATATGGGAAACATTTTCCACAACCATAGATTATCTGTACCAAATTGGGAGGCAATAGATCAAGAAGGGACAGAAATATATGGAAAATAAGATACACAGCAGTGGCGGCAGAGACCGCCAACAATGGGACTAAACACTATATGCATCCCCTCTTACAGGGGATCCATAATAATTATAAAACAGGAAATAACATGAGGATGTAAGCGAAAACTGAGCCAGCTTTTTCTAAATTTGAGATACAGGACAATGCACTTGTATGCATGTACTGCTGTCCCTCTCTTGTGCCCCTAGCTCTCAGACCCAGTACTGTATGCCGAAAAAAGGCTGTTCCTCAAGTATTAACTAAATACATTGACACCCATGTTAGGCAGGCATTGAACTTGGACCCTAACAAGCACACAGGTATCCAGTTCTTTGGCAATCAGATAGCTCTTAACAATGTTATGCTAGATTAAGACCCCTAAAGAGTTCTGTCATCAAAGGGTGTGCTGCTAGTATTAGGTGTTCAGTTGTTCCCATATTATTGTGTTGTACAACGTTCAGTGTGACAAACAAGGAAAACACACAGCCCACTTGCCACCTGGAGATTTTTGTTTGTTTATTTTATACAGACAAGGGTTAACCTGTCTGCAGCTGCCTCATCAACCTGCTCATTACATCTATTATCTTTATGCAAGTTGCTGACATTCAATGATCCACAGATTTTATAGTTCAGCTGATGCAATACACCTATTAACTCAGTACTCCCTGCCACTCACCAGATCAAGGATATTCCATCCATTGCCTTTCATCTTGTTCATTGTTCATTTAGTTCTGTTCCTCCTCTTTTTATAGTAAATCATTTTAAGTTTGTTGCATTTACATTTTTGCTTACTTTTGCTGATGGCAATGTTAGCACAAAAGCATAACAAGAGGCCCATGAGCCTAGTGCTCTGCTGACCTCTTTGGGAAACAATGAGGCAAAAAGAATATCTTTGCCAGTAATGTAAATAAATTCAATGCCATATATGGTTCCGACTTAAATTCCCATGCATAGGCTGGCCATGAGTACTTTCCAGTGAGGTATCTTACATGAAGATATGTTAAACCATTTCAAACTTGTACAATTTTTCAAACCATCCAGGCAGATTTGCTGTCCAGTGAATCTTATTTTCTAGTTAAGCTTTTTTATTTTTCTTAACAAGGCCTCCAAGTTTCATGAAAATCCACCAGAAATTAATTATGCTATAATGATGTTATAGGGACTGTTCACACAATTTTCACATATCTGCCCATGTATTACATAATAGTGCAGGGGGCACCACCAATATTAAACTTAACATTTTCATACCCTTGGTTAAGTCCTGAAAGTTATATGATGCCAACATTAAAATTACCTCTTTTAATTTGACAGTGCCACTGACCTGGAATAAACAGGTCAAGGTCATCCATATTACATAATATATTTCATGCAGACCATAATCACTATCTTGGTACAATTTGTCCTATAAACCTGAATAGCATTCCAAGATTTAGAGTCTTGTCTCTTTCAACACATTTTGGCTGTAATTTTTGTCAAAATATAAATGATGCCACTAGTATCAACTCAAATCAAGAGTTTCGCCTCCTCTACAATGCTACCAAATTTCAATATGATCCAGTAAAAATTGTACATGATACAGCATACACAAGATTTTGACATTTTGACCTTTATACTCCAACTGGCCATTTGACCTAGACCTTCAATTCAGATTAAAATTGTGACTGTTCAAAACGTGCACCCCACATCTACCACTCCATACATGGTCTGCTAGTGTGAATCCAGCAGTAACTTTTGAGTCATTGAAGAAAAATGATAAAATTGGACAAGTGCCAAAGTCCATAATAATTGGATCATAGTGACCCAAAAATCAGGTCAACAGGTAACATTTCTGTGCAATGTGTGGGTCACATTTTGATCTGCGAGCTCAATAGGGGATTCTCACCAGAGACTGCGCATGCGCTATTTCTTAGGCTTTACTTCCGCTTGGTAGTTCTCTGAGTCGGTTTAAAATACATACATAAAGCACATGAAGAAAGAAAAAAGAGAAAACATTGCAATTTTGTTCTCTGGCCGCTTCTAATTAACACACAAAAAAATACATGCACGTTCACGTTATAATGCTTAAGCACAATACAGTAAGTAAATTTAAAAGAGATTTAAAATCTATATTTTCAGGGAAGAAAACCACACAATTACCTACAAAAACGTTAATCTACACATATGCACATTTTATGTACCCGCGGATAAAATACACAATGATATGGGCTAGTAACAATCTGAGAAAAGCAATTAAGAATAAACCTAAACCAATTTAATAAATTATAAAAAAGAGATTAGCATCAAGCACCAATTATAATTCAAACTTTTTTTGGTATAAGAAAATGGTCCGTGAGTAACAAGTTAGGTATTATTGTGAAATAAAGATAGTATGATTAAATGGAAGAACATTGTGAGAGTAAAGAATGAAAATGAGTTCGAAGCAATGATGTGAAAGGTTGCTTTTGGTACAGATGAGTTCTCCCGTACTTTTCAAATAATTGTATCTATAATAACCATCGGAAGATGTCAGCTGCAACTGATCATGGACCTGGTATTCTCATTCTGAAAACATAGTCAATCAATTTGAGGACTTCAAGTTAGAATGAATATTAGTATTTGAGTTCAGTAGCCTGAAACTGACTATGTTTGCTGCTGTTCACAATTTGAATCATTCATTTTCAAACTGGCTAAACGCATTAAATGTGTGATACAATATTAGATACTGTCAGAAAGAAACTGCAGAATTTTGAAGCATCACTTACACAAGTAGGCTCTGTCAAATTATTGGATGCTGGGATGTGAAACACATCTCATCAACCCCTATTCAAATGCATGACGCGTGAAATACCGCTAATGTGCTCCAATACTTGTTGTGAGTAGCCTATGTCGATCACCTGAGCACGTGAAATGCTGCTTATTTGCTCAGGTACTTGATGCGAGTAGCCTAAGTCTATCATCTTAGAAAGTGAACTTCACAAACAAGTAACAGAAATGCCAAATTTCTTTTCAAGTGAACAGTTTGGAAAACGCCATCTGTTACAAATATGAGAGGTAAATTTACAAGAGGGATAACGACACGCTAATGCTGACAATTAAACGCATAAAAAGTTGTTTTCAAAGTCTTCCCAAAAGTAGAGCCTGACCGATCCTTGTTTTTTTACCGATACCGATATATAGGGATCAGCAGAGTTTACAGAGTCCGATACCGAGAAAGGTTCGGATTCGGTTTATAGGGAAAATTTCAAAAACAAAATCAAAAGAGAAAAACAAAAACAAAACAAAACAAAAGAAAAAAAAAACAGAGACGTAAATGCAGATTTATATGTATTTTGAAAACATACACAGAAAACTCTGCATGTGGGGCAGATCAACATGTCCAGTACAACACTGCAGGAGGTCCTGCCACACCTCTTCGCTGCCATGAAAATAAATCACCGTGTGAGAACGTTGCATATCGAATCCAAAAGCAGAAAGTTATCCAAACCGATCCCGCAACGATATTGAATCCTGCGAATCGGCAATATCGGATTCGGTGGTTCCGATTCGGTCAAGCTTTACTCCAGAGACAGCGAGCAAGATTACGTTAACAATTTTTCTATAACTTCGGGAACCAAGGAAAAATATCAAATATGCATTTATTCTTGTGACTGATATTTCCTGGCCTAAATCTTACGGAAAACTGTATGTTACATGTTAGGCATATATTATATAGATATTTTTTCTCCGTGCATGTCTTGAAATCGAACCTGTAGATTGACATATTTATGTACTATCATGCACATTGTCAATGTTGTTGGCAAGTAAAATAATTTAGAAAATCACATTTCCTTATATTTTACCAGTCAGACAAACGAATTCCGTTGAATAATGTTTACCACATTGAGAACATGCTTCCCCTGATTTATAACATACCGGTAAACTCTACTCACATATACTGTGGGCTAGGGGTGGGAGTGGGGGTGGGATGGGGGGTGTCAACCTGGCTGATATACTTCTTCATATTGACCGTGATTTATTTGTCTTCTGTAATATCTCATTCATTCACAAAAGTTCTAAAATCACTTAGAATGGGGCCATATAGTAATGTTTTGAAGCCCGGAAAATCTACATTATGTACATGAATAAAGGTTTTATTGTCATCCTTGGATCAGAGGACATTGCAAAAAGACAGGATTGGCATATTTTATTATAATGGGCCTGGGTTATGTTGATCTAATGCAATGATGACAGACATTATTGTATGGACAGATTCAGTTATTTTTCCAGTCACAAGTACGAATGTAAATTCTTCTTTAAATAGAAGAAGTACTTTAGTCAGTGGTATGAAAAAATAGGTGTTAGGGCTTATTCGTCAGTTGAAAATCCATGAAAAGAACATACTTGGTCCCAGCGGGGAGGTGTATACACCTCCCTGGTCCCAGGCAATATTATGAAAACACTGTGGACCATAACACGTACATCTTGGCATTTCACAGGGGATTTTACACTAGCCTAAGTCAGATTATACAAAATAGTTTTATATGCGCTGACTGTAAGTATGGCGGCCGAGAACTACCACGATCCCATAAGCCCTCATTCAATGTGGCTGCTGGTGAAAATCCTCTATTTGCCTTTCCACTGATGTTCAAGCTAGCTGCTGTGCTCTTAAACCATCTCCATTATGAAATCATATCTTTTTAAGACCACTCTTTGAAGATTCTTTATTGAAGCTCTATTGAATACACCTTCAAGACCATCTGTAGTAAAAGATCACTTTTTGTTTGCAGCAGGGGAAGTCTTCATTAAATAGCAGGTTTCATTGTATTTCAGGGCTAACAGTACAAATTTTCCCCAAAACAGAAAAAAGCTGACTGAAAATTTATGTCTGTATTTCTTAAACTTAGAATAAATACAAAGCAATGTTGACACAGTAAAAATGACATATTGTTCAATATTATTACGAAATGAAGGTCAATTTTGTGTGTGTCATGGCATGATGACCCGGGTGATTGAATCTGGCATCGTGGGTATGGCGCACGCCCTCACCCAATGCCAGCTTCAATCACCCACGTCATTATGCTTATATAATAAGACACACAAAAGTGACCCTCATTGCTTAAATTTATATTTTCCCCTTAATTGTTCTGCTTCATTACAGAAATTTAGAAGATAGAATTAAGTGAAATGAACAGAAACTGATTTGCCCAGCATGTTTAAATGTCCAGAAACCCAGGTGGGTCTGGCTTATAGGAATGTGGGCAGGACACATGTGTTATGGTCTGATAACAAAGCTGTGTCCTATATTTGTACTGCTGGAAATTCATATTGATTGTAAATATTGTACAAAAGCCCACTGTAGTATAACATAGCATAAAACCCCCCAACTGCCCCCCCCCCACTGTTTTTTAACCCCTTTTGAACCCCTTTTTGCATAACTGCTACAACTTCTGGTATTTATACTGAACCCCAATGAAAAGTATCCACATGCCAATTTTGAAGTATTTTATTGTTTATACTTGAAACATTTCATACCTAGACGTGCTTAGAACTTAACAAAGCATTCACTTTTCTGGCGTAAAAATAATGTCACGCTCTACCGACATTAACGTCACTTACAGGCAAAAAATGTCATTAACTGCCCTAATTGAAAGTCACACAAATTTTTCTGTTCAATATGGGATGTGGCCACCTCGAGCATCAACACATGCTATACATCTGCGGCGCATACTACTGACCAGGGTTTGAATTCTGTGTTGGGGAACATTATTCCATTCTTCCTGCAGAGCTTGGATCAGCTGGTTTCGGGTAGTAGGCCTAGGTGTCCTCCGTTGAATACCTTGGCCTAACTGATCCCACAAATGTTCAATAGGGCTCAGATCGGGTGAGAACGCTGGCCATTCCATGACATTGATGTTGTTCTCATTGAGAAAGTTCATTGTTAATCTTGCAGAGTGTGCACGTGCATTGTCCTGCTGAAAGAGAGCCAGATCTTGATGCTGCTCCATAAATGGGACCATGTGCGGCTCCAGCACCTCATCAATGTACCGCCTAGCATTGAGGATCCCTTGAATGACCACTAGGGGTGTCCGGTAGCGGTTGCTGATGCCTGCCCACACCATGACAGAGGGTCCACCCCATCGATCTGCCTGACGGACACAGGCATCTGCATATCTCTCCCCAGTCCGGCGCCACACACGTTCTCTGCCATCTGCTCTGCTGACACAAAAACGGGACTCGTCAGTAAAAAGGACGGTATTCCACTGCTGGCGAGTCCACCTGGAGTGTGCTCTACACCACTGCAGTCGTCTTTCTCTTCTGGGTTGGGTCAGCAGGTTACCCCTGTAAGGTCTTCTGGCTGTTAGGCCACTGCTCCTCAGTCGCCTCTCCACAGTAGAACTACTGACAGGACGGTGATTCACCCCTTGAGTCTCACGGGCTGTTTGGGCTGCTGTACGGAAACGCTCTCGCAGGTGCATCAGCCGGATGTGACGGTCTTGGCCAGGTGTTGTCACTCTTTCTCGGCCAGGCCTAGGCCGATCATCTACGGATCCAGTTTCTTGTTGCCGTTCAATTAGTCGTTGGATGGTGCGCCGAGTACACCCCATTCTTTGTGCGATTTGAGTGATTGGGACTCCACCCTCTGCAAGCCCCAAGGCATGGTGTCTTTGACCTTGGCTCAGACGCGGCATGATCGCCTCAACACACCTGAGACCACTGGCTTTTTTCTTGGCTGAACATCCCTTTTTAAAGCCACTGAAAACATCAGGTCATTTTAGCCATCCAATAGGAGTGGTGGTCAGAAGCCATATTCGGTGCACAAAAGTCACATGCATTATGTAACAACCCAGCAAAAGTTAAAAAGTTGTCCTGAATGACCCTGATGTAGGCTCCAAACCATGCATATATGCACACACAGTACTTAGTAACTTACAAAATTAATGTGTTAATTTTTTTATGTGGATACTTTTCATTGGGGTTCAGTATATAAAGTCCTGCTGGTTAAATGCATGTACATGTATATTCAACAAGGTAAAGGTCAGCAATTTCATGTTTATAAACACTGAATTATCTGTATATTGATTTTTGGGCCACAATGAACATACTGAATCTCACACCTACATGTACAGGGGACTATATGCCTTTCCATTCAAACTCCGTCAATCTCATCCAATTAAATTAGGTTCTTCCAAAAGTTGTACATCAAATATGTATGAAACACAGCTGTCACTGCCAATATAATAGTCTAAGACAACTTACATGAATGGGTATAGTTTGCCTGGCCAAGATCATCTCTTGCTGGCTTTCCAGTCCTTAAATACATAAAGTAGGGCTCGAAATGAGCACCTGCCACCAGCCAAATGCTGGTCAATTTTATGGTTGGCTTGTGATTATTTGCACTTGGCTGATGTTGAAAACAAAGAATATTTGGTAAAAGATATGAAAACCCTTGCAGATTTATGAATTTTTGTCAGGTTGGCTAGTGAGTGAAAACATTCATTTCAAACCCTGTAAAGGGTCTAAGGTATCGCATACAAAATACAGAAACACTAAATTAGACTCGCCTTTGGCAAAGTTCTCCAAAAACAAATTTTTCAGAAATCCCGTTTTAACTTGATGCAATTTTTCCTTTTTAATATTCATTCACAATGCATGAGTAACGACTTAAGTAGCCAATGATCTTAGTCTTTTATCCCCTTATTGCCTGGCAAGAAATAATCCTGTGACCTAACCAGTAGACGAGCCATGACTTTCAATACAAATATCTAATACTAACCTAGCACAAGGGTCCAGTACCTAGCACAAAACTATACAATATATCTCAAACTCCACCAATATGCTCTGGACATGGATCTGACTTTTCAAGGTCACTTAAGGTCAAATGTGACAGTTCCAAATAAAAGCACATGTGTGTTATAACTCATGTACCCATGATCCCCAAATGCACCGTTTTCCAGATATCTGCCAGTACACACTGTAATGTATCCTGAACCCTGATTTGACATTTCATGGTCAATCAAGGTCACATGACAACATCCAAATGAAAGAATGTCATTTGCAATTCATGTTTAATAGAACACACATGTGACAATGGTCCTAGAATCTAGCATTTTCCAGATCAAACCGATATTATGGAGTGACCTTCATTTACCTTTCAAGGTCAAATGTAACAGCCCAAAATGAATGTGTGTGTTATTTCCTATTCATGACCAATGATAATCATGGTCCTACAATACACAGTTTTCCACATAAAAACTAATATTAGTTGAATAGATATGATAAATGACTTTTGACCTCTAAAAAACAGTTTAATATTACTTGAACATGATGTTGACCCACAGGATTCTGAAACACTCCAACATGTTCAGCTTATGCAAAATTCAGATGGCTGGCTGCGTTTGTTCACGAGTTTGAGTCATGTCATTGGTCAATGATCTTTGACTGAAAATTACTTAAACATAGAATGACCATGACCTTCTACAGGCTTCACGAACACACCAAGATGCTCGGCCCTTGCAAAATTCAGAAAGTCAGCAGCATTTGCCCAAGTGTTAGAGAGGTGTAGCAAGTGATGGATGGACAGACAGGCTGATACACAGACTGACAGACATACAAATGGCGGAAGCAACAATATCCTTTGGCCTCATAGACTGAGGCATAAAAATAATTGGACGGATCAATACCTTGATCTTGGCTGGAATAACTGAAAGCCTGATCTCGTATCAAATGCTTCCGCAGTGTTAATTTACCAACAGAATTGATTTGCCCTGCCTCACAGGAGCATAAATCATGTAAATTCCAACACAATGCTTCAAGAAAACTATCTTCCCCTCACCATGTTTTTGCTGAAGTAGATGCATGTACGGGGGTATGTAATTATTGATCTGACTTAGTTTGTGGTATCACACACATGCATACACAAATCTATTTTGTTACTCAGGTTTTTCATCATCATCTAACTCATTTAATATTGAGGTGAAGAAAGCCTTGGTCAATGGTTTTGCATTACTTGGAAAGTCATGCTCCTGATGCCTAAACGACAGTGGGATCACGACTTGCCTGGCAAATGAAAAAAAAAAAACAAAAACCATTGACGACAGATTTGATGCATTGGCATTTTAAAATGAAAGTGCTTTTTACAAGGAATTTATGTCAGTACTTCTCATCCATCTGAATTTGCCTGGGGGCAAGACAGACTGGGCAACAGGTCACTTCCCAGGCAACAACTGAAAACAACAGAGTAATTGTAGAGATTCATCATGAGTTAAGGTGTAGATGGAAGCACAAAAACTGTAGACAATAATTTGAGGGTGATTATATGCTGCTTCAAGGACAAGCAGCTACACTGCATTTACCTTTTCCCTCTTGAAGACTGAGTAAAAAGCTTTCCTTGGTATGCATTGGGCTCTTAGTGCCCGAACTCTGCCAAAGAAAGCTGTTGACCTGGGGCATGTGATCTTGATAGGTTTCATCTACAAATCTCAGTCAAACTGTTTTTCATTGCTGTTGAAATCACTGAAGCAGATGACATATGACCACCAGCCAGTTTTGGCTGGTTTAAAGGAGAAAAGATTAATCACTTGGGAGCATGGCTGGTAGCATGGTAACAAGCTCGCCTTTCACCTGTGCGACATGGGTTCAATTCAAAGCTTTTGAAGCAAGTGGAAAGAGTTCCTGCAACTTTGACTGTGCACAGTGGTTTTCTGCAAGCCCTTTGGTTTCCTCCATCTCACTGTAAGAGTATACGCCAACACTGATCTGTGCCGTGGAGAGGGATTAAGATATGCTTGGCTTGTTTGGCAATCCATGTAAAACATACGAATATATAATCACAGAAGTAATGAAACGAATGCTGGTGACAATATTGGCTATGCACCCAATACTTATCACTTCATCTACACCTACAGCAATGACACATTTCCCAAGACACTCTCTCATGGTCTTCATAATAATGCAAATTTACAAGGTTAGGATTGACAAGCTTTCAACTACTGCCAAATTGGCTTACTTTTGTAAATTCACATTGTCATGTTCTGAAAATCATGTGCAATCAGTTTGTTTGTTTCGTTTTTTTTAGCAAAGTAGATATGGGATTAAATGTGATTATTATGCTATAAGGTAGCATAGTCTCATTGGGTTCCCTTGAGAATTCTGATGTGCCCTTGCAGACAGGCATTAACAAGGTTCTCACCTATCCCCTCAAGGTGACACTCCCTTGTCTTTGCATGTAACTCCACTGTTTCTGCTGAATCACAAAACCAGACCAGCAAGTTCCTACAGCTGGGGGAAAAAAACAAAAATTGCAAATACAGATTTTAACAGTTTAACCCTAAATTCCCCCTTGTGTCAAGCCTGAGTCAGCAATTTTCCTGTGGGTAGGGTGATGCTAAGCACATTGCTTGTCAGTTATCGTATTATCCCTTCTGGGTGCCCCAGGTGTTAGGAAATTTTGTTGAAATGAGCTCCACTTGAAGACCTAAGTATGGAACATTTCAGCTGTATCACCTGGTAGATTATAGAATATTTATGCATAATTTTCCAATATTACAGAACTTTCTTTTTTTTGGGGGGGGGGGGGGGAGGGGAGGGCACTTCAAAGGGATCAAAGGGATCAAAGGGATACAGTATTTGGTCCATGTGGCCATTAAAGGGAATAGATACACAGAGAGTATATTCTAACAACAAATTTCAGGAGTCTCTCTGTGTGGTTGAGCTGTTACAGGCAACACGGTCTTACACTTTGTGGAGATAATCATGGTCTTAGCAACTGCTGGGTTCATGAACCCATTAATCACCTTTCTGAGTATCACCTGACATGTATACCTGCTGCATTAATGCTCCCCCAAATGTCAATATTCATTCAGTCTCTCACAACATATTTTGCCTGATCAATGTTGGCTTCATCAAAACTACATGTACCACTTTTATTCTGGAGGATCTTGTGGTAGGGACTCAATTATTTCAATTGACATTGGAGATCAATATTGTTATAGTAACTGATGGAAGACATGACAAATGAGGTACATGTAGGGGGGAAAGTAAGGCCTTTTATAGTGACAGAACTCAGAACTCATTTATTTCAGCCAATAAATACAATGATGTTATCAATATGAAGATACATGCACATAATAATATAAATTGATGTGGCTAGGGGGACATGTTGCTCTCATATATAGGAGCCACCTTTAAGCCTTAAACAATTGAAACAATATAGATGGTAATTACTTAAACCGTGAATGTCGAAAAGACACTTAAGATATAATAAAAATTACACAATGTGGGTGGGAAAATATAATGATTAATTATTTTCACAAACGTAGCAATTATATAAAACGACTATGTTGATAATTATTAAAAAAATTATGATTAATATACTGCAAAAAAAACGTGTAAACTACGAGTATGTATTTTTCCTATAACATTACTATCTGATTGATTCACCATGATTGGAATGTCAAAGATTAAACTTTGTTTTGCACAGATTTTATTGACTCTGTTAAAAAAAAGTTTACCACAATGTCTGTTGTTATGGTGGTTTCTTTCATTTATTGGGATGAATTGAAAAGAGAGTAATCTTGTGGGTAGATCATTATGGATAAATTTATAATCAAATTTTAATTTAGCTGCTGTAAATATGTCTTGAATGTTTTAAAAGTTTGAGAGCTTTCAAAATTGGTTCTGAACGCACATTGTATTTACTATAACTTATGCAGCATACTGCTTTTTTTTCTGAAGTTTTTCAATTTTTGAAAGTTTAAATCCCCAAAGATTTTGGAGTATTCAAACATTAAGGACAGGTAAGACACCAAAAATAAATCCCACTTTAGTCAATCCTAGATCAAACTGTATTTGCGTTAGGATAACATATCATATATGTGTGTGATCGTCATACTCCAAAGAATTTATATGGCCCGTATTTGGGTGTGTGATGTTAATTGTTGAATAAACAATTGAAAGTTGACCGCAAAGCATCCACCCCATAAATGTCGATATAAGTCACTAATTATTTGTGATAAAATCATTATTACACTTGCATCTTAATCCTGACATATTGGCAACAAAAAACGATCCTACGATTTTTTAGGTTTGGTTTCGTTTTTCTGTTATCCATCCTCAAAGTTTGATGTTTCAATTTTCCCTTTGATTTTCAAGATGTTCATTTTCTTCATTTCATAGAAAAAGAACGAAGCAAAATTTAGAAAATCGCTGAATCCTTTTTGCAGTTCAGACATTACACAATCAAAAGCCGTCAACCGGATTAAATTTCGCCCAGCCGTTTTCTTGGAATAACCATTCTTAGGTGGGGTTCTCGTCCGATAATCCTTTCTGAGAAAACAAGCTTCAAAGGCCTTTGATGTTGATCATTTGCCTCTGAAACAATACCATTTGCTCAAGTTGAGCTGATATTTGTACAAAACGTAGAAAACATCTTCCCTTAACACTTGGGAAGGTTGTAAATCAATTTGTGGTCAATCACATGAATAAAAGAGCCTTTGAAGTACAGAAAGTATTATTCAGCGATCTGTCAAACGGCGACAGCGACAGTCTGGTTTCAAAGCGTGACGTCATGGAGGCAGCCCTTCAGGCCCCGTGACCACAAGCCAGGCAACGAAAGTTGTGTTGCCTTGCTTCGGTGGGCGGGTTACGGCCGCTCGTGGTCTGTGCACGGATGGCGGATTTGGTCTTCCGCCCCCCTACCTCTTCATCCCGTTTTTAGGGATAGTATTTCATTGTATTTACTCCTATCTGTATACTTTATGTAGTAAGCTTGTTAGACTTGTCTGTACACTTTATTTAGTTAGCTTGTCATTATTTTGTAGTTATTTTGTCAATGAGTTTCATTTCTCTTTCCAATCTGGATTTTGTAACGTAATTTGATGTGTTTTCTCTGTTGTTCACGTTTATGCTTATTTAGATGTGTTTATTTGTACTTTTATTTCCTCATCCCTGGGTTTCGATAAAATATTGTCATGTACGTGGGTATTGTTGATTAAAGTGTCAGTTTTTTTCCCCGCCTGTCTTTGGTGTGCAGGACCATTGGGGTAACCCATCACGGCACGGCCTTCGAAGGGACATTGTCAGACGATTGCCGCTCCTCTTGAACATTTAAAGTCTCCCTTCGTTAGAACACAAAACAAGCAAGATAACAATAAAGTAAACCACAAAGGCTATGATATGTTAGCATGTTTGCATCTTTTCCCTGCCCACAAACATACTTTCGGTATGTCGCCTTTTTTCACATTGCCGCCCTGATACCACTCTCCTTCTGCCATGGGCCGTTGCTACCTGCAGCCACGTGACAGGCTGTTAAGTATGATTGACGGGTGGCATTGTTCAGTTTGGCGGCTGAAAAGCAAAATAATGACACATGGACGTTCAGATGTCCACATGCTTGTGTGGTTTTTGACGTTTTTCTCATATTTCTACTGTAGTTAAAAGCTTGAAATTTTGACATCTAATAGAAACAACTTTCATCTTGTAAAAACTGTTAAAATCTCAAAATCGGCCAGGCAAAGGTTTTTGGTGTCTTACCAGTCCTTAATATGGAAGTATTAATGAGTCAGACATAGTTATTTTTAAAACGTTCAGCAGAAGCTGATGTTTAAGCATCTGTTTCTGGAAAAATGTGTCAGATACTGGACGATGTGGGATAAATGAGTCAGGCAGCAAGGAACATAATGTTAACACTTTAAGTGCCAAATTTTGGACTGGGTCAACAACTTTTCTCGGCGTGCATCAGGCGCATTGTGCCCGATGCATGCCGAGAAACGCCCTTGAACTGGGCTATTTTGTTTGGAACTACAGGCATACTGGTACTTGAATGAAAGGTCTTTTTATGAGGAATACAAATCTGAGATCCTAATGATAATTCAGACTAGTTTCACTTTAGGAGATCGACTTTAGACGTGATAGGTACTGAAAGAGTTAAGTCCCTCAAAACTTGTGTCATTTGTAAGTGCTCTGCTTTTTGTGATATTACACATTTGTTAGACCATACATAGACCATACATATGCATATTGTTTACCATATCACAGTACTTTTGTACTTATAAACAACCTTTGACCATATATGAATCAGGCATTTATTACAGATATTTTTGTTAAAATTGTGCCAAGTTCCAACCAACCTTGTCCCTCAGCCAGCACTCTGTACAGTGGTCCCTACCTTGAGAAACCACCCCAAGGGCAGGCCCAAAAGTGGCCTCTCATGGGAGGTACATTAACATGGAAAAGATAGCACACGGACCTGCCAAAAGTGGTCTTTCAAGCCAGGTGGTCTGACATTGGACTGGCCTCTCAAGACAGGGACCACCATAGTCTGATATGACAAGGGGACCCGTCTTTAGTAACAGGTAATAAATGTACACATTAACTTTTAGTACCCAAAAGCATCAGCAGTTTATATACATATAGTGACACCTGCTGTATGTGGCCACCATTTCTGCCACAAAAAATGGCCACATATAGGAGGTGACATGTCACAGCAGTGGCTATATATAGCAGCACCGTTGTATTTATTTTGAGACATTTCTCCCTTTAACATATTTGAGTTTCTGTACAAATTTGCCTCCTCTAATTTATAAAGTCATTAGTATTTGCTACATAACGTTAATGGCTCTGATGCCAGTCCTCCCCCAGGACCATCCGCCCTTTCGGTAGTGGGCTGTTCAGGAGCACGTCATGTTGGGGCAGATGCTGGCTCCATTTCAGGCCCAGCTTACCATCTACCCAGACTCTTCTTGGTCCGGATGGGGAACCCACGTGGAGAACCTGACAGCATCGGGCCTTTGGCAGGTGCATTTTGCTTCTCAACACATAAACTGGTTGGAACTGGAGGCAATACACTTGGGGCACCTCCACTTCCAGCACCCAGGAGCACAAAAACGTCCTCGTGATGTGCGAAAACAGGACTGTGACTGCCTACCTCAACTAGCAAGGTGGATCGCACTCCCACAGGCTGACAGAACTAGCCAGACCCATCACTCGATGGTGACACGACGTCCATATACAAGCGAGGCATGTCCGGGGACATCTGAATGTCCTGGCCGACCACCCAACCAGATGTGCTTCAATGTTTTGGACTAAATTCAACAGTAATGAAAATTTTTTTGGATAAAAAATGTGGATATGACCCATCAAGATAACGTAAGCCAGGTCAACAGCTTTCCTTGGGGTGAGCGGGGCACTTTATAGTACCTACCCCACACCAAGGAAAGTCTTTGACTTAATCTTAATTCAACGGCGAAAGGGTCAAATATAGTCAATTGACAAGAGTTTCCCGATGGCAGTAGAGACATGCTGGGAGATGAAGTACCTGATCGGATCCATCCACGGAACTCTACCAGGTGTCTGGCATACTTTTTTCTTCACAGGAAATATTACAATTTGTATCGATTCATTGCAAGGTTCAAAGACCAAGAAACCACTTACAGTAGAGGACTGGAGGCTAGGTCTCCGCCCATACCTGGTCACAACAAACCACCAGGGAACAAAGATGGATATGTTATTTGATGTTAAGGATAAAATCTCTGAATCTAACATTTCTTCTTCAGGCGATAAATCTCTGTTACAAGAACTCAGATTGGTAGAAAGGTTTTCGTACTTTCACAGATCCGATTAAGTCAGATCCTATGGTGTCCTTACAGTTAGAACTCCAGATGGTCCAACTAGATACACACAACTATTGTCTATGTAGACTAGAATTAGTCAATACAATGGACCCCTTTGTCACATGTAGAATAAACACTTGCTGCTTGGACCTGTGCTGCAAGAACACGGATTTTATAGTGACTGTGGGCGAAAGGTGGTAGAAATGTATCAAGGCCATTCTTGACATTCATGAGCACTAAAACACGCGAAAGGGTAGGCTTTCAAAGACGGACGTACCACTGATGGCTTAGAGTCAGTGAATAAAAACAAGAATGTACACAGAAAACCCAAAGCAAAGCTTGTCAACAATGACACAGACAGGGACATCAAGCAAGAGGACATGAGGCATTATTGAATGTTTAGGGCCAATGATTTTCCATTTAAAAAAAAAAGAGGAATTCTGTTTCATCAGCAAAAATTTTTCAAATTCCGTTTCACTGCTATATATTTGTATATAATTCATATAAGAAAAAATATCAAATTCCATTTCAAGGATGAAAAAAAATGCACAATTCCGCTTCAGTTTCAGAAAAAATGGAAAATCATTGGCCCTAAATGTAAAAGAAAAAAAAAAGAAAAGAAATAGAAAGCTGGGAGGAGTATTAACCTTGTAACGCTTGTAAAGCCTCCCTGGTATAAACATGTGGAAACATGTTGACTACTAACAGATTAAAGCCCATTACAGTTCCCCCATAACAGAATTTACAGCAGGGTCTAAGCTCATTGGTTCTATAAATACATATATATTGATACACAGTGTCAATCACTGAAACTACATCAATTGTATCTAAAGCTAGTTACATGAGGGTTAGCCCTTACCTGGCAAATAACTGCCAAGGGTCAGGTTTGTTAGGCAACGAAAGATCCACCAACTCTAATATATAGCCTAATAGATATATATTAGAGTTGGTGGATCTTTCAATGCCTAACAAACCATGCTTCGGCTGTCACATGCAGTGGGAGCATGACCTTCCAGGCAATGCAAAAACCACTAGTCAAGGTTTTACCAAGTTGTAGTGTGAAAAGAGTTTTAAATAGCAACCAAAAAACAGAAGTGATGTGTTCAAAGATCATCACAGATCCCTGAAATGCAAAAGGATTCAATAGGAAAAACATTGGCTTAAACTAGGTATGTCTGTACTTACACAACTTAAATAGTTTAAGCTCTGTTCACAAAACTCCATGTGCATGAAATACATATTTTGTAAACAACTCCCCAGTTTTGCACTTCAGAAAAGCTGCAACTACTTGGAAGCATAGAAGCATATATAATATCTTTAGGTTCTCTTGTAACAGCTACATGTACAGGGAACAACAGCACTATAGCTCAATATAGAATACACACACAAGAAAAATACATGTACAGTGGTCTCTGCAGGTTTTTACAAGGGCAGGGCAGTTTGATCTGAAAAAGGCAACTTATCAATGCCGGTAGGGACCACACAGGGCACCTTAAAAGTAATGTTCTAGATAAAATAGTGTATCTTTCATGCAAAACTGAAGCAATTGTTGACAACTGTATATGCCATAAACCATCAAAGCACGACGTGTATATCACAGAAAAAGGACAGGGAGCAAAGAAAAAGGACAGGGAGCAAAAGAAAAGGGCAGGGTAAATCTCCCTCCTATTTTAAGCTGCAGAGACCACTGTTATATCATAACAGCAGAGCACATTGAGCAATACCCACATACATGTACGCAGACACCCTGCACGTACTATACAACCTTTGCAGACATTGTTACTTAACCCTAGTGTTGGCATCTACATCACAGATTGCAGCCCAGTTGACCTCACTTGAAGAAAAGAAGGTCTTAAGATAAGACACCACCAGATGATGTCTTGAATGTGGGATGGGTTGAGCAGAAAGTAATCATTTGTATTTCATTGGTGCTATAGCCTTGTATATTTTTCTGGTTATATTCGTAGAAATTACCTTATATCAATTGTTACTCTAATATTCTGTATGGGGTCATACGATCAAAATCAAATCAACTCAACCAAATCACCAGCACTGCGCTGTAAACCTTGATGCCAACATCAGAGCACCTTTGTGCTTGCAAATGAAGGCTGATCAGGGAATACAAGTACCTGAACCCTTAGGTTCCCAGTCACAACAATTAATAGTTTTCTGAATTGTTACAATGATCCCACCTTTAAATTGCTCATACGAAGGCCTGTCATTCAAGTACCTGCATGCCAAGTCTTCATTTCACAGTTCCAGAGTAAGTGACCTGAGCCTACCGTTTTCCTAGTCACACTTTGGGCACATTGTGCTTAAAGTGTGCCAAGGAAAGCTGCTGATTCAGTTTAGAAATACCACTTAAAAACGGTTAATCTACCCACCCCACACTCAGTATGAGGCAGGTGGCACCATGCCCAAATTTACACAGCAAAGTCAGAGCTGGAGCAGGGGGCTGTGGAAGTAAAAACTCGATCCATCGTGCACTGTTAGGAATCTGTTGCTTTGGCTTTTGCTCAGCAAGTTCTGCCCCAGCTGCCCCAAGAAACAACTACAGACCAAGAAAGTTAGATCTATGATTAAATAATGTCCAATTTGACCCCCCAAAAAACCTTATTCAACTAAATGGGGGTTTAAACTAATATTTGTGACAGGTACACTAATAGACTTTGAAAATGCCCAGTGAACTGTGTCCATCTGCTGGACTTCTGGTCCACTGTTAAGTTGCAGTCTAACATACAAACTGCGAACTGGACCAACACAACATAAACTGGATTATAATTTGGCAATGCAGCTCAACAGTGTGGCATATGGAAAGACTGCATTTTATCTAAAGCCCAATTTAACATGAACAGCTAGAACTGTCTTGATAAAATATATATGTAGATGTATGTATATATGCTCAAATTTTTCAGTTTCATGATGATTAATATTCATCTGCATATAACACTTTCATAGCAATCAGTGGAATCATGATATTTTCCCCTGTTTTAACTTATATTAATCTATTAATATTGCTCACTTTAAGATAAATACCCGACATAAAATCATAGATTACAAACCATCATTGGTGTGTGTTTCTGATTGAAATTCAATGATTCTGATTACCCCTCACTGCTCCACAGCTCATGCTTTCTGCATCAGAATCATTTCATTCCAACCACAAACGTTGCTCATGATACATGTAGTTTATATAAACATGCACATAATCTACACACACACACACACACACACACACACACACACACATATATGTGTGTGTGTATAATTTATTTGTACCTAGTTAAGTCACAGTGACTCAGTGTCCCACCATCCCATTTTTGACATTTGAAATACATAACATTGTATGGGTGTGATGGGCATGTCCCCTTGTGCAACATTTGAGCAAAAGCCGTGCTGATATTGTACAAATATTAAGTATAATTTAAGTTTCATAGTGACTGTTACATAGAATTAAAGTTCAAAATCCTAAATTACATACATGTATGAACCTACATCTATAGCACTGTGTTAAGTTTTTGGGGGGTGGATGGGTGGGTTAAATACTTGATGTATACATTATGTATGGCAAGTATGGATGCTATTTTTTATTTGAGGACTTACAAAATGGAATGTTGGGAATGTACACAATGGTTACCATGTGGTTTCTGACATTTCCTATGACTAATAGCAGAACTTGATGTATAAAAAAGTTTACAAACTAATTCCAAATTACTTACAAATATTATCCAAAATATTATCAATCAAGTACCTCTAAATTATAATACTCGACTGAGATTTTATTTGCCTCATATCACAGCTTGTGCAGAATTTTTCACCAATTCTTTTTTTGCTTCAATTAGAAATTCAGAATTCTTCTTCCTCATCAATATTTAAATCAAAATTACATGGTTATTTTGGGCTGCCGGAGGGGTGTCCAGATTACTGTTAATTTTGGTGATCGGTATACATGTACACGTACTTTGATTTTACATACCCTCCTGCACTTAGGCAGCAATCAGTTAATTCGCACCTGTATAAGACTGGACTTAAAACTAATGCCAGCAGCCAATGTGGCACAGTTATTAGGACGCTTGGCACTTTTTTCCTGCCCATTGTATGTGCCAAGTTACAACATTGTTTCCATGTTTGCTCTTTTTACATTGCAAACCATACTTTATGATTTACCTGACTGTGTACCTTCAGACAAGACTCAAATCTTTTCCGCAGTTCAAGATTTTATCACTTTTTTTCATCACTTCTCGCGATCAGAAATTGGATGACTGACACACAGTTAATTTATGTCATGTACCAAGTGATCATTATTTAAAAGAATATTAAATTATGCCCCTTTATCTGTCACTTGTGCAGCTGTGAATGTCTTAACATTATTTTGCTGCTTGGTCAATCAGGCAATGATATAGTCTGCCTGACATTGAAGCAATATTATGTGACTGTTGACATCCTGTATATATGGTGTACTTCTAATCTTTTCTTCAACAAGAGGTAATATATATAGGACCAGACCCTTTTCCGAATTGTGAATTGCTTGACTGTATCTACTTTCAATTACATATTGAGGAAAAATAAAATATGTTCAACCTGACTTGAATCCAAAATCAAAGCATTTTCATGGCACAAAAATACAGAAAAATAATAATGCTAATTATGAAGAATTGTTGAATTCCTGAGCTGCATTTTGTGAGGTCACTAATTTATAGTAAATTTACATTAATACATATAATAGACATTTGTGTTTTACCTGGCATCCAACTTCTTTATGCTAACACATGACAGTTATTTGGAGGCTATATAAAGTGGTGTCTGTCTTGGGAGACGACTCCAAGAGCTGTCTCTCACTGTCTTGAAAGAACACATTCTCAACATACTGTGCTCAGTACTTTTATCACAAATTATGCCTCCTATGAGAGGCCACCTGTCCTCAGAGACTACAATTTGGTCATCCCAATGGGTGGTCTTTCAAGTCAGGTTTCACTGTACATGTACAAATGTAGCAGTTCAACACACTGTATTCTTATGTGGTGTCTCGTTTAAAGAAGGCTTTGACAATCACCAAATTCAACCTGTCACTCGCCATTTTGCAGTTCAACTGTCCCCATTCAGTTACATGATGAGTCATTTTTTTGGCCTGGAACTCCACTGACAACAACGCTATATGCAAAACAAATTCAAGTGTCATTGTGCCCAACAATGACACCGTAAAAGACAAATGAGACGATAAAAGCACAAATTTGCAGAATTAAATACTGTATACACATTTCTTTTGAGTACATGGTGCATATGCATGACCAAGCACTGAGCAGTGGTAGCTTTCAGAGTTTTGAGGGCAATTTAACCAGACTACACTTGCAGTTTAGACAAATTACTTGGAACTTAGCATGCAGAAGGCCAAGACACCATTTTCAAATACAAACAGTCTAAACTTGCTGAAGGATGATGCTTCTTTGTGTAGCACCACTTGGAAGAGTAGTTTCAAATTATTATGGCCCAAAAAATCATTTTTGCACATGTGAACTATAAGATTCCATGCCCTACCCTCCCTCCCCCCTCCCCCCGACTGTAGATACTCTCTCTGTATGCGTAGAGTACCCTAGTAATAAAAAGTTAGTATTTTTGAGACTTTCTCCCTTTTTTGGTAGAAAGATGTATTATTCATCATATCTTACAATCTGGAATTTCAATCTTAGCAAAACACGGAGAAATAATTGTGAATTTTTCACACTCAACATGGTGGTCATCGGTTAATGGACTGCACTGTTTTAATGACAGAAAACTGGGAAATTCAACAAACTCTCCATTTCATGTTCTAGATAATATCAGCCTCTCCTACAAGTCAACCAGTCAAAGAGTAATCTAACCCTTGAGAACAAAAGTACAGCAGACTTCAAAAATGACGAAACTCTATGTCTCACATAAAAATCAAAACATAGGTTATTTTACAACTTGAGGTGTTGATGGCAGGAATTGGCAGTCACCTGAAAATTATCATGGATACATCTGTTTTAGAATATCTACAAATCAACACAGGCAAACAGCAAAAACAGTATATCTCATAACTGTTTTCTTTCAAATATATGTCAAATGATTGTAGAATGTTCCCACATTTTTATACTCCAATATCAGTGCTTTTCCCATGATTTAAATTTGTAAGGCAGGGAAAATTCCATATTGTCAGGCCATTATACATATACCTTCACAATGGCAAAAGAAGGAAGGGCATTTTTTATTTTCAACAAAGAAATATGAAAAAAATATCAGGAGGGCAGAAGGGAGCAAGATAAAATGGAAGGGAGCCACATGATGAAGGTAGGGAGAATCTGCCTCCTTAATTTGCCTCATAAAAACCCTGAATATGACTATACAATATACAAGTTTACCTAAAAGAGGTCATTAGTAAAGTAGAATCATCACCTGCATGCAGCCTGTACAACTGTATCAGCTTTGTTGACAGACGTTTTTTGTGATGGCATGGACATTCTCACAGGCACCATATACATGTGGTTGAGTTGATTCTGTGTCAATATCAGTTTGAAGTCAGGCCTGTTGTTACCGGCTGGTCTTACACTACTGTTTTGGTCTTGAGATCTTCTGTGCATCACATATATGACAAGAAGCTGCTGTTGATTATAGCTGTGTTCATCATCTGCTTGCTTCTTCACTCTAGTTTTTCTGTTGTGCATGTGCTGTATGAGCAAATTTAAAAACAGCTGTGGATTTGCCAATTTGTCCTCAACTGCCAGATCATGCTTGAAGAGATACACTGTGCACAGGTACCCTTCTCACTACCAGCATCATGCATGATGGCGAAGGGAACCAAGCTAGCCAAGATGATGAAAAAATCTGCTTCCAGTAAGTTTCGGGTTGGCTGGTCACATTATTCTGTGTCATAGCTAACATGTAGGTCCCCAATACATGCAACTGGCAGCAGCTGCAGTTGTTGCTGTTCAAGCATACATCTTCTAGTGTTCCCTGTGAAGCTCACATCTTAAGGTGTGGTAGGTGCACATGGACAGAAGCTTTATTGACATTCATCTAGGATACAAGATATGGTCTGACAGCATGACAACAGAAATATACATAGAATACAAAATGCAGATATATGCGTCAAAACTAAATACAGGTGTATATAGGATGGTTCAACATTATTATCATTTTTAACTAGTACTTGGGGTTCTAAATTTCATGACCCCCTCCCCCACTGAGGAATTAATTTTTGGTATACAAATTTATTGGTTAGGTTTGGTTTGACAGATATTCTATACTCATATTGAAGCTCTGCATTTATAAGCAAAGCTTCACTTATTTGGCTATCATTTGACATGTTCATATTTTTGTTCATTATTATGTGGGTTGTCTTTGCTGAATATTTAGCTCAGACAAGGAGCCACTACTCAGAGAGACATGTAACGGTACAGACTCCAAAACACGTTCTGAGTCGTTACCCGCTGAAGACCCTTGAATTTATTTGGGCTTATGCAGCCTATGTCAAAATTCTACGGAAGAACGTGTGCAATATGGATAATAGTAGTTCCATATTTATATAGGTTAGACAGAAACAGGTTAGCTTATGGAGTGTAAAGAGTACGGACTGCAGAACAGCATAATGACTAAAAAGAAGTGTTTTCTAGAGGAAAAGATGAAAGACACAAATATAATACATGTGTGTCTGTATGCAAGTGTGGGGTACCTCTTGATATTTAATCAGATAAAGAGCTCACCATCCTGACATGATTACTACAATACTTTGGAAGAAAGAAGGGGATTAGAATTCTCATATGGCCTTAATCTGCATTATTTTCAACCAGTTTTAACATGAATGATTTGCCAAACTTCATCACAGGAGCTATATCCATGCCACATTTAAAGTTTCTGCTTCAAACACATGTAATGTTTAAACTGACAAAAAATGAGTGAAAGTACAAAAAAGAAAGAAATAAAAAATATAAATGTGGAAAAACAATACGTCTGTGTTTGCACAGACACAACAAATAAATAAGCATGAAAAACCATGGGAGGTGCAGCTTGGCAGATTCCGGTTACAGGGGCAGGGTAACCCCCATTAGGTCTCGTGCAATAAAGTCATTTGTGCCAATGTTACATTGTCCTTTTTGGTTACTATTATAAAGCTGTTATACCCATCATTGATGCTGAAGAAATATTTAACATACCAAATTTCACTAAGTTTTGCTAAGTTCAAGTTATCACAGGTAAGCTAATTTCAAGTCACCCTGTGACCAGAAGCATTAGGTCAAGCTTATCCAGATACAATCCCAACCCAGGTCTCACCCATGTGCGCAATCTTTCAAAACTTGACTAATCTTTGTTGCATTCTTCAGTAGTTATTACAGACTTTTAGAAGTCCTTACCTCAGGTTGTTTCATCCCACATTGGTGGTAAATACTGAGTTCAATGACCATTTTGCTGGTGCCAAAGGAACAGTTACTTGCGCAACCAGACAGAGCATGGGAGGGAAGAACTTGGTGCAGATTGCTACCGCAATATTATTGATAGCCACTTGAAGGCACAAGTGCATGCATTTTACCATCTCACTTCATTTGCCTTTGGTAGAGACCCATTACATGTATGACATCATGATCAAGAGAAACCCCTGTACCTGTGGACCTAATTACATGCAGTAATTTTTTCTTTTTGTCAACAGAAGGCATTAGCTGGATGTCTGCATCATGCTGAATCAAGTCCTTCCTGCCATGATCTGTCGGTTCTGCAAAATAATTGTCAGACTCGATTTTTACAATTAATGTGGCACAAAACAACCCTAAGGAAGGACTTCTTCAAGTCTGTCATTATCACACAAAAGCCAATCTCACATATGTGACCCTATGACCTTGAGAATTAGGCCAAGGCCATCCAGATGTTCTGTGCCAGATGAGAAGCTGTGCCATTTGGGAATTATTCTCATTTGGCACATCACTTTCTAGGAATTCCTAAGCGGCACATCCAAATGAGAATGCAGCGTCACACAGGCCATAACAATATATCCCCAAATGGTGCAGTATCAGCTAAGATTTTCTTTCACTGGTATTTTTCATTGATTATGAAATATTCCCGAATGGTCCAGGACAAGATGAGATTTTTTTTTTGAACTGGTATTTTTCATTTATTATGAAACATTCCCATATGGTCCAGGACAAGATGAGATTTTTTTTTAAACTAGTATTTTGCATTGATTGAAATATACTCCCAAATGGTCCAGGACCAGATGAAAATTTTTAAATATGTATTTTTCACTTATTATGAAATATTTCCAAACGGTCCAGGACCAGATGAGATTTTTTAAACTGTTGTTTTTCATTTATAATGAAATATTCCTAAATGGTCCAGGACAAGATGACATTTTTTTAAGCTGGTACTTTTCATTCACTTTATGATTTTTTTTCATTGAACACATGCAAATATTATTCTAGTTTTAGAAAGTTCCATTTGTAACTTTGCAATTTTCATTTTGTAGGTTCAGATGACACATGCAATGCAGAGGAAGAACAGAACCTGAGAAAATATCATCTAACCTCCCCCTCCCCCCCAAAATGGAACACATACTTTGTGCTCTGATAAAATAACATGACATATAACAATTATTTTAAAACCCTTTTATTCAAAATAAAATATTGGTGTGGAAATACTGGGAGGTGGAGTATGGGTTGGCTGGAGCATAAGGAATTGCATGTCATACAGATTAGGCTCATGATCATTATCGTATAGCCCTTAAAGATAATAAATCTTGTATCATTCAATTACGTGCATTATAAATTCTGACTCAAGTCACATTTTTATTGGCAACCCTGCAATCTTTTGTTTTCATCTCATTGACTGGTTCAAAGTGTGCACTGGAAATGATGGCTGCGATACGGTATCACAGCATTCTCGTTTGAAGTTATCTCTTACCGTGACAGCACTGGTCATGGTAGGACTGAACCTCTGTGTTGCATAATCACGATCGAGTGTTTTGAGTAACAACAGAAGTTACCCCTCGGTTTATAAACAGGCTACACGTCGGTTAACCAACAGTTCCTGACAAGTGGCAGAAAGCAACAAACCCGGTCGAACATAGCCGTTTGCCATTGTGACCTTTGCTCGGTCCTTTGCCAACATTCTCCTTCGGTTGCGCCAAATGAAAATTCTAGGAATGCGCTGCACCGCTTCCGAATCGGCACAAATTCCCAATTGGCGCTGATCAAAGATACAATCCCAACTGGACAAGAGTCTCACTCAGATATTATAATCCAACCAAGCTGTACCAATTAAGGTTGTGAAAATATACATTATTGTTCTTGTGCAAATCTTAACCTTAAATGTCAAGACGCAATCACGTTCATGTATGTGTTGTACGCATCCTTCCCATCAAAACATTCTACCAATTGGGTTGCACCTTCTACGGGTCCCTCATTTGTGCACACATTGATAGATGGCGCTGTGCGCTGTGTGGTAATTCTTGCAATCAGTGATGTTGGCACTGCACGTTTGATTGATTACTTGTCAGGGTGACTGAGTAGAACTCAACAGGGGGCAAGGGAAGCTCAGTGGCATGTTGTGAGTGTGGTGCCACTCTCAGTTCATGTCAGCTTTTGAGTACTTTTGGGTGTACAGCACTGTCTCCGCTGGTGGATATGCAATTCTTGGGACGTTATCAGTATCATCTAACGAGACAGACAAGTTTACATGAAATCATCCTTCAAATTTTTTCCATTTTACATGTTGCTTATGAGTCTGAAGAAAGTGTTGTGCCATCAATCGATAGTTGTGGGATCTATCGATGTGTATGTGAACGAAGAACCCATCATGACAAATTTTATATGCTTGAATCAGAAACATTGGCTGGGTTCCAACTCAGGTTTTGAGGGAAAATCCAGGGTTGGTTATAATCTCAGATGTATCCCTAAGTGTTTGTTTATGCTAATCTATCTGATAAGGCGAGTAATTAGCCCCAGGTGTGCTTGCTGGTACTTTGATTGATTTTATCTTGAAGAGAAAGTGTTTCCTTTGTTGTCACTATGGGAGGAACTTTTTTAATCAATTAGTGTTTACAGTTATTCTTAATATATGACAACAGGTTCACAAAACGAACCTTCACTTGCTGGACACTGCTTCAAGGTAGCTGTTTTCAGCATGATGGAACTCATAGCAAGATCTGGAGATTGGAAGAATGCACACAACACCTGCATACTTTTCTTTTGCAGCTAATTTCAGTTGCAGTAAATAAAGTAACTTTTATTTTGGCTGCAAAAAGGTAAGAATACTATATTGTGTATATGTCAACATTCCAAATTTTGGCAGGAGTCTCCTGATTTGGAGACTACAAAAGTTGTTAAAATGTGGCAATGTTTGGAGAAAATGGTACAACCCAGTGACTTTGTTTTCATCAAATTCATACACCTTTTACCTGGATCTCCTGATTCAAAACATTTGATTTTCATCAACGGCACCACAATGCTGTCAAATACATCGCAAAAATACGATGAGTAAATGCTCACAGACACAGTGTCACCACCATGCTATGTACCGGAAGGCTGTAAATTGTAATTATGTCATTGTTTTGATGTCATCATCAGGTTATTGTGAAACGAGATACGAACTGCAAGATTCGAAGACATCACTGCCAGCACTATGCATTGCAGGGACCTGCACCAAATTAAAAATCTCATGGCGTGTTATTATATTCTGTTCACTTGAGACTAGTATTTAGCCACGCAGGAGGGCAGCTTTGCCTTTAGATTACAGATGTCATAATCAAAACTACCGTTTGTTGTTGTGTCAGTCTATTCCACTGTAGCACTGTGCATGCAGGGACGCGCTACTTATAGTCTGAACAGCACGTCCCTGGTGCAAGTTACCGTACGCAAACCGCAAGGCTGTATGGTTGGCACGACTGACCAGCCTTCAAGCTCAATTGGATCAAGATTCATGAATCAAGTGCAGAAGTTCAACACTCAAGACAAGCCAAAACCTTGCGAACGTTACCGCCCTGGTTCCCTGAAACAGTACAGTACCAAACAATCATCGCCATGAGCAAAGTGTATGCAACATTTACAACCAACTATGTATGACACATCTCTCCACAAGTTATAACTTCGGTAAAGGAAAGAATCTTGCTCTGGACAGACATCTTACCTTGAAATATTCGACCGCCATACAGGTTATGTGTATCACGTGACCAAGCATTTGCCCTGTTGCCTGGCTGGTTGAATGCGACGGCTAGCGGACAGGTGCGGAACTTTTTTTTTTTTTTTTTTTTCAGGGATCAGTTATTGAAGGGTTACCAGATGAAGCTCGTAATACAATTTTTACATTTAGCGTTTTCTTTAGCATTAGAAGAATAAGAAACGTTTGGACGTTCATTTTTCCATGAATGCAGTCGATTACGTGTCCAAGTGCAATCATAGCAACCCTCTGGCAGTACAGTGCAGTTAGCCTTGCCGTTGTCAGTCCAACAGCGACGACAGAACTAATTTACTCTTAAGGCTCAGAACAGGAAAACTTTTGCAAAAATAAAGAAGAAACATAAACTGTAGAAAAGATACTTTTGAACCAGAGATGGTCAAACTTCTATTGAATACTGCCATTGCTGAAATCAAATTAGGTGACTTATTAGGAAAATGACAAAGCTGTATGAGAAGAATATTACTGAAGAAGAAAAGCTCAACCCCAAGAAGTTCTGGAAGTGTGTAAATACTAAGACTAAATATATAATAAAAGAAAAAAGACAAAACTATGTGGGAAGAACATTACTAAAGAAGTAAAGCCCAACCCCAAAAAGCTCTGAAGTATGAAAATACTAAGACTAAATACATAAGAAAATACAAAATTTGTATAAAAGGTATGCTAAAGATGGCAATGGTGAGCAAATGATAAAGAAAAAACAGATACGTTAGCAGGGTTTTTCTGTTCAGTTTTCACAAGAGAACCTGATGGAACTTGGGAATATCTTTCTACAAAGGCCTGAAAATAAAAGAAATTTCAACTGCACTATAAGTGCAGATATGGTATTGACACAACTTCAAAACCTTAAAGTGACGAAATCTCCAGGACTAGATGGAATACATCCAAGAATTCTACGTGAAGTCGGCCATACATGTACCATTGCACAACTTACTTATATCTTCAATACATCAACAACAACAACAAAAAAAAAAAAAAAAAAAAAACTGGAATGGTCATACATCCAAGAATAGCACGGTGCCGCCGTCATGGAAGGATGCGAGTATCACAGTCACGCACGAGGAAATTACAAATTATATGAAGGAGAACTCACTATTTAGTAGCAAGCAGTATGGATTTATTTCCGGACGATCTACAGTTTAGACGGAGCTGTCATTTGTGCTAATAAACTGGGGAAGCCGGCCCTAGAAGCACTGGCCGTCGTCAAAGTTGAATAGAAAATACTTGTCCAAGAAAGACCAGCAACCAAATTATAATAAGCTACTCAGCTGTCGTGTAATTCCGGTAGTATGTATATATCTGGACAACAACATAGACAAGCATTCAAACCATTAAGCAGAGCTGTAACTAATATAGGGTAAACAAAGTGCCCCCTCTCCCAATTTGTAATATCCCTATTAAACAAGAATGGTATTCATACCACTTAACCATGCTAACCTGACGCGGGTATGATTATCAGATTTAACTCTTGCTGTGAGGCACACAAACTCAGGCCTTTCGGATGGAAAAAAATCATAGATCTGATCGTGTAAATGTACATCTGCATACATTCCTGATGACAAATGCTATACATGTACTTCTTTCAGAAACTTTCTTTCTTTCTTTCTTTCTTTCTTTCTCTCTTTCTTTCTTTCTTTCTTTCTTTCTTTCTTTCTTTCTTTCTTTCTTGTCCAACATTAAATTTAAAGACTATTGCACGCAGAAATTCCAATCTTAGCATGGTTTTACTTCCATGAAGGAGGGTAGAGAGATTATGTAATTTAGGGCCATTTTGAAAATTATGTAAATTAGGGCCATTTTGAAAATTACAACCTTGTTAAATCTTCAAAACTATTATATGTAGAGGTACCATACCAACTTCAATTCATAGGTTTGTGCTGTAAGCACACCCAGTGAATCACAAACAAAAGTTGTAGAATTTAATTTAAGTTAATTAGGGACACTTCAAAATTTATAGGTAGACGTATTATTCCAACTTCAATTCCTAGGTTTGTGCTGTAGGCATATCCAGTGAACAAGAACAAATGTTGTAGAATTTGGATCAATACCTTTTAGAGAGACTTGAAAAATAAATTAAATATTGAATATCTATCTCCAAAACTATTATGCGTATATGTGCAATTCTGACTTCATATCCTAGGTTTGTCCATCGTCAGTTTTGTCCAGAATTAAGCTCTCAGACACCACTCAAGTCAGAATGTCTAAACACTGTGTGGCCTTGTAAATGAAGTTAAAGTAATGCAAATTAGGACCAATAATAGCAAGCTTGTAGTTGCATGTATATGTTATAGGAAAGACACACAATAGGCACTAATAGATCATTAGCAGTCAATTGCATATGTACATCACTGGGATTTGCTGTTTACACTTGTGGCAGACGTATAACACATTTATGGTACCATATGGTGACCATTTTATCATGAGTACATTGTGTAGTGTCAACAGTGACCCATAATGAGCTTAACTCTGTACAGGGTGAGCTTATAAAATGGTGCCTTGGCTTGGGCAAAAGATCCCATCAATCATGTTTACTGGAGGCAATGGGCATTGAACCAGTTTTGGATTCTGTTAAGAAGCGCACATTATCTCTGTGTTGGCGCATTTTTAAATGTGATACTTCTGCACGGGATATTTGTATACATTTTCTGTCCCGCTACCTTGTGGATGGCCATACATGCCCTGGTACTTTGATCCACAGACTGGTTGCCCAAGGTATCTCGCCTGTACTGGCTGCCTTTTATCCCAATATGGTGCATAATGATAGTCGCACACATGAGAATGGTATTATTGATAGCCTCCGTGGACTTATTTTTTACAGAAAACTTTATTAAGCCATACAGGGAGGATTTTCTCCTGGTGAGGCTGCTGACCAGATCCTTCTGAGCTTTATGACGGAGGGGTCTGGCTGGCAGTCTCACCGGGGGATGCTTCTCCCCCCGGGGGGGGGGTGGTAATACTGAATATTGTTTACATTACAATGGGCAGCTGGTCTATCTTCATCTTAGTCAATTTTTATTTCTGCCATGGTTATGTTTTATATGTCTATGTCTATGTCTATGTGTATTGATTTGTATTATATTGTACAGATGTAAACTTTTATTCTCCGTTAGCGGAGGTCAATAAAATTTATTTATTATAAAATGAATCAAAGTTGTCATAAAAGTGTACCAGAACAAGCTGCAGTTTCTCACGACATGACAAAATCTTGTTTGTTTGGTGACACTTGACCATTCTGTTTTATCAAGAATTCTTTCTTTATGTCTGGCATTTCCTTTCTATCTTCAAGGTTTGGGGTTCATGCCAAAAGCCTTGTGAGGCTATTGTTTTTCTTAAATTTCTTGTTTATGTTTTCTGTCATGTAGCTTTTCCAGTTTCAATTTGAATGACAGATTTGATTTGAAACAAATATTCTTTGCTAGTTTTATTTTATTTTATCTATTTTATTAGTTTTTGTTTGTTTGTTTTGTTGTGTTTATAATTTTTTGTTCTCTTAAACTCACTCTTTTACAGTTGCAACGTGACAAACTTTTGGGAAACAGAATCAGTGTGATCATATTTACTTTACGGATTAAATAACAGAACATTATATAAAGATCGCTATTGTATTGTAAGCTGACTCTTGTCTTCCAAGATTTGCCGTGCAAAGCTGTGCCTATGGGTGAAAGTGTTGTCAGGATATCTTAGTATGCGTTCTCAATGGATTTTAAGTCCACAGTACCATAGGCTACAGTTCCCGTCGGGGTCAGCGCGTGACACAGATCCCCATATTATACTTTGATCTCGGGGTCTGCGCATAACGCTGGTCCTCTTCCTCGTTACCATGGGAACAAGCAAGTTTCGTTTATAAGAGTTTGCAGGTTGCGAAAATTACTTGACTCTTGAGACAATAATAACATATAAACAAGCATGATTATGTTCCAAGAATGTAATATAGGACATATTTCATATAGGTTACTGCACTTTAGTTGGAAAAATATTATAATTATTATGTAAGTTGGGAGAATTTTAATTTCAAAAATCAGTTTCTATCCATATACATTATAAGCCCATTGTAATATAATGTTAAAATCTATTACTTCATATCAGTACAATGCAAAGGTATCACTATTCATTTTTGACAAGCAGAAATCATCTTGATATATGAATCTTTTGACTCATACAGAAAAATAAATCTATGGATTGATGTTTACTGTTTTACATAAAATAGGAAAAATCAGCTGACACACATGGGCTGCAAAGCTATTGAAAATGCATAGACTTAAGATCTAAGGAATTCGCTGAGTTTTTTAGTTTTTGTATGTATTATGAACTTACAGAGATACATTACAGAAAAATCTCTTTGTTATCAATGCACGGTACCAGCATAGAGGTACTGTGCAGACATCAGTTTTATGTCTATAACGTTGAGAGAAAACTCGGCGTCACTCAAGTTTAAAGTTGAGAATAATAGCTGATCCCTGAAACTACCAGAGGGCGCAGTTTGCCAACAGATGGGAAGCCATGTGCATAGCCGCAGTAATGGCTGCTAATACAGAAATGTAACGCAGGTTGGGATTTTTTGGTTAGTATTATCTACCAAATCATAGGTGGTCGTGTTAACAGTAGTTTTTGTTGACATGTTCTCCTCAACTTGGCACGGAAAAGGTATATGAACGCCGATAAGTTCACCCAAATATTGCAGAACTGCGTATTTTGATATCGTTACACTTTACATAGCCCCATTTCTGAGGCATCGACAGTGTTGTTCTGATATTCTCGTTAAGATATACTCAGTTCTGGATTTCTCAAAAGTTCTGGATTTCTCAAAACCTTTACATTTGGCCTGCTGGGCCGCTTACTTGCTTACATTTTTCTTGATGGCCCGCAAGTCAAATGTGGTTCCAGCTAGTCTTTCAAACTACACATCTGCAAAACATTTGAGTCGAAGGGATATTGTCCCAGGCGATGCAGGTTTTCTCATCTACATTTAGTGGTCCAAAGCCTATCAGTTTGGTGACAGGAAGCTCGTTTTTCCTGTCGTTCAAATTCCAGGTTCTATTCTTTGCCGAGTCACAGCGTACAAAAAGTTACTCAGCCTTCAAAAGGCAAAACCAGAGGCCCCCGCCTTTTTATTCAAGGGTTCACCCAGACCACAATGTCTAACAGAATTCACATTTGTACAAGTCCTAAGAGACTCAATCAATAAGTTGGGACTGGCGGGAGATCTGTTTTTAGGCCACAGTTTTCGTAGAGGAGGGGTCATTACCGCTTTCCTGGCAAAGGTTCCTGCCAAGTGTGGGGTGGTTGTACAGTGTCCGAGGAGGTTAAACTTGAAAATGTTCAGTTAGAGGCCGCCCGCGTTGTCACAGGTGCACTGCGAGGGACCAGCAGCGCCAAATTATACGAGGAAACGGGATGGCATACCCTGGCAAAACGGCGCGCATTGTCTAATCTATCACTAATGTATAAAATGGTGAACAACCTTGCCCCAGATATGCTGTGCTCCCTAATTCCCTCGGTTCCGGATCCTCATTTACAAGCTCCCAATACCCGTCAAAAATTTGATCTTCCACGTTTCAGGGCCCGCACCGTCCTCTTCGACAAATCCTTCTTTCCGTCCACAGTGACACTATAGAACGAGTTACCTGTAGACAAACGAAAATCTCCTTCTATTTCAGTATTTAAATCTAAAATATCACATCCTGTAGAGAGATCATTGGCATTTGACGAATTGTCTAATTTTGGTGACAGATTCAATGCTATTCAACATACCCGCTTACGTTTAGGTGCTAACCAGTTAAATTCATATTTATGCAAGATTGGTGTTAAAGATTCGGCGACATGTTCATGCGGCTTAGCCTCTGAAGATGTGTGGCATTACTTGTTTTCCTGTCCTTTATATACTGTCTTCCGTTCCAAATTACACACGGAAATAGCAAGATATGCACCTTTCACATTGCAAACAGTGTTATATGGTTCTCCCATTTGTTCTCTTCCCGACAATTTCAAAATATTTGCAGCAGTCCATGAATATATAGCCAGCAGTGGACGCTTTAAGCGTGCAGGTATTGGTTGACTCATACATTGTTTATATCTATGCAAGGTAGGGTTGTACCCTCCTCACAACAGGGCATGGTTATCATATCATTTATCTGGGTCATTGGTATGGAACACAACAATCCTGTTACAGTACATGGAGAACTGTAATGTTCTGTCTGTCTCGTCATAGTTTCGTCTTCTTGTTTACGTTACTGTGTGTTTGGTTCCGTCCTGTTCTTGCGTCTTCCTTCTGCGAGAGAGATTCATATAGGGCCGAGCCCTCTTTCTCAATCGCGACATTGCTATCAAATGTACTTCAATGAGTTTGTTGCGAAATAAAAATATGTTTAAACCAAAGGTTCCTGGTGAACTCATTCAGGTATAAGGTGACTGGGCATCAGATGCCTATTTGAAATATCTAGACCTGGATTTGGACTCCAAGCTAACTGTGGGTCACCAGCTGAGAAATTACATCATGCAACTATGAATACTTGAGCCAAGTTTCCAGCTAGTTAAAGTACACAAAACTCAGTGGATAGTTGAATTGCAGCCTTGAGCAGTAGTCTATTTCTCCTCCAAATTCCAGTCTGGTTTGGATGTAGTTGTGCCATGTTTTTCCTTGGTTGGTTCTTGGCGGTCATTGGTCCTCAGGGGTTATTTAAGTTATTGTACCTAACTGTGTTTACTTTCCTCAGTTATTTCATACTCACACATGTTGTAAACCCTGGAGACCTTTGATAGACATTTATTAACTGCCAAGATCCAATAAAAGAATGAAAATACTTCCCCTTTCCTTCTGTCTTTCATGTTAAATAATTTTTTACATTGGTAATCAACCATTTCATGATGATTCTCTTCAAATCCATAAGGGTAAACCTCAGTCCATTCTCTTCCAAATTCACAGGCTCCGCAATCCATATCATCCAAGAAATTATAAGTGCGTTGCGCAAATGTGAGTGACAGGTAGTTTTAAGATGCGGGCATGGTCCATAAGTAGGCCGAAAAAAAAACGAAAATTGATGGTTACAGAATTTAGAAATAAAAACAAACCACACTGCAAGGAAATTTCTTTCAAGAGGAAGGTAAACCACTCAGATTTGGATATACCTAGAACACCTGTACATGCAATGGCCCACTTTGGGCCTTACCCTACCTGCAATAAAGTATTGTGTAATCATATGTGCAGTCAATCATTCCTGCTATAAATAATATGGGGTAGGGTGGGCCTATAACCAGTACGTTGTCACATGGAGCTCATACACAGAAAGGTTTAAAACGAAGCTCGCGTCTGGACCACCATCCCATTTCACGTTTGACATGATTTCTCCATTTCTGACCATATGTCGCTGTGCTCACTCATGTCTGTCCATCTGTCATTCCATCCATCTGTTTGTAAACTATTGCTTGCCAGTACGATAGTGTCTACAATTCCTACATTGACCCCTTGAATTGTTCTTGGAATGAAAATGTGGCTTCCTTTCGTTATTGGTGGTGCCACCTAGTGGATGACCTAATATAGGGGTAAACAATGAGAAAATTAAAAATGCTGTGGTGTGTTTGATTTTCAATGGATCCTTCTGAAATTTGGTGGAAATATTTTAGGGCTATCATGGTTACAGACTACAGTTGTGATTGGCTGGTTGCGCATCCCAACGGAGGTAGTCCGTAATTGTGAAAGTACTGTGTTTTCAGCATGCTGTAGCTTCTGTTTAAATAAAGTTAGCTAAGTCAGGTTTGCTGCATCGCAGAGTTGCTTCATTGGTGGTCATATAGGTGCACTGTCTTCCAGGCCAGGTAGGAATATTATGGTGGGGAAGGACAATGATGTGACCCTGGCAAGAGCACCGTTCATACACCTTTATAAAGCTGACATCCAGGTGTTGTTTCGTATTGCAATTATCACAAATTAACGAGCTGGGAATTGTATGACAAAAATCTGTCCATATTTTTCTGACATTTTTATCTGTTAAATGCCGTTCACGGAATTTCAAAATACCAAAATGCTGATTTTTTAGACTGAAAATTGCTTATATGAAAAATAGAAGGATTTATAACTGTGGTCTGTGGCCTCATGCCAAACCGGAACAGCACTGGTGGTGCCATCTATAGGTAAAAGGGAAATACAAGTTATTATTTGGTGAAATTTATGGAATTCATTATCATTAATTATGTTAAGAAATTATAACTACAGGAACCTTAAACAGGCAATATTCCTGTGTCACATGCAGTCATATGGTAGTGCCACCTGTGGTATTAATTGGAACAACTACCCAGGAGGCCAACAGTTGGGGACCCTCCAGTCGCTTCGCCCTCCAACTCACTGCGCCTGTACCCTGCTGCCCCCTTGAAGGCCACATATCTGCGGCTAAGATGTCAAAAACATTAAATTCATTTTTATTATAGTGAATTAAGATGGGACCACAAAATTTGCACCAATTATAAATAAGGTCAACAGTAAAATTTTGTGAAATTATCAGTGACCTTACCCGATTGTTCAAAGTCATTAACATAGCAGAGCTATCTTGACACCTGCTGAGAAGTTTCATTTTAAATGCACTGAAGTGACTATATTTCTGTATCCACACCCATAAAACGATATTTTTGTTTCGTACAGATGTGTAGTTTTGTCTCGCGTGAACAGAAATGTTGTAAGTTATTTTGGTCAAACATAGGCGATGCTTTTGTGAAGGGGTCTCATTTACACTTTGCGACAAAATTTCTCCAAATATACAACAGATGTATACATGCTTTAAGATTTGCTAAATTGTATCTTAAATCATAACTTAGGAAGTCAATTCTTGGTTTTTCTTTGAACATGAAAGTTTTTATTTTATGAGCATTCAAAAGGTTTTTGGCAGACTTGGACAACTGCCTCATTTTTGGAGCTTCAAAAGTCGTATCATGAAATGGAATATCTAAAAACTGAGAAATGATTTCCCAAGTTACATTCTTATCTTACAAATCCCCCTGAGTTTGTAAGAATTGATCAAATACTTTTTGAGCTAGGCTGTCACATAATTTAAGATGTCATGTAAACATGGTAAAAATATGTTTCCGAGAAATCTACAGTGGAAGGTGAAAGAGAAGATTTGAAAGAACAACAGGCCATTGCATGAAATCTAGTGGCTCCCTTACATTGTTCTTTTGTCTGCAGTATAATCATGCAAAGGGCTTGCCATTGGATGTGTTGTCACAGTGCAAAAAATGTTGAAACACCCTGGAAATTGAAGATTTTTTATCTTATCGTGCATAAGCTGGAGCCATTATGTGGTTTCAGCTTGTTTGTTTTACATGTGAAGGGCTTATTGCTCTTGTGGTCATGAATATGACTGTGGCTTATATTGGTAAATAAACAGGTACCTAATTAGACCAGTTATTGTGTGCATAATGGAAAGCCATGCCTCATTGCACATACCCTGGCAGGTGCATAGGTGGATTAGCATGATAAATAAATACTGACACCTGACTTGACTTTTGGCATATGCTTACAGGGATGAACAATTTAAGGCTTAATTTTCTCACAAAGATAAAAAGGTTACGACAAAGCTACTTAGTATGATGGAATATCACCAATATCTTCTACCGAAAATGTGAAAAAGTCAATTTTGATGGGATGTGATTTTCCGAGCATAGATGGCTCCGATACCTTCAGGCTAGCACCGCACATAGTAAAGGACATGGAACTCTACATGTTGGGAAAGAATATTAAGGGTAACAATACCACATATACCACTAATGATTATGATATATCTGGGAGATTGATATTGTATGATATGGATGACCTCAACCTACTTTTTCAAGGTTATGGAGGCCATGCATTTCATGCAATGATTTTTTTTTCTGTGATGGTCATTACATCATAACTTATGTTTATACATGCATATCCATATACCCTTACAGAAACATTATGTCTGACGTGGAGTCCTGATAGGTGGTAATTACTGGAACTAACATCATAGGTTTCAAAAACACTTCGAATTCATAATGGTGCCTAATTATAATGAACAGCAAAATTTACACCAAATATACATTAGGCAAATGGTCAAATTTTGTTATATGTTGTGTGACCTTGAAGAAAAGGACCCTAAATTCAATGTGTTGATACAGAATACGGCAAATGATACCAAATGTACCGCAGATGTGTATCATATAAGTTTGGTATTGCATGTGAATGACCTTGATTAATTTCTTAAGGTCATGGAGGGGAATGCATTTTAAGAAATGATTTTTTGGGGGGATGGTCATCAGATTATATGTCAGCAGAGTGTTAGGTCCAGGGCCTCTCGTTCAAGATATCTTGGTCAATACTTTTCGTGGTATGTTTAAATACATCCTATGACCCCATCTTTTGGGGTGGTCTTGTAACGTAGGTAAACTTTACTGTAATCAAGTAGATACACAAATTAAACACTGACATATATACCATTTACATACATACATGTAAAAGTTTGTTTGTTTTTTTTTTTTCATTTAAGGTTTTGCTGGACTGAGAACCCACAAACATGGAGCCAAATGTTGCCGAGTCTGTGTCCAGTGCCTCAGATATTGACCAAATACAAGTTAACCCTGGTGAAGCTATTGGGCATAATCCAAATGGTCACAATATAGAGTGTGCCCCAGACAGCAGACCTTCAGCTTGGTATGATGATTCCAAGTATAAGAGATACTGGCAACATCACCGGCAGGTGATGCAGTGGTTTCAAAAACACAAAGTGATGAGAGCCACATGTAGTATCCCAGAACCCACGGCTAATCTAAGTAGTGCTTGCATGTCTCCTACCACTGAACAATGGAAGGCATGTGGGGAGTGGCTGCATTATATGTCACAAATTTCCATGGGCTTATACCAATACTGGACCTATTTGTACAATCCTTATTCTGAGCCAGGTGTTCTAAGGACATGGGACAGTCTGTATCCCTATTCTGCTGGGGTACAATCAAATGTGCCTTTTTCCATCGGTCGGGGACATAGTCGAGGCCGAGGTAGGGGCCATGGTGCTCGCAGATCTTTAGGACGGATACACCAACCCAATGGGAGAATTCATAACAGTATTCATAGGAATATGATGGAAGGGTCAGAGGTAGATGCTGACTCAGAAAGGACATCTAAGACTGAAGACATGGAAACTGATACCTGCAGCTTTCAAATGGAGATTACAGAGGACATGAGGGATTTTTTTGCTCAGTCAGCGAGACATAGGAAACAAAGAGGTAGGCTTTGACACTGTTGATGCAAAATTATCACCTGAGGCAAAGAGGGTTTAATTCAATTTTGGGCAATTGTGACCTTACAGAGACTGTGGGGAGATGGGGCATACTGACATGTGGGCTTCTGTGTTGACACATTTGGATCTCCCTTTTGATGTCTTTTGTCATTATTTTTTCCCAAAAGAAAAACAAGCAAACAAACAAAGTTTTTGGTCAGACGAATTGAAAAATGTTTAAGTTACACTTAAACCACTTCAGTCATTTCCAGCTGGAAGGATATATCCGTAAATTTTGTTATCTTTTGAGCTTTTTTTATGGATCTCCATCTGAACATCATTTTCTAACGTTTTCATATTTACTCAATACTGGCTGTGTCCTGTCAAACTTGGTAGGATGCACAGTGGATAGGTCTCACTCTGGACCAAGTTTGCTCAAGTGGTTGAATTTTTCATGCTTTTTTTTTTTTGCATGTGTAGCTGTACTGATATTGTGGGAACATCTAGAACTTAATTTCTTCAACAGTTTGTGCTGTGTTTTTTGCACACATACATACATTGATGACAGGTTGCAGAGCTCAAGGGGTCACTCAATATCTTTTTGTCCATCCATCTGTTGGTAAACTGTTTGCCTGTAAATATGATACAGTCCACAGTTTTAATTACCATAAAAATCTCAAGACTTATCATGCAGGCCAAAACAAAAACAAAACACCCCCCTCCCCCCCCCCAAAAAAACAACAACTCCACTTTGTTGAGTTCAATATTGGTGGCATTACCCTCAGTGATATATCCAATGTGAGAATATTGTGAAAACTATGGCAACATGAAATATGTAGTGGATCGTGATGAAATGTAAAATTTAGTAGGATGGTAGAAGTCAAAACCTCTGTTACTTATGAATGATACTGGTAAGGTCCAGTTATCCAGATCGTCACATAAGCAGGTTCATCTTCATGCAGGCTACTTAAATTTATCTATTTATATGACAGCAGGGCTATAGTTGGGACCTTGGGCATCTTGTTTTACTTTGTGTGTGTGAATTTATGTGCTTTGGAAAAAAAAAAAACATGATACCTTCTTCCAAATTATACTTGAATTCCCTTCAAACTTGGAGGCAATGTAGCTTGACTACATCTATACCAAAGCATTTTAGTAAGTGGCACTGCTATTATTTCCTAATTTTTAATGATATTTTTCACAATTATAGATCATTTTATTTGTAATGAGTTGTAAGAGCACATGTTAGCATAGTTAGTATTGGGATACTGGTGCACATACAGTTTTGCAAAACCACGTATCATTTTCATTTCAAACTTGGTGGGGATATACCTGTGGTGGGTAACCAAATGATATACATGTATGTATTCAAAAGGTAATTCTTTGGTAATTTTTTGATCTTTTATGATTTGTTTCGCAATTTTGGGAAAAATCTTTAAAATTCTTCACATAAACTGCTTGGCTAATTGCTTTAAAATTTCATCTGTAGGAAAACTTGTGTGCATCTTGTACCAAAGTTTGTTCAAGAGGTGGTGCTACTATTTATGGATTTTTGTTTAGTTTTATAATTTTTGGTGTTTTCTCCCAAACCACTGTAGCTGTATTCTCTGAAACCATGGAGGTATTATATATGTATAATACCTCCATGCTCAAACTTAATTAGGAGTGCAGCTTGACTCAGTTGCTACCAACCATGAACCTTTAGTGTTGCTACTGTAAAGATGTTTAAATAACAAATTGTTCAAATTGTTGAAAGACCAATAAGAATCTATGTCAGATTTAGTTAATTGGAATAAAGTGTACATGTATGTTTGTCCAATTTTTACCAAAAGTGTGCACAAACTAGATCCACTTCACAGTTGGGATGTACTGGGGTAGGTGCCAAGAAAACTAGGTCACAATGTCAAATGGGGATTTGGTCAAGTGGATATGTGCGTTTCCCATTTCAGCTAGGCGACTGGTGCCAAAGGTTGCTGGTTCGAGTCCCACTCGTTCCGAACATTAAATATATGAAGGTCACTTGTAACCATATACTATGAGCTCAAAGTTAGGTCAGGCTCAGGGATGCCTTTCATCTAGTTCAAATAAAGCTGCAGCTGAATTTCGACTGACCTGAGCTTTGAGTTAGGTTGGGCCTTATTTGGGTTCAATGTATCTTGATCAGCAGAGCATGGGTTGTTTAAATACAGTCCTCATGGTCATGTACTTTTTATCCTGGCATGAACTCTGCAGGGATCTATTTTGAAAATAAGTTCTGACCCAGTAAAGATTCAGGAGAACTACATTTTGACTGACAAACTTACTTCAGATTTGTTTATGTATGCACACTTTGAAGGGAAAGTCTTTAAAGGTGCACACAGCCAACTATGAATCCAACAACTCCTTGATCATGAACCTAACACTGTAACCACAATGCCAAAAAGCGTGGTGCACAACAACATGACAAATATTTTGTTTTGGGGTGTATATGGGAAGTAGGTCAGCATTTCACAGTCAAATTTGTGAATATTTCACTACAAAAGAGCTTGTATAATTAAGGGATGTAGGATATAAACTAGGAAAGATGATTTGCTGCATAGCAAATCTGACAGTGTGTGTGTCTTCAATGCATATTGGTATGGCAATGTACAACTATTCCATAACACAGGGGTAGAAGTTTGAATGGCGTTTCTATCTTCTGTTGCTTTGAAGTTATTTAAGATTTCAAATTTGTAATGGTGCTATTTAGCATAATTTAAATTGCTACAACTCTTATTTTTAGTTCATTAGGTGCACAATGGTCAACAACCCCCTTTAAGAAGTTGGAATGACATCTCAATCTATTATAGTGTTAAAGATATTCAAGATTGAAAATTTCGAATACTACTAATTAGCATAATTTAAATTGCTGCTACTTTTGTTTTAGATTCATTACATGCGCAATGGTCAACAACCCCCCTAGTAGAAGTTGAATTGACATCTCTATCCATAATAGTTTTGAAGATATTCAAGTTTTAAAATTTCAAATGCTGCTAATTAGCATAATGGCTACAACTTTTGCTTTAGATTCATTACATGCACAATGGTCAATAACCCCCTAGTAGAAGTTAAAATGACATCTCTATCTTTAATAGTTATGAAGATATTCAAGTTTTAAAATTTCAAATGCTGCTAATTAGCATAATTTAAATTGTTACAACTGTTGTTTTAAATTCATTGGATGCGCACTGGTCACTAACCTCCTAGTAAAAGTTAGAATGACATCTCTATCTATTATACTTTTGAAGATATTCAAGGTTTAAAATTTCAAATGCCCCTAATTTGCATAATCTTAAACATCTTCATTCCTCTGTATAAAACGGTCAAACTTCTTGTATGGAGGTACAATCATGCCAAGTTTGGAGTTTCTGTGTATAATAGTGTCCGAGAAAAGTGTCGGACAAATTTGCTGGTAAAGAAAGAAAGAGAGAAAGAAAGAAAGAAAGAACAAGAATGGAAGATTTGCTTCAAAGCAAATCTGTCTATGTGCCTTCCAAAGTTGTAAATATTAAATGGTATCAAATTTTGTGCTTTGGTACTTCCAATTCCATTCAGCTTATGGCTGGATGAAAATTTCAAAGGTCCAAATGACCTTGACCTTTGACCTTTATAGGTTACGTGTAAATTGCAAAAATGTACAGTGTTACAAAACCCACAATTTAAGTCCAACATGATTAGAATTGGATGGACATTGGCCAAGTTATGGCTAGGTGAAACTTTCAAAGGTCCAGATACCTTTGACCTTTGGGGGTCAAATGTAATTTTCAAAATGTGCAGTGTTGCAATAGCTACAATTTGAGCCAAACATGATCAAAATTGGACAAATTTGACCAAGTTATGGCTAGAAAAAAGCCACCATCAAAAGTGGCCTTTGACCTTGAAATGACCTTTGACCTTGAGATGACCTCTACCTGAAGTGAACTTTGACCTTTAAAATGATATTTGACCTAAAATTGGCCTTTGACCTTGACATGACCTTGACATTTGAGATGACCTTGGCCTTGCTATGATCGAACTCTATACACTCGGAACTATATCTACTATAATATATAAAATATTGAAGATTTAAAACTTTAGTTAGCCCTCATTTGCATAATTTTGAAAAGCATGACCTTTCATTATAAAAAGGCCTGACTTCATCCATAGAAGTATAATTGTGCCAAGTTTGGAGTTTCTACGTATAATACTTTACAAATGAAATGTCCGACAGATTTGCCGGTAAAGAAAGGAAGGAAGGAAGGAAGGAAGGAAGGAAGGAAGGAAGGAAGGAAGGAAGGAAGGAAGGAAGGAAGGAAGGAAGGAAGAACGAAACTAGAAAAGAAGATTTGCTTCAAAGCAAATCTGTCTGTGTGCCTTCCAAAGTTGTAAATATTAAATGGTATCAAATTTTGTGCTTTGGTACTTCACATTCTATTCAGCTTATGGCTGGATGAAAATTTCAAAGGTCCAAATGACCTTTACCTTTGACCTTTAACCTTTATAGGTTACATGTAAATTGCAAAAGTGTACAGTGTTACAAAACCCACAATTTAAGTCCAACATGATTAGAATTGATGGACATTGGCCAAGTTATGGCTAGGTGAAACTTTCAAAGGTCCAGATGATGTTGACCTTTGACATTGGGGGTCAAATGTAATTTTCAAAATGTGCAAGGAAGGAAGGAAGGAAGGAAGGAAGGAAGGAAGGAAGGAAGGAAGGAAGGAAGGAAGGAAGGAAGGAAGAAAGAAAAAGAAAAAAGAATTCCTAGAAAAACAGTATGTCTGTGTTGGCATACAGACATAAATAAAGAACTTGAGGAAAAACAGAAAAGTGTGTGTTGACACACACACTTTAATTATAAATTCAACACCCTGTAAATGAGAGATCTTGACCAGACAGTCAACCCTGAGAGGAGTACATCAATGTATCAATTTAGTATGCACTTTTTACCCATTTAAGATTAACTGAAATTATCCATTGTTGTAAATGCTGTTTACTTCATTTTTTGTGTGAAAAATGGAATAGGTAATCAGTCAACAGTTTTCTCTGTGCACTCTGAGTGCACCCAGAACGTGCAGAGGAACACTGTTCAGTCAGTCTCCAGAGGGTTAAAATACACTGGGCACTGCACTGTCAGGGTGTATTGAACTGCCAAGTCAATATCTCCCATTCACTTGCTGTTTATCCATAATATAGAGACCTGTATGTGCGCTTTGGAAATACTACCCAAAAAACATGACCAAAAAGGGAAACCTGATGCTCCAGTTTTGAAGCCGTAGTTTTCTGATTTTGGGTAAAGTGTTGCACACTGGCAGATTTAACTGATGAAAGGTTTTGATAGAAATTCCAGATATTATCTGCATACACCTCTTACATGTTGAAGAAGATGGTTTTGCTTCCTTTCAGACAGTCTTCAACAAATTCAAAGTACAAAGATTAAATCTCTTGAAGATATTTTTTTGATATCACATATTTTGATGGGAATGCAACTTTTCATTTTCTATTTTGCTTTTAGTGAAATATAAATGGTAGATAGCCAGGATGAAAAACTGTTCCTGACAAAGTGAAATTCTTTAATAGACCATCTCTATATACAAACCATAAAGCATTATTTTCTGTACCTTCTTCCATCCTTATGTCCGTAAGTGAATGTACATTGTTACATTACAGATGCCATAAAGAGGGAAAATGAAGAGAATGGAGAGGAACATGTAGAAATAGTGGAAGGTAAGGCCAAGATATATGTACCATGGTTCCAGAACAATGTCAACTGCTGACTTGGTCACTCCATATTGGTCAGAAAAATACTGCCACAGACATGTTTGAAACATCTCTTGATTTCCTCAAAAGACTCTTGTGGGTCTCCCAGCAGTACCCGGGAAGGTCTATAGGTTTGCACCCTGTCTGTTATTTCCTCTGTGGATATTTCATGCAATGGGCATGTGTTACTTACCAAAATCAGGTCACTGTGACCTTGAACTTTGAACCCTGTCATAGAAAGTGCTTTTGTGGGCCATAATTCCTATACTGTAAGAACAAGAACCATCAAATGTAATAGATACCTCTTTGGACAGAAGTGTGTCATACATAATGAAATTATGTTACTGTGACCATGGCTATTTACACAGTCATTGAAATTGCTTTTTGTGTAGGCCTTATTGCCTATGTTGTAAGAACTAGAGATACCAAACTTGGCATGTGGATAATTCTTCGGATGGCAGTGTCTCACCTACCAAAATTAGGTCAGTGTCACCTTGACCTTTGACCTCAGAAAATGCTTGTATGGACCACAATTTCTATATTGTAAGAGCTGCAAACATGTACAGATACAGTGAAACCTGTTTTGAGAGACCACCCCTAGTGCAAGCCAAAAAGTGGTCACATAAGACAGGAGGTCTCTCAATAGAGGTATTATAATAACATGGGAAAGATGGCAAAAGGGACATAGTAAAATGGTCTGAAAAGGCAGGTGGTCTTTCATCACAGGGATCTCTCAAAACAGGATTCACTGTACCACTGACCATTGATCTGACCTTGGGGGCTCACTATGTGTTGTCTAGCAATACAACTGACCATGTTTACGCCTTGTTTCTTTAGTTTTTATTGTAAAAACCTTTAAGGATATACGGCAAGTTAGCAGCGACTTTCACAAATTGCTCAATGTAACTTTGGATTCAAAATTAATATAAAGTATGGTAAACTGTACATTTTCAGAAAGCTAACCAACCGAGGATGCTATGCATTTCAGGTACTCTGTCACTTGATTGTAATGTTTGTTTAACAATGACACAAGTGATCATCAAAGTTTAGCACAAATATCACTTCAGCTTATTCAAAGTTGAACATACTGGCCTCAAATCTGCAAACTAAAGTTCATACATGTATTGAATCAAAAAAGGGTGTCTCAGATTTTCCAATTTTTGTTCCATTTTGTCACCAGAGTTGATCAAAGGTAGCTTGCTTATGATGTGTCATCTTTTCAACTTCAAACAGATGTATGAAGAACAACAACAAAAGTTCAAAATTTGAGACATGCTTTTTAAATTTATGGGCTATTTATAGTTTACCACTAATTTGATATTAAAATCTATTAAAAGGCAGGAGTTGAAGCCAAATTTGTATCAAAGAATGACAGTCACTTTTATTTGATAATTGCTGTGTAAACATTGTAGCTAGTAAACACTACTACACTGCTACAGAATTAATTATGTATTGTTCTCTTTCCATAAATGTATACTTTATGGACTTTTTGAGTGTATTTAGAGAGTTATCAAAAGAAAAGTGTCCCTCAACACTATAGTCAATGTTAACTTGCCATGTAACCTGAACTACACTCAATGGCTAAAACAGATTTGATATGCTTTTTATTAAACGTATTACAAAATGTAAGTTGCATGGGTTTTGACACCAGCAGCGAAGGACAGAAAACTTGTAGCAAGGGTTTGCTATCAAGTTTAATTTTTGGTAGTAAATCTGAGAATTGAGTAGCAAATCATGAGGGTTTGGCGAGCGCCCATAGCGCAGTCTCCCCCTCCCCCCCCCCCGAAAATTTTTAAATCAAGCATGCAAATTGGTGCATGAGGCACTTTTGCCAGAAACTGCAGAGCTAAATTTGTGAATTTGACCAGCAAAATTTTGGTAGCAAAGGTTTGCTACCACACAACAAATATAGGTAGCAGATCATAAACGTTGGCAGCAAATGCCAATACTGCTGCTAATTTCGACTCTTGCATTCTAAGTTGTGATAAATTAAGGATCATCTTTGTGAATACATGTAAAGATGTATTGTTTACGCTTATTTGATATCATATACACCTGTATACACTAGTGTCATCCCTTGTAATTATGGTAAAGATCTAACATCTCCTTATTTTTGGTATATTTATGTAAATGCATGCGTATGTGGGACTAAGTGTTTTTATAATCTTGTCAAATGCAAGTAGCCAGAACCAATAATGTGTCAGTGACTTGCAAAAATATGAGCAGTTATGTGTATGTTTTTGTCATACTGTTTTTTTAGTATCGGCCAACAAAAATCGTGCCAGTGGTCTGGCTCCCTCAGTACGGCCAGGGTCCAGAAGAACTGCTGAGATGAAACTACTGTATGGAAAAGGAGCAGCAATGATTCATGGGATGGAGACAGCTATGCAACTGACTTATGACCGCAATTGTGACCTCAAACAGCCTAAACTTTGGCCAAATATGCCCCTAAATGTAAAATTTGACTATTAGAGTCCTTCCATTGGTCCTTCAGATGGCAGCACTGTATGCAAGTAATCCCATACAATGACAATTGCTGTACCATGCAACTTTTCTCTCTCTCTTTTATTTTATTTTTAGCTCAGCTGACTTGTCAGTCAGCTGAGCTTATCTTATGGTCCTCCGTCCGTCGTCCGTCCGTCCGTCCGTCCGTCGTCCATCAACAATTTACATTTTCGACTTTTTCTCCAAAACTGTCAGCCAGATCCACTTCAAACTTGGTGGGGATGTGCCTTGGGTAGGTGTCTTCCAAGTTTGTTCAATTGGTCATGGTCCATTGATTTTTGGATTTTTAATGAATTTTTTTGTTCCTTTTTGGGCAAATCTTAAAAAATCTTCTTCTCCGAAACCGCTCCCCCAATTACTTTGATATCACACAGAAACATTCCCTGGGACACATAGTTCTTAATTTGTTCACCAGGTGGCGCTGCCAATTTTTTCTATTTTTTAATGAATTTTTGTGTGTTATAGCTATTTTCGACTTCTTCTCCAGAACGGTCACTCAGATTAAGCTGAAACATGGTGGATATGTTCCTTGTAGAATGGTCAAACAAAGTTGTTCACTATGTGGGAATGCTGCAGATTCCTGATTTTTAACGATTTTTTCAATTCGGGTACTTATCGGTCAATGCAGCTTTCCTGTTGATTACTATGGAAGTCAATGAGCATTCTAATGCTAATTCACATTTTCGACTTCTTCTCCAAAACCGTCATCCAGATTAACTTCAAACTTGGTGGGGATGTACCTTGGGTCGGTGTCTACCAGGTTTGTTCAAATGGTCATGCTCCAGTGATTTTTGGATTTTAAATGAATTTTTTTGTTCTTTTTTTGGACAAATCTTAAAAAATCTTTTTCTCCAAAAGGGCTTACTCAATCGCTCTGATATCACACAGGAAGACACCTAGGGACTCTGTGTTCTGAATTTGTTCACCAGGTGGTGCTGCAGTTTTTTACTAATTTTTTATGAATTTTTCTGTGTTCTAGCTATTTTCGACCTTTTCTCCAGGACCGTTACTCAGATTATGCTGAAACATGGTGGATTTGTTCCTTGTAGAAGGGTCAAACAAAGTTGTTCACTATGTGGGAATGCTGCAGATTCCTGATTTTTTAACGATTTTTTCAATTTGGGTACTTATCTGTCAATGCAGCTTTCCTATTGATTACTATGGAAGTCAATGAGCATTCTAATGCTAATTCACATTTTGGACTTCTTCTCCAAAACCGTCATCCAGATTAACTTCAGACTAGGTGGCGGTGTACCTTTGGTGGGTGTCTACCAAGTTTGTTCCAATGGTCATGTTCCAATGAATTTTGGGGTTTTTTTATGATTTTTTTTTTCCAAAAATCTTTACAAAAGTTTTAATAGGAAAGTTTTAACATGGGAATTTCTTGTAATGGTTATAACTTAAATAATTTTGGCCAGATTGACTTCAAACTTAGTGGGGATGTGCCTTGGGTCGATCTCTACCAAGTTTGTTCAAATGGTCACGCTCTATTGATTTTTGGAATTTTTATGATTTTTTGGGGGGGTTTTATTGGCAAACCTTAAAAACTTTTCACCTCTGAAACTGCTCACTCAATTGTTTTGATATCGTTGATAGACACTTCCAGGGACACATAGTTCCCAATTTGTTCACCAGGTGGCACTGCAATTTTTTTTTTTTTTTTTTTTCTTTAATGAATTTTGTATATGGTTTTGTTATTTTTCACTTGTTCTCAGAACCGTCACTCAGATTAAAGTGAAATGTGATGGATATGTTCTTGTGGAAGGGTCAACCAAAGTTGTTTACTAGGTGGCACTGCTTTAGATTCCTGATTTTTAAGTATTTTCAACTCGGGTACTTATCGATCAATGCAGCTTTCCTATTGATTACTATGTAAGTCAATGGGCATTCTAGTGCTAATTCACAGGACAACTGACACAAAATTTACTGTTTACTTGATAACTTGAGATTTGTTTTGAGTTAGTACTGTGATGCTGCACATGTTAATGTTTTTGTATGAAGGTCATGCTCAGACAGTACATGAATGACTTTTACCTCGTCTCTGGGGTCACAGTGCAACATACATGAATTTTACTCTTCATTATTACTTGAGAACTACTTGAACCTTGATGTTGCACATGTTAGTGTTCTTTTATAATGGTCAGACTTACTCAGAACATGGGTGACCTTGATCCTTTCCCAAGTTCATAGATCTGCAAGTGTGATGAATGTCAAGATCAGCTGAGCATGGGCTGTTCACACAGCCCTCTTGTTTTATTATTTTTGCCATTGGGTCACATTGAGTTAGAACAAACAGGACAGCTCCCATGAGAACTGTATCAAACTTATACTTGGAGAAAAGTCCAAAGTGAAAATTAATGTATGGTAAATTTATATGACTGGCTATATTATACAAGAATATTAAAATAAACCAACAAACTTCAAGTCAGATCTGTTTTGTATATGTATAATTGTAAACACCTTTAGTGCAGTAAATTTGGGAATATTTGATGCTTTAATGTTGGAGATTGTTCCAGTGGAATATAAACTTGAGTGTGCAGTCCAACTCCAAAGTCCATGGAGGAGAAAAAACCAGGTATCTTTAATACATGTTCATGATATTCTCTTTATAAGATCCCACCAATCAATACTCATTCCACAAAAAGAAGTCGTATTATTCTGAGTGTCAATAGCACTTAAAAGAACGAAATTGTTTCCTTTTAAATATTTTTTAAAATTTCATTTCATTTTCTTGGGATGTTGATTTCAACTTTCACTTTTAATAATTTAAATTGGGTTAAATTACTATTCAACCGTCGAAATTTCAAATGGAAAACTACGCTCCGGTAGTTTATCATGTTTATTAAATACAGTAGTCCCTCCTTTGAAAGACCATTCCTTTGGGTGACCACTTCCTTTGACAGACCACAATTATCAGGTCTCTCTGTAGTACTTTTCATGTTATTTATACGTCCTTTGAGGGACCACCTGCTTTATGTGACCACCTTTTGGGTGGCACTAGGGGTGGTCTCTCAAAGGAGGGACTACTGTATGTGAAATTGCATGCTTTATTTTAAGTAGGTGGTTTAAAACTTTAAAAATAAATCGACTGCCCATGTTCTGTGATCTAATTACTACATGGAAAAAATTTAATGGAAGTACTCCCCTTGTCCAGGAACCAATATAATGAATGAAATGTTATGGTATCACAACTGTACTACTATTGAAGGAAAACCTGTATGGTGTAGACTCTGGTACAGGAATGGTGTTAGATTTATATGAGATACAATAGGTGATAATGGTGTGTTGATATCTGTAAATGAAGTGAGAACCAAGAGCAACATTGTAACAAATATTTTGGAATTTTATTCTCTAACATCTGCTTAATCAGGACACTGGAAACAACAAATACCTAATGATCATGCTGAATCATCATCAATGATTCCTGAAGAAATGCCAGTCATATTTATCAAGGATGTAACATATTGGTTATTTATCAATTCACAATTTACTGATAATCCATTTTAGCTTTAAAGGTGGTCTGAACCTTTAATGTACATGATGCAGACTGGATAAATGTTTTTAAATTATCCTTTTCTTGTATTATGAAAACGAAAGTACAGTTATCAGTTTTCCTTGTTATGCAGTTGCACTCAACTCTAGACTGAAGAAACTGGGTATTGTTGAGTCAGAGGCATGCGATTTATGTGCATCTAAAGCCACAATACTTCATTTATAGAATTTTTTTTTTTCCGTATGACATACATTTGGACTTTTTAGCAAACGAATTTAAAACCCTTTTTATCAGCGTACAGGACTGGGGTTCAGGATTGCCTGAAGACCAGACGCCACACTGCAAAGTAGTAGTTAGATCAACAGTGTAAGCCAATGAGTTACAGCTTACAGCCACCAACTCTTACTCCGTGACTCAGATCCTGTAATTCATACAGAAGTACGTCTAGAAAAATATTGAAGATTGGGGGGGGGGGGGAGGGGGGGATTACACGACATTTTCTGGCCCTCCTTCGAACTGAGAATACATTAGAGTAAATTTCATTCCATTTAACACAGGCCTTCAAGTTACTATACCATGTACGTGAGAATAACTGGTAGTTCATCAAACATAAGTCCTGCATGCCAGATCTTATCAAAACTGTTTTTCCACCATATAATGTACATATATGTAATGGAGAAGCTTGACTTCTGAAATACCACAACACATCATGGGCTTAACCACATGCCATTGAGGTACTTCTGCCTTTCCTAAATCCAAACTGAATACTGCAGACATTATCATCTGGCATTATAAATAATTCTAATAACTTAGCACACGTGGTTGATTAGGTTATTGGTTTGAAATCATTAGGCAAGTGCGGATTCATTGCTGATTTCTGAAGGACTGGCACAATGATGCCTACAGTAAACGTGTGGGGGAACAATAGTATAGCGGCAAACATCCCACAGTAGGCTCAGTTAAGGAGATACCCCTCCCCACAGTAGAACATGGCACAACCTGATTTTTTAGATGGAAGATTAACCTATGTTACATAAGAAAAGGATGGTTGTGGTTGTCTATTTTGGTAACAGGACTATTTTTATTGCCACAAATACAAAAAATGGCAATTAATTTGGAGAATTTTTCAAAAATGGAGCTTTAGCTCAAATATCCGACAAAATTTGACCGAGCGAACCAAAAACTGGCCTCTAGTATGCAGGATGCATTGATTGAAGTAAACAAATGATAAAAAGTCTGGCTGTAGTTGTCTGATAATGCAAAAATTCAAATTAATTACAAAATATATGCTTGCTTTATATTCCATTAAATTGGAATATGATGAAAATATATCCCCCCCCTTACTTTCGTTTTGCTTAATTTCTGTTTTTACCTTCTCACTCTTCTTTGATTCACACATATAAATGCTTCCACAAACCCAAAATTGCAAAACACGACATCTTTCGGAAATGAAATACACGTTTGCATTGATATCGGATTGACAGAGTATGATTTTAATGTAATTTGTCGTTCTCTTATAGGTATGCGGCTAGCAAGTGGCACGCCACAACCAACAATTACGTCAAACAACTGAGTTTTTACTGAGGTTTGACAGCCTTTCAGTTCTCTTGCCTCTGGTTTAACTGTCCTTTGATTACCCAGTCCGCACCTTTCCAAGACTCGGGTCCCACCCATTTTGCCTTATCAGGGGATAGACAAACTGCTGATTTTAAGCATGTTATCCCGACAGGTCTTGTGTAGATTTCTTAATCCAAATAGTTTGATTAGCAGCATAGCTTCCAGACAGACGAGAAGTTCCATCGGGGTGTTTTTGCGCAAGCGGAGCTCGTGGGGGTCGACAGCGCTCAGCGTTTTCATATATGGCGTCGTAGAAACATGTATTATTTCACAGACCACGTGAATACAGTATCCATAGAAAGACCATTTATTCAGGTTTAAACAAATCTCAAACTAACTTCAAACTAAAATTCATGAATAAATGGGGATGGATGTGTATTTAGCTGATTTGGTGAGGATTACATCCACGCCAGAAATACACAAGGTAAAACCTGTGGACACAGAACATCGACTCAAATCCGCCTTGGTCCTGGCCACCATTCGGGTCACAATACAAATATTAAAAGAAAAGAGATCCTTCATTAACCAGTGAAGATGTGAATACAAACTGTTCACAGTAATAAATCAGCAAGTACGTGTTTAAATGAAATGTAAATAACAACATTCTGACTTGGATCAAACCCACTCGCCTTCTAATATGCTTCCATACACATTCTGCAATATTACCTGATATTGTCGATTAAGCCTAGGAATCTGCTCTCTCGGAACTGAGTTAAACATGTCATAGTTTGTAATGACATAGTACCCCAACAAGCAGCGCCTTCAATAATACATAATCTGTACCACGGCTATATCAAAGCTTTGTATCCATTAAAAAAATAAGAAAAATAAAAATAACCCTGACAGACCATATGCCTAAAACTGTCATTATCATGGACCTTTTATTTGGCAATTAGGCTAGCGACTAAGGCCCCAAACTGCTCGGGTACCCCTCCCCACCGTAGAACAAGCCACAATCAAATTTTTGAAAGATTATTCAATTTGACATTAGAAAATGATGGTTGTGGTCATTCATTTTGGGGGTAGGTATGTTTTATGGCACGATAAGAAGAATCTTCGGGTGCATATTGTCTAAAATCCAAGTACTGATTTTTGGAGAATAACTGACCCAAAATATTCAGTTTATCAATGTATTTTGAACTAAATTCAGGAGTAATTTAAACTTCTCTAGCAAGACCGTAAGACTGGTTGAGCTGGTTCTGCACTCTGACTCACTCATTGTTCCTGTATAATAGCAAAAGTATCACATGAAAGAATAGTATTAACTTGTTGTTCTTCTCATACTTAATCTAATTCCAAAACGAGTAAGTAATGAGTAAGTAAAGTATCAAGCTTACCAAAGTAGTCACGCACATTGCTTGTTATACATATATCTTGCCCGTCTTCGAAATATTTTTGAACACCTTTATAACGTTTAAAAAGTTCGCCTTCTCTGGGCTTACCCACCTGGGACCACAATGAAAAAAAAAATTTTTACGGTCGATGATCTGGCGCAATTCCGGGCACCAGTATGGTTTTTGCCTGAGTCAGAGTCAGAAAAAATTTATTTGACAAATAAAAATACAAATCATAGACACTTAATTTAAGTGCAGAAAATGTGCATGCCTGGATGACACCAATTCAGAACAAAAGTACACTATTATTGGGGCCACCAAAAGCAGGGAGCTACTGAAAGGCAAACAGATAATATAATTTCAAAATATTAAGATGTTACAAGATGTTACATCAAGATGCTTGTTAAGATTATAACAAAAGCATAAAAAGATTGATAATCAAGATTCCAGAATCAGTTGTTACATACAAAACAGTTTGGCACAGTTCATTAATCTTGATACCGGTTAATGAAGTATATTTAAATGTAATTTGATAAGCAAGGGTAACTGTGTGTTTGAAATTTCTCTGTAGTACAGACTGAAAGGACTTTAATTAGAGAGGGGACATGCTACCTTATACATTTTTCAAAGGTCATATAGGTGGGCCTGGGAAGTGGAACATTATCTCTGCCTCTTGTAAAGTATGCACGAGTCTGACTGGCAACTGTATGAAAATTGTGGAAGTATTGTCGTAATTCACCTTAAATATATTGATTATAAAATTTTAATGATCTCAGTTGAAACTTTAGTTATTTTTAAGATATTTAGTTTTTAGCTCTGCTGACCAAAGGTCGCAGAGCTAAAGCAAATGCTAATGTCTGTCCGTCGGCCTATACATATTGGAAACACTGTAGTCCGTATTTAATGAAGTATATTTCAAAGGTTCAGAGGACTGGTTTAACCACCAGTTGCCTTTTGTGGGTGACTGCCTGTCTCAAGTCAGGAGTGAAATTTGTTTCTTTACATTGGTATTGGAAGATGAATGTTGATGCTTTGGTACCTCTGGAATCTCTTTGCTGTCATTGTTGGGTTTGACATTTATGAATATGACTTTTGCTCGTTAGCGCGATACCATCCACAGTTAGCGTGATACCATCCACAGTTTTCAAGTTAGCCCAATATAACTTTCAGGACTTCTAGGGTGTGTGAAAATCTAAGTCGAGTTCGATATTGCTGGCGCCACTTACATAATCATGTAATACAGGTGTCAAAATGTGAAAACCTTGTGAACACTCTTAACATCTTTCATTTTTTTTGCAGATCTTCACCAAATTTGGTGGGATTGTGGGGGAGGTCAAAGCCTAAGTTAATGATGATACTAGTGACACCACCTGTAATTTGACAGAAATTGTGGGCAAAATCTGTTTTAAGATGTAAAATTCCATATTTGGAAAAGTAATTGGATTAGACTTGCCAAATATATATGATATATAGACCATGGCCAAAGGTAGAATGTTATGTAATATCAATAACCTTGACGTATTTTAGTGAGCTCACCATACCTGTAAAGTTGAAAAGGTGATTTTGCAATGGCTTGGTGTAGCTTGGACATCAGTGGCAAAGAGAATTGAGTCTTTAGATCAAAATTGCACTTGATTACATAATACATAAAACTGTACTTGGTGACCTGCTCTTTTGGTCAAGTCCAAGTTTATTGTTTTTCCTCAATAACTCGAAAAGTTATTATCCGCTTTGAACGAACAGACTATATATTGAAAGCTGGATGTTGGGTGCATATTTTGAACAGCAACAATTTTGAATCCGAGTTGAAGGTCAAGGTCAAATGGCCAGTTTGAATATTGGAGTCATCTCGTGAATGCTCTGCACCCCACAATTCTCGAGATATGCCCATGTGACATTTAGGAGTTAACAAGTGTATAAAAATCTTTGTCGACATCAATGTTGGTGGCTCCACCTGTAGTGTTATGTAATATACGTCAAAATGTGAAAATCTTGTGACCGCAGTATTGTCCACAGTTTTCAACTTGGCCGAATACAACTTTCAGGACTTATAGGGGGTATAAAAATCTAGGTTCCTTTCGATATTAGTGGGGCCACCTACAATATTATGCAATATATGGGTCAAAATATGAAAATCTTGTGAACATCTTTAATTTGTAGCAGATCTTCACCAAATTTGATGGGTTTGTGGAGGAGGTTAAAGTCTAAGTTGGTAATTATGCTAATGGTGCCGCCTATAATTTGATGGCAAATATTAGCCAAAATGTGTTTTAAGATGTAAAATTCCATATTTCGAAAAGTAATTGGATAAGACTTGCCAAATTTATAGGATATATAGACAATGTCCAAAGCTAGAATCCCATATAATATCAGTGACCTTGACGTATTTTTGTTAGGTCACCATGCCTGTAAAGTTGAGGTGATTTTGTAATGGCAGGGTGTAAATTGGACTTCAATGGCAATGTCAGCACAGCACCAGGCAGTCCCATGAGCCTTTTGTAATACATAATCTGGGTGTCCTTGATCTTCTGTCCCCAGGTCAATGAGGACATCAAGTTAACGACTCCCTGATTGTTGTCTTGGCACATGCAACAATATTCATCACAGGAGTTGCACAAATAAGCTATGATTACATGTTGAGCAAAGTGCCATCTGGTGGACAATTTTTACACTAAATGTACATAAGCTTTATATGTTCAAAAGCCACTTGAGGACTCACAGCTTTGAAATGAACAGGTGCAATATAGCCACGATGTCAGCAGAGCATTAGGCCCATGGGCCTCTTGTTCAAAGAGTGGATCTGTGTGTGCATTAAACTTTTCAGAACACACAAGAGGCATGGGTTTTTTTTCTGTAAAAGGAAAATGAGTTTACACGATAAACCAAAAGCATAAATACAATAAGAACAATAATCATATAACTGAATTCAAACTACTTTTTCAAAAAAAAATTTAACATGACAGGGAGAAATGATATTGGTCTATAATTATTGAATCAGACAAGACTTTTGTTGGAGATTTTTATATTGAATTGTTGAAATTAAACACCAGACAAAAGTATGCTGAATATTTAGATTTGATGATTTGTAATGGTTTCAACCCTATAAAGTAACTTTGCCAACGAGGATTACTGAGAGATCAGCAACATTAATCTATCATACATTTTGTAACTTATCACACTGTGGGAAATCTAGCACATTTGAAACATTTGGCTGGGACACAGCGTGCTTCTTTAGCAGCTACATGGATAGCACCAGATTTTTCTTCTAAATTATCATCAACCTCTTTCTGAAAATTACATGTGTCAGAATTAACATCTGTATGAAGCGGTCCATTTAATCGACAGAGTTGTCAAAACAGTCCTTATGGACCTTAAAACTTGTGTTTTGTTGGGTCAGTGCCAGCACTATTTGTGAGTAGAGAATCATATATAACAGATGTCCAGTACTAGTGGTCTCTTGGGATTACAGGCTGCCTATTAAAGAAAGCCCGTCACAACGCGTCTCTGTCTGTTGCAGCAAATTCATTGAATTCTGACTTACACGAAGAAGAAAATTGGGCGTACAAATGGTTAGTGTCATTTAATCCTTCTAAAATTAGCAATGTGATTTTATCAAGGAAACGTCTTGCACGCCTTCATCTGGACTTAATCTTCACGAATGAACCAGAACATAAGCACTTGGGATTATTGATATGATCTGACTTAATCTGGACAAGTCATATTCATGAGTTAACCACCAAAAGCATGAAGATGGTTAGCATTTTGAAACATCTACTTTATAAGGTCATTTTTAGAATACTAGTCTGTCGTGTAAAATGGGTGCACAAGAAGCGACCGCGAGGATCTAGAGAAAGTCAATCTAGCAGTTGCAAGAGTCGTTACAGGAGTGAAAGCTGGAATGAGCCACGATCTAATTCATCAGGAATCTGGTTTCGAAAACTTGTCAGACAGAAGAAGCGAAAGTAAACTAATTATGTTTTACAAAATTCTCAGGGGTGATACACCCAAATATTTGACAGATTTATTGCCAACTTCTGTCAGGCAACGAAACAGGTATAATGTGAGATTTGGATACAATTTTTCATTAATTCGGGCACGAATTATAATTTATTCAATGCATCCTTTTTAAGGGTCCACCCCATAGGGGGACCCTTTCTGTTTTCGGGTTGTCCGTCCGTTCGCATGTGCACATTCTCATTACCGCGATATCTACAGAATGTCTCTATGTATTTTGCTCACATTTGGCAATATGCTTACCTGGCAAGATGAACTGATTAGATTTTGGTGTCACCATGACCTAATTTGAGCAAATAACAGGCCCTTCAGTCAACGCTTGCGTTTGAGGTATGTCTAGTTTCCTTCAGCTGTTCGTCTCTGGAATGATTTGCCACCTTCCACTCGTGATGCCGAGTTTCTAGACCAATTCAAAATTTCATTAAATAAAAATAAACCTAAAGTTAGTCCACTTTTTTTACATTGGGTCTAGAAAAGTAGTGGTTTTACGTGCCTGTTTCCACATGAAGTGGAGTATGCTCAAATATTTATTTAAAGGTCCTCTTGATTGACCATGGTAAAATTTGATACATGGGTGACTCATGGGTTGTTCTCACCATGCAGTGCAATTTTTAAAAAATGGATGTGAAAATATTACTTTTATTCATATTTTTATTTTTAAAAATCACTGCGCCTTCAATCGCCGCTTTCCGTTCATTTCCGACACCCACAAGGCGCGAAAGGCTGGTGACGTCACAAACGCAACACCGCTGGCTGAAGGGGAAGACACCGACCATGCTAGCAAGCCATGGCTGTCAAGTGTCACTTGGTTTTTATATATTTTATTCACCCTTTATCAGCATGATTGTCTTCTTCTGACCAGAGGGGTCAACATAGGGCATTGCCCTTCTCCCCAATTGTTTTCTTTTTGAATAAAATATGTTTAAACATAGCCATACTAGTTCTATACAGCTTGTTTACATTCCCCAAAAGACCTGAAATTACGGAGAGGGTGGACCCGTACAGTGAAAATCTGCAGGGACAAGTGGCAAGGCCCCGGGAACCAATCTAACCTAAGTAGCGAACACTTTGTGGAAAGTGACTGATTTGTCAAATATGACGATGTTTAGGATAGGTTGGGCTAGAAAAAGCTGCTGCTGTTGCCAAATACGGTCTCATCACTGGCTAATGGAATAATCCATGGAACTCGCCAAATTAGGCATTATACTCATTAAACCAGGAACAGGGATTCATTTTTTTTTTTCAAATTTAATTTGAATTCAAACATATTTATCTAGGCTGGATTACCCTATGGTGCATGAAATGACTAATATAATGGGTTCTCCAGACATGGAGAAAACACAGTATATATATACACAGTACATACAGGATATTACAAACTATGTTACCAGATCTTTTGTACATATGTAAAATATAAATGTCGTGATACACAAGTAAATCGAAGTTGTAATACCCAGTACAGAATATATGATAGAGGTTGTGACACAAGGCATATAACAATTCACTGTTGACAGGGGCAATAGGAAAACAAAACAGTATTTACAAATTAATGCTCACTATGATTCTGATTTCAAAGCTTGCATAACAGCAAAGTGTCGCTCTAGTAAATCTAAGAGTGTGTATCACATAAATATCAATCGAATGTCAAAGTGATAACCCTGGTCTAGGATGTTGTTACAAAGTAGCATTGTAACAAGACCTCAGTGTGCTTAACCATTTTGATTCAATTGATGGGCAAAATGGGTGGAAAATATTGACGAAGACCGATCTTGTTCCATACCCAGGTCCTAGGTTGGACAGTCTATAATAGGTTGAGTTAGCTGGCCACTGTTATGTGTATGTCCAACTACTTCTGTATATTGCGAGGTGTTTAATCCCATAACCAGATAATATTTGTTTGGATAGATACCACATTCACGCCTCATCTGCACAGCTGCCAAGACCAGCGGGTGGCTGGCCTTCCATCTTTTTCAGTCATGTGCAAGTGTTTGTGACACTCCACGGCTAGCTCCCAACGGGCTCCCAATAATCGGGTGTACAAAATTCCATCTCCCTGTACCTTTGTCGTTCATATGGAACCAGAAATTAAGTCTGTCACAGTAAAATATTTACAATTATTACATAATGGAAACGATCTTAAATAAAGGATATCATAAACACGTACACTGATGACAATGTATACGGAAACGTAAATCACTGCCCTCCAAAGGTCTGGAGGTTACTGCTGGGTAGGAGTTATACTGATGTTGAAATGTGTTTCTATGGTGCTGCAAATGAGGCTGTTTTTTATTATTTTTTCGAATGTGGGAATTTTATAGTGGAACGATATAGATTACAAAATAGCGTAATTCCATTTGTTCCATTGAGAGCGCACTTTATTGTTTGGCTCTTAAAATTGTACTTTTCAAGAAAACGAAAACATTTTCAGGCTGTACAATCGTACATCAAATCCACAGGCAGGCCTGGAGCTGTTACAATTTTTAGAAACAGACGTTATTATGGGTGGTGAAGTAGTGCTTCTCTGTGATGGCTTATCCATTTATTTCCCTGTCTGTGACGTTTTGTCCTGTCAACAGTTATTATCGTTCTATCTCTCTGCGTGCAGTAGTGTTCATTCAGATAGTGGCGTTTTATTGTTGTACCTTGTCTCCACTTCTCTTTCTCTTTGTCTTGCGAAAGAGATTTATATAGGGCTGCGCACTCTTTCCCAACCGGTTTTTTTTTCAAAAAACAAAAAAAAAAAAAACAAAAAAACAAAAAAAAAAAAAACAAACAAACAAAACAAAAAAACCAAAAAACAAAAAAACACCCCCCCCAAAAAAAACAAAAAACAAAAACAGCACAAATAAAATGAAAATAAATATGTTTAAACCAAACCCATATATTGAGGTGGGAATGGCACCTCCGCCCACATTAGTTTTGAAAGTATGGAGAATTTAAATTTCAGTTGCCAGTAGTTTGCATAAGTTTGTAAAGTTTTATTCTTCAAAGCTAGAATGTGCACTTATATAAGCTTTGTGATCATTCTTGCAAATATAAAAACATGCAAGTTCATCTGTGATACAAAAGAATGCTGTGGCAGCATATTGAAGTTGCAGCGAAAGCACTTTTGGGACGTGGCGCAGTTAAATGCCAAGTGTCATTTTGCCAGGGAGTGTTTCCGTGATCGCCGCTCTTGCTTAAAGGTGCCAAACGCCAAAAAATTTATTTTTTGTCCAAAGTGAAGGATCATAGCACTTTTCTGAAGAAAAATTTCCACATTCGCACAGGAAAATAACTTTATTTGCGAAAGAATTTCCCAAGACGTGCCCGCAGTTTGCGCCTTTTTGGCCATCAAGCGGGCACTGGGTCGTGACGTCAGGGAATAGTCCAGATGCCAGAGCGAGAAAAGTCTCTTAGTTTTCGAGTAACCTTGCTCACGTGGATGAAACTAATTTTGTTTTATAGGCAATACCTTGGGCCATATGAATATGCAGCAAGATTAAAAAAAAAAAAAACTCATTGTAAAAATTGGGAAATTTGGGGTCAACGGTTAAAAATGCAGAAAAATATTATACGTACCATATTTTACTAAATTTTTTGTAACTGTCAGATTTTTTAAAATACACAGCTAGCATTCTTTATACATTTACAAAAGTGAAGGAAGTCAAGGATACATTAATGGAAAGTCATTCTGTTGCAGGTCAAGGTCATCATAATTGACCTTAAAAGCTGAAAACTTGAAAAACTAGCCAAATGACTTATTTTCAATTCATGCTGAAATTTTGTTTGTGTCGTCCTAAAGATAAAGTTGTACTTTTTTGATAGACAATATCCTTATGCACAAAACCGCTATAGCTGCATCCTAAATTGGAATAACAAAGTTAAAAAAATTGAGGTCATAGGTCAAAACAGCAACACAGTTATATTCCAAGTATGTCAGCCCTAATCTGTTATAACAGTCGTATTTTACAAAATAGGAAGAAAAATAGTTTATGAAAGATACACATATTTGTGTATCATCATTAATGATTACGTAATGTATGTTCTGTCACAAGGGCAAGGTCACTGATATTGAATTTTGCAGAAAAAAGTAACATGTAAGGGAAGACCTAGTTTTATTCCCTTTCAAAGACCCCTTGTCAAGTAGGAAAAAATGGAAACGATGAAGCCTAAGATTGGAACAGTTCAGTTTCACGACTTTTAACCACACGTACTTGTATCATTTTTGATTATTTGTTTAAGTCTCTGAAGCATAAGTTATGATCCCTTAATCTGATCACCAGATGCTATAAATTAGAAGACCACTGGTTGCAGCGGTTTAAATTTGTGCCGTCTGGCGTCTTTGCTCCTCGTTTTGTGATCAGATTGAAGATGGAAGAGGGAAGTCCATTTCAAAAGTGCAACCATGTGATATTCTGTACAATAATATTCAGCACAATTTATTCTATATTTCTTTTCGTCAAAATATAAAATCTACCTGATTTTTAAGAGGCTGGACATGCAAGCTTTCACCTTCTATTGCAGCATATTTCTCTTTAAACTATTGCATCATAATATTTTTTAAGTCGTTCATTTTATCTGAAGGTATTAAAACAGTTTACGTGAGCAGTTCATGTCATCATTCATTCAGCACATTTCTAGCGCATTCCTATTGTGAAACAGTATACTATGCATTGAAACTTGCACGTTAAACCTGATCTGATACGACTGTAAAACTAAGAAGATAAATGTTTAATATATTGTGGGCATAAACTGACAACAAACTGATGACATTCCTGTTCTGGAGATGCACAGCTAATCAAAATTATTTTCTGCAGTAATTCCTGTGATGTGGGGTACAGTGAAAATGACAGCACAGTGAAACTAAGTCAATTTACATGGTACAAATAACTATTGTCTGGCACTCATGGAACTGTATTGAAAAAAATGGATGATAGTAAGACAATGAAAACCTGACTGCATGATCACCTCATCATCACCATCATGTGAAATATCATTGCAGTACATAAGAGCTTCACTTCATGGTATACACTAAGTGTTATGTTCTTCAAAACTGTTAAATACAATGTCTGGAAAAAATAATATTACTAAGAAATTGCTAAAAATTATGGATATTTAAAATTTTCCAATGGCAGCTTTGTCTTTTAATTGAAAAAGTCGGGCCATTGTTCGGGATAGCATAGGCCTATGTCTAGGCCTTTTGATGTACATTATAAAGGCTGTCTTTTCATCCAAATTTTGTTTTCCCTTTTTTCTAAAGAACTTGATATTTTCTCAAGTAGAATCCCAACCTTTTTCAGATTTGAATCACAGGTATTTCAGGTCTTTACAGTTATATAGTGATTAGCAATTTAAATTGCTGTGTTTGAATTGTTAAAAACGAAACGGTGTTATATTTATTTCCTCCATTTGTCAAATTTTGGCTATCTGTAGCTGGGCTTCACCTCCAAGACTCGGTAATCTGCAACAAGATATATTGAGCCATGAGACATCGTAAAGTATATATTACAAGTTATGGTGGTGGAAACATGAACACATCACATCCCATCCCACCCACTCCCTTTGACGCATGAAATAAGATTTAAACAAATAAAATTGTGCAAGTGGGGGACGTTAGAGCAAGACAGCACGAGGACTGTACGCAGCTGGACAGCACCATTACTACACCATACTGCCCGGTACCATGAACCCCAAACATGGCGTACACCCGAAGGTGAGTTTCACTCCCGGGTTTCACTTGATTTAACTGGCACTGGAACAGCATCGGGTGGCTCTCCGGCGAGCCGCTGTTCCTAGATGGTAGCGCACCAAAAAAATTAATATCTTTCCCAAGGGAAAGATGAAAATATGTCATTCATTCGTGAAAGCAAGTGGTATCTCCATCGAGATTTTACAGTGCTTGACACATTCACTGCTTATACATGTATTTATTTTTTTTACTGGTATATTTTCCCACGTTATTTTCTCAGTTTTCATTAAGTAAAATATTTTTACAAATTTTTCTCCTTTGTTTTTGGTACCACAGAACATTATGTGTAAATATATAACAACTGAGATACTAATGAGCTTCAAAACAAAAATCTTACACGTAATATTTTGATTGAGCACTGGTCTGTCTGGTATGCTGGTGACGGTAGAATTAATAATGAAAAGACATTCTAGTTTCAAGAACTATTGTTATGGTACTGACAGGCAATATTTTTCTTTAAAACAGCACTGATGAACTCATCAGTTTCGCAAACATTTTAGAAGTTACATTTTCTTTACCTGTTTAATTCTGGCGTCCGGAACATTCACACACATTACAGGTAAGCTCACTTTGTTGAGCTTACCTGTAATGTTCCTTTTACTGTCACTAATGTAAATACAGAGCATTCAAATGACAAATACTTCAAAACAAACATCATTTATCATCCTACAACCATTACTCGGGGTGTAAAAATTTAATTTATGAAGTTGATATCAAAATTGTTATTACTTTCTTACTGCTACAACCACGTTAAATTTGCCTCGCAGGTAAAATTTCAATTTTTTCTGCATTTTAAGACAAACATTGAAATTGTGGAACGACACATTTTGTCATATGTAAACTGCTGACGTATTTTTTTTAAAATTCAGTCTCATAATTGTGTTTTTATATTGAAGTAATATGGCTTGTCTTTTTCTGAACTGCCACATTGTAGTCAGGTGCCCCATAAAGTTCAAACCATTATTGAATTGTAGTATATACTGTGATTTGACCCAAAAATAAGCATTAAAGCGTGAATTGGCCTGCGTGACTAACAAACTGTCAATTTTGTACTGAAGTTTTCTCTAAGAAACAAACTTGCTTACCATTATGATCGCTTCAGACTAAACGTGACGTAAAATTTTGCATGACATCTATAATCATGGCGACGGAAACAAATACATGCGTGCACGCCTCTGAGACTTTAACGCTAAACTGATGACATTATGGACCAAGCTTTCTCATGCTATACACAGTTCCTAAACTAATCTTAGTTATGTTACATGCAAGTAATGTGACACATTTACATTTGATTTCACGTTATTTATCTGAAAAGCGAATAGGGAGCGGGAGGAGCACATTATGACATATGATCTCCGATGAGTCTCGATTCCGTTTCTATCTCAACTAGCCAATGTGTACAAACCCTAATGTGCTCATAGATTCATCCTTTTTTTCTTGAATACCCAAATCTGGAATATGTTTTAACTTATCACATCAACATTATTCCCAATGAAGTGACAAAGTCTCTTGCTCTAGGCTGGGGAAGTTCCTTGACACCAAGAACTAGTAATTAAGTTAAAAAAAACACACACACACAAACTAAAGCCTGCAACACAAAAGCAATTTATGAACTGGATGGAATTATTCGTTGGTTTTGTGTTCAAGCCTATATTTTGTGAGGAATTGCAGAGTTGTCCTTACTACGTCCTATGTGTTACTCTCTCAGGTACAAAAAGCCACCTGGTCACCATTAAGTTATACGAAACGCATAGTAACCTATGGTGTCCCCCCCCCCCCCCCCCCGTCTGCTTATCGGTTGAACCTATAGTATTCATTATCCAAATCGTGAATAGATTTTAACTTACTGCATTAACATTATTCCCAATGAAATGAACAAGTTTCTTGCTGTAGGCCGGGAAAGCTCCTTGACACCAAGAACTAGTAAAACTCACATACACAAACTATAGCCTTCAACACAAAAGCAACTTATTCTGAACTGGAATGGAATGATCCGTTGCTTTTGAGTTTAGGCCTATATTTTGTGAGGAATTGCAGAGTTGTCCTTACTACCTCCTATGTGTTACTTCTCCCAGGTACAAAAAGCCACATGGTCACCTTAAAGTTATAGGAAACGCATATTGTAGCCTATGTTGACCCCTCGTGTGCCTATCGGTTAAACCTATAGTATTCATTGTCCATATCTGGAATAGATTTTAGCTTACTGTATTAACATTATTCCCAATGAAATGAACACGTTTCTTGATGTAGGCTGGGAAAGCTCCTTGACACCAAGAACTGATAAGTTCAAAACTCACACACACACAAACTATAGCCTGCAACACAAAAGCTAAATTTATGAACTAAAATGAAATGATCCGTTGCTTTTGGCTTTATGCCTATATTTTGTGTGGAATTACAGAGTTGTCCTTACTACCTCCTATGTGTTAGATACAAAAAGCCACTTGGTCATCATAGAGTTATGTGAAACTCATAATGTAGCCTATGAAAAACATGGTTTGTGATATCTATTGTCAGTGGCCTGTCATCCCCCAAACTCTAGAATACTTCCGTACACATTGCCTCCTAATTTGAAAACTCAAAGGGCCAGATGCCAACATACAATTAGTGGTCATGCGTTCTCATTTCTGGTACCTGGATCTACACTCCAAAAATACTAATGCACTCTTCTACATGCTACTGGATATATCGATTCAAACAGGAGAAAATTAATCTGAATTTTAAAAGCATGTCACAAAATTGCAGTCATGAATTGTGTCTCGACGATAGTCGGACTTTCACTGTGTAAGATTAGGAATAAAACAAGAGGGCTGTGTGAACAGCCCATGCTCAGCTGATCTTGACATTCATCACACTTGCAGCTCTGTGAACTTGGGAAAGAATCAAGGTCACCCATATTCTGAGTAAGTTTGACCTTTATAGAAGAACACTAACATGTGCAACATCAAGGTTCAAGTAGTTCTCAAGTCATAGAGAAGAGTAAAATTCATGTTTGTTGCAATGTGACCCCAGGAACGATGTCAAGGTCATTCACGTACTGTCTAAGCATGACCTTCATACAGAAACATTAACATGTGCAGCATCACGGTACTAACTCAAAACAGAACTCAAGTTATCAAGTAAACAGTAAATTTCGTGTCAGTTGTCCTGTGAATTAGCATTAGAATGCCCATTGACTTACATAGTAACCAATGGGAAAGCTGCATTGACCGATAAGTACCCGAATTGAAAATCCTTAAAAATCAGGAATCCAAAGCAGTGCCACCTAGTAAACAACTTTGTTTGACCCTTCGACAAGAACATATCCATCACATTTCAGCTTAATCTGAGTGACGGTTCTGAGAACAAGAGAAAAATAGCAAAACCATACAAAAAATTCATAAAAAATTAGGAAAAAATTGCAGCACCACCTGGTGAACAAATTGGGAACTAGGTGTCCCTGGGAGTGTCTATGTACGATATCAAAACAATTAGGTGAGCGGTTTCAGAGGAGAAGAGGTTTTAAGGTTTGCCCCAAAAAGAACAAAAAAAGTCGTAAAAAATAAAAAAAAACAATAGAGCGTGACCATTTGAACAAACCTGGTAGAAACCCACCCAAGGCACATCCCCACCAAGTTTGAAGTAAATCTGGATGACGGTTTTGGAGAAGAAGTCGAAAATGTAAATTAGCATTAGAATGCCCATTCACCTACATAGTAATCAATAGGAAAGGTGCATTAACCGAAAAGTAGCCGAATTGAAAAAAAACGTTAAACATCAGGAATCCGTAGCATTCCTACATAGTGAACGACATTGTTTGATCCTTCCACAAGGAACATATGCACCACATTTAAACTTAATCTGAGTGATGGTTCTGGCGAAGAAGTAGAGAATAGCTATAACACATAAAAAATCATAAAAAATTAGAAAAGAAATTGCAGCGCCACCTGGTAAACAAATTAAGAACAAGGAATCTTTACGTGTCTTCCTGTGTGATATCAAAGCAATTGGGTAAGCGGTTTCGGAGAAGAAGATTTTTTAAGATTTGTCAAAAAAAACAAAAAAAACAAAAACAAAAACAAAACCCCCCAAAAAACCCTAGGAAAGATGATTTGCTGCATAGCAAATCAGTGTGTGTGTCTTCAAAGCGTATTGGTATGGCAATGCACAACTATTCCATAACACAGGGGTAGAAGTTGAAATGGCGTCTCTATCTTTTATTGCTTTGAAGTTATTTAAGATTTAAAATTTGTAATGGTGCTATTTAGCATAATTTAAATTGCTACAACTTTTATTTGTAATTCATTAGGTGCGCAATGGTCAATACCCCCCTACAAGAAGTTGGAATGACATCTCTATCTATTATAGTGTTAAAGATATTCAAGATTGAAAATTTCGAATACTGCTAATTAGCATAATTTAAATTGTTACAACTGTTGTTTTAAATTCATTGGATGCGCACTGGTCAATAACCCCCTAGTAGAAGTTGAAATGACATCTCTATCTATTCTACTTTTGAAGATATTCAAGTCTTAAAATTTCAAATGTACCTAATTTGCATAATTTTTCTTTATTCCTCTGTACAAAAACGGTCAAACTCCTTGTATGGGGGTACAATCATGCCAAGTTTGGAGTTTCTATTTATAATAGTGTCCGAGAAAAGTGTCGGACAAATTTGCTGGTAAAGAAGAAAGAAGAAAGAAACAAATAAAGAACTCGAGGAAAAACAGAAAAGTGTGTGTTGACACACTTTAATTCATTAAAAATCCAAAAATCACTGCAGAATGACCATTTGAACAAACCCGGTAGAAACCCACTCAAGTACATTGCCACTAAGTTTGCCGTGAATCTGGATTACGGTTTTGGAGAAGAAGTCGAAAATGTGAATTAGCGTTACAATGCCCATTGACTTCCATAGTAATCAATAGGAAAGCTGCATAAGTACCCGAAATGAAAAAATCGTTAAAAATCAAGAATCCGCAGCATTCCCACATAGTGAATAACTTTGTTTGATCCTTCTACATAGAATATATCCACCAAGGTTCAGCTTAATCTGAGTGACGGTTCTGGAGAAGAAGTCAAAAATAGCTATAGCACACAAAAATTCATAAAAAAAAAGGGGGAAAAATTGCAGCGTCACTTGGTGAACAAATTAAGAACTAGGAGTCCCAGGGAGTGTTCCTATATGATATCAAAGCAATACTGGCGTTCCGAGTTAGGGATTTTTTTTAACACCAGGCTTCGCATGGCAGATTTTTTCCCTCCGCGCATGCCCGACATGCCTGGTAACGCAATTCCGCGGTCAAACTTTCCTGCGGTAATAGTAGGCCGTGACCAACACAGCGTGACAGCGAAACCCATAAGAGAATCGACATGTAACAGTGATCGTTCAGTTTCAGTGAACATGGCGGGAAATACGGACGACGGAGGAGCGGCGATTAACGTGATTGAACGGACGGAAAATGAACCATACGACAAATTCTCAAAGATGAAAGTGGTTGACCTTAAGAAGTTTCTAAAGATTGCCTACCTAATAAGCAAATGTGACTGGACACCCAAGAATGTTCAGAAGTGCCGCGAATCCAGGGGCTACCAACTTGCGGGACAGGGGCACATCCATGGGGTTAAGTTACAAGTGCTGTAGGACTTTGTTCCATGCAAACTTTTGTATGTGAAGGCATTTTGTACAAGACCAACCTCGCAAGGCGAGGCACTGAACCAAGTATGGGGAATAGTCTCGGAAGAAGGGGTCCTTCATACTGGCTTTAATAATAATTATTCGATATTTATTTATTGTTTAATGTCGCCAATCTTAAACAAATAATAACAGCTGATCTGAAAATGCGTGAAGGCCTACAATGTGCCAGTGATCAGGTAACAAAGTTAGCAGACAGTGTATTGCGAATTTAGGTCAGGTGCTTTACTGTTAATTTCTGATTGCACCCCTCAAGCGCTAATCTGGTTAGTGGTCAGCCAAGCGCGAGGTCTTCAAAGCACTGGCAGAAGTGCGCCCCAGGCTAATCCCTCAGAGCTCACCGAGTCAATCAAGGGTGACTTAATGCATGGTTAGTTGTGCCACAATGCAGGCCCCAATTTCTATAGGTTTTGTCTCAGGTTTTGTGTCAATATTTTTCATAGTGACCGTGTTTTCTGTTATTTATGGTTCATCCTGGTATCTTACAGTTGTACACCGGCATGCTTTCTTGGAGTTACACTTGTAGGTTATTGAAATAATCGGCGTTAAAAAAATGACGCCAACTTTCCCGCGTTAATCCAATGGGGAAAAATGGCGAGACTTGAAAGTGTCCCCCGAGACTTGGAGAAACGTCCATGACTTCGCGGGAACATAGTAGTCAGCGCCACCGGTGGCAAAAATTGTCCCTATCTCGGAACTAAGCTATTGGGTAAGCGGTTTCGGAGAAGAAGATTTTTTAAGATTTGCCCAAAAAGAACACGAAAATTCATAAAAAATCCAAAAATCACTGGACCAAGACCATTTGATCAAACTTGGTAGACACGCACCCAAGGCACATTCCCACCAAGTTTGAAGTTAATCTGGATGGCGGTTTCGGAGAAGAAGTCGAAAATGTGAATTGTTGACGGAGGAAAGACGGACGATAGACGGACGACCATAAGATACGCTCAGCTGACTGAAAAGTCAGCTGAGCTAAAAATTAGAAAAAAATCGCAGTGCCACCTGGTGAACAAAGTAACAACTAGGAGTCCCCGGTAGTGTCCCTGTGTGATATCAAAGCAATTGGGTGGGCGGTTTCGAAAAAAAAAAAGAAGATATATATATATATATACATATATATATATATATATATATATATATATATATATATATATATATATATATATATATATGTATATATCCATCACGTTAGTCCTTTAGACCTTCAGAATTCCCACACGCAAATTTTGGCTACAAGTCAACAAGTTCGCATAACGTAATGCACAGCAGTAAACCACAATATTTGGATTAATCACATTTCCAGCCATTTTGAAGCAATGATTCATAATAGTTTATTTGATTTTAGTAAAACCCCCACAGCACCCACATCCCACAACCCCCTCCCCACGACCCACAACCCACAATACGCAAACAGGTAATATTAAAAGCCACATAACGTCAGAAGTTTTATCAGCAAGTGAGCGAATGGCATTTGGACGTCCCGGTGTTATCAACAAACGGCCAAAGGTCATTTGAACGCCCCACCATCATAAGATGCAGAGATCAACAATTTTACTCTTTACTTTCAAGGTGTGTGCATGGGTAGGCCTATTATCCTGGCAAGGATACGCTAAACAGAAGCCCAACCCAGGACACAAATTGTGTCCTAATGAATGACATATTAGTCAAATTACTTTTTTTCTTAACTCACAAGATATAAAGATTATCCGTGCATAAACCTGCTACAAAAGAATAACATGGCCTCCCAGAGTCCCACTTGGCTAATAACTGGGAGGTAAATTATGTGGCAAAACGAGGTACATTCTGGTTTACAATTGCTTACCGAAATAATAGCCAAATTTGTAAAGGTAATATTCGTTTTTTTTCAAAACCAGCATCATTTTATGTGTATTTGACACATTTCTTCGATAATAATTGATTTCACAACAGAGAGCGACACGTGCACGTGACAGCAAACCACGGGATGGCAACGGAACATAATTTAGGTCTATGATTTTTGAACAGGTAATGAGTTAAATTTCTATTAGGCTCTGCATTTTCACGAGTCCTACTTAAACACTTAGTTGTCCCAGACAATAGGGCTTGAGTCAAGGCAATCCCTGTAAATTACATACTTTTTCATGTCCATGAATACATGTAGTATAAATACTGCAAGTACAACGATTGTCCTATCCTCTTCAGCTATTGTTTCATGATGACAATATCACATGCAACAGCAGGGTTCAGGAATTTGCATATCTGCTTGCCAGGGAGCCGGACAACTAAAATCCCAATCAGGCCAAGTTAAAATTTCAAGATACTTATAGAATTTAAAAAAAAAAGAAAACGAGGTAAAACAGGCCTTTAATAAACTGAAAAATAAAAAGTCACCAGGCAAAGATGGCATCCACAATGAAATCATTGAGTGTAGCAAAGACATATTGTTACCCGGGATTGTTACCGATACTTACTGGTATCTTTAATAAAATTCTCACCACTGGCGACTTTCCTCACATTTGGCAACACAACTCATTTACTCCCATCCATTAAAAGAGAAGCAAAAATGACCCAAATAACTACCCGGGTATCGCAGTCTCAAGTAACCCGTTGAAATTATTCTGTTTGATTTTAAACACGAGACTTTCTGAATTCTGTGAGACCAAGGAGGGTCTCTCTACCCTTCTTGGTGAGACACATAACTGCATTCCTGATATAATCAAATAGCTTTCCACAAGTCGAGAACATTTGACCACATTCTTACATTAAAAACCCTGGTTGACAAATATATCAACAGCATGCAGTTGCCCGCGGTCTGCTTCAAGAATCTGGGTTGTTCACGTGTGAAGTTAAGTCAAGTTGAAGAGCACCGGCCAGGGGTGCTAGCCTTGTTCATTTGAAAATAATTGCAGCACCTCAATATCTCGCTAATGCAGGGCAGGTTACAGTTGTTGATTAACACTCTTAACCATTCACTTTTTTGTCCTTCCTTTGAACTCTTCAGAGTTCTATAGGTGAGGGCAAATAAATTCTGTCTGATGGGGTCAAGAAAAGGCCTCATTTTACCATCAATAAATTCCTTGGCAGCTTCTTGATGCCAGGTTGTCTTCTGGTGTGCTCAAGCATAATCCGTTCAACTTCTATCATGAAACAATCACATGTACAGTTTTGATTGTGATCCATTTTGATTTACCCGTCTGACACTCACTGAGACTGTTCATCCGTATTTCAAAAGGACGTAAAATGAAATAAAATGCATAAATAATACATAAATAAATGAGTAAGTAGGTAAATATATATATATATATATATATATATATATATATATATATATATATATATATATATATATATATATATATAATTTATATATAAACGAATGAATAAATTTATAAATAGAATAAAATAAAATAAAATAAAATACAATAAATAAATAAACTAATTAATTAAAAAATGATTCCATCGATTTTCTGAGTTTTTTTCCTGCAGGTGATCTTTCAGATTCTTTGAACAATATGTCGGATTTTGGCCTGACAGCGTAGGTTGCCTGAATGTCATAGGGTGTCAAACCAAGTGTGCTTTATGATTTGTTTCCCGTTCATAGGACGGTGGAAGAAGACGAGATTTTGGTCTTTGAAAGGAAACGATGATATTTTCTTCACAGCCCTTTGTAATACAATCAGGATCTATCTCGCGTTTTCAAGAAAAACCGATGGTACACTTCATAAAGTTTTTTAAAACTTAATGCCTTACACTCAGACGTGTCCACTTTCACAACCACACCGTAGTAAGACAATTTCTATCGGAACTGATAACGCTGGGAAGGAACACTTACTTAAAGTTGAACTGCAGTGCACAAGTCGAAGACACATGGGATGCGCACTAACGTAGTGCGCAGGCTATATACTTCAATAACCTCTTTATGCCGTGTAACTTCTGTTGCAGATGTATATAGGCATCCAACGTTAGGTAAAAGCTGTTGACCTGGAATGTTCTCTGTGGAACTATAGGCACACTGGTACTTGACTGAATTTCTTTTTCTAAGGAATACGAATCTGGGACCCTAATCATAATTCAGACTAGTTTGACTTAAGTAGATCGACTTTAGTCGTGATTGGCAGTGAGAGTTAAAGGCTGCTGCATCAGCTTGACATACAGCACAACTGCCAACCTGATATGTCTAGTATATGTGTCCTTTCGATCCCTTAAATGGATTATCATCAGCTTAACAGCTAGGAACAGTGGCATGGGTATAGCTTGGCGTGGGTATATGGCCGTGTCACACGTGCGTTTGCAAAAGCAAGGAAACGACGGACAAAAGTAGTCCCTGATATTTGCCGTGGATGCTACAAATGGCCTTCCCCTCGACTTTTGGACTTAGGCTTTGGAAAAGTATTTATTTTGACAATATGTTGTCAGATTGACTAAAGCCGGTATATGATGGCTGTATTAAATTAATGCCACGAAAAATGACATCCACACATGGTCATTATTTCAGAATGTAAATAAGTATTGCCAAAATGTTTAGTTCAGTCATATCGAGAGACACATTACAATGAAGATTTAATGGCAGCCATATTGGATTCCAACTACCCCCCCCCCCCACGCGAGGGCTTCTGTGCTTAAATTGAGTGGTACCCTTACAAACGTTTTTGGCCTGGGTGGATGAATCTGGCGCTGAGCTACCTGACTGCATACAACCCACAGGGATTTGCATCAGAAAAGTAGAAATGTGTTAATATTTGTTGTGTTTGTCTTCCTCTCTGATCAAGGGCGCCGGATTGTGGGCGTGAATCACTTTAATGACCCTCGCCCACAGTCCGGCGCCCTCCATCAGAGAGCAAGACAAGCAACTATAATTAATATTGTCACATTTTCATTTTTCTGATGCAAATACCTGTGGTACAACCAGTGGTATCTTCACGAACATGTTAAGTCCATTTTGCAATGTCTAAGGATAGAGACAGGTTCAATAATAACAATGTGTAATGCTTATTAAATCATTTACATAACGACTATTTCCCCGCTCCAAAAAGAAATGTGTAAACATTGTATATTACTAAAACATTGCTTCTGATTCACCTATGTAAACACAATGGTCAGTTTTAAATATACAATATCCTTACAAGGCACGACCATGTACGTTATATTTCCGCCTCGAAGGTTAGATAAATTATGGCAATACGTTGCATATGACGTGTTTTTTATTATCAGGTGAAAGTCTTTCGTTATGGATGCTTGCTGAACCCTTTCAATTGCATATTATTCAGGTCCAGAATAAGTACCATTTAAACTGCCAGTCAAGTTTCGAAAAATATCATTCCGTATTTAGACGGCCATTGCAAGGTCTTGTCTTTAGTTTAGTCAAACCCTTTCACCTAACAGGTAGGGCTCTTATATCCAGTCTTTTGTGAAAGAAAAACGTTGACTGTAACCCACTCTTCTCCTTGGTGATACTAGGTTTAAGTTAACGTAGCGTGGTAAATAATAGTTGATTGGGAGATCCGCCTGCTATCTAACAGGAATGACCGAGGTTTGCTCACTCTTCTGTACATGGTAAGTGTGTCGAGAGAGGAACAGGCAGAAGCAAAATGCTATGTTTAGCTATGTTAGTAAGGTTGGTGTATCGGCTTTCACGCACATTTGGCTTCAGCTGATTGCTTCACCTATACAAGTTTGATAACATCCTCTAGGGTCAAGATCTGGAAGAATATGGCCTCACACTTTATGCACAAAAATACTCCTGCAACCCACGCGTATGGTTATGTAATCTGCACTTTCGTTGTAAGCTTGTCTTGAACAGGAAATAGAAACAAAACCTTTCTCTTTGCCTGTTTGGTCATTAGCATTTGATGACTTTACTTCTTAATTTTACAACTAATTTTTGCTCTAGGCGATCATGTAATCCGCACTTTCGTTGTAAGCTTGTCTTGAACAGGAAATAGAAACAAAACCTTTCTCTTTGCCTGTTTGGTCATTAGCATTTGATGACTTTACTTCTTAATTTTACAACTAATTTTTGCTCTAGGCGATCAGAAGTGTTGGTCTTTTGAAATTATTGATTTTTGTGGTATACTTTCGCAGCAGTTCCTGTCAACGCTCAATCTTTTTTTCGTTCTTTTATACGGTTTGTACAAATTCAGGGTCAGAAGCCAGGAAACGTGAATTGTTTGAAAGGATACATTTGTACTGTTTTATTTCTGTTATGGAAACCAGAATATTTAAAACCAAAGTGACATATCAGTTGTACTTGAGAACGGGAGTTTAAGAAGTTGCCTAAAAATGTACATAGTTATACGATTCAAAGTACAATGTGGCATTTAATGCGAGCACAATGTTGAAATGTATTAATCACATTGATTGCGCAAATATGCTGCTTCCGGTTGAAAAAGTCCATATCCTGTGCATTTTCTCCAAGTCTCAGTCATGAAAACAGTAACGCACCGAGCAACTCTTCATGATGTGACCAGATTTAAGCCAGGTTCATGTGCCTTTGTGGATTCCAGCATTCAGGAATATGATTTTTGCATTGTCTGGCAAGTCATACTGGAGCCTCAGGCAGCTGTAATATGATATAGACTACAATGAACGACCATGCACTGCCTGCGCATGTTGGCACTTGTGTGAAAGCTATTTTTGAGGAACTTGAATGTGCAACCCGGTCTGATATCTCGATACGGGAAAGAGTTAAAGCAACGAACTCCCGCCTTAAGAATGAATGCCACCCTTTTTTTCAATACCATGTCTGGCTTACCCGTGCTTTGGCATAAATATGAAAATGCCATGGCGCCGTCTTATCGCAAAAGCAGCAGCTGGCCGAGGGTTTGGAATGTAAGCGAAATATATTTAGTACTCAGTCAGGCCATTAACTACAAATTTCTGGAACACTTTTACAACACTGATTGAAATACTGTAGTTCTAGAAATTTTCGCGGGTGTTTAATTTCGCCAAACTCATTGTGAAAACAATTGAGTACTTTATATTGTTTCAGGACATCGCACTCTATACCGCCTGTAGACAGACGTTAAATATGAAATTTTGTGTAAACTTGTTGCCTCTCTTCATACGACGTATTCAGTTGACATGTGTGTTATGTACTGCGAAAGGAGCAAGTAAACGCCATCATCTTCCCCGATCCCTTTTCATGTTTCATGTTTATGAAATAAATACGTGTAAATCAAATCACTACTGCTGCTGTTGCTGCTGCTGCTGCTGCTGCTGCTGCTACTACTACTACTACTACTACTATTACTACTACTACTACTACTACTACTACTACTACTATTACTACTACTACTACTACTACTACCACTACAACCACCACCACTAATACTTATTGCTACTTCTGCTAGTTAAAACGTTTCGAAAGTTACATGGTTTGCATGGCACTCAAAAACAATTTTGCTAAATGACGAAGTGTGTTAGGTGCATAATTTATGTTGCAAATTAACATTACACATATTACTTGCATATATTTATCAATTTGGCAAAATTAACTCTTTTCAACTCGCCTTGGGAGCAGGCTTTGCATAAGTTTACGTCCCTCTGCCAACCCCAAGGAGAGGTCTTGAGCAATGATATGCCACTCTAAAATGCCACGTCCGCATTGTTTTTCCTTAAGGTGGCGTGGTTAACGCTACCCTCCTTCATCGAGGAAGAACACTGGAGTCATTTCAATAGACTGTGGCACTTTTAATTTTGACAATAAGCATACAAAACAATGTATAAATTTTAGAAATGGTAGAGTCTTTAGATTTCAGACATACCTAAACAGAGCAACGTTTGCGGAATGTGAGCTACTATGTTGACAGTTGTGTAGGATGTCCACCAGATCAATTTTGTCAAACAATGCAAACTTTTTTTTTATTTTCAAAGCCACTTTTGATCCAGTCACCTTCAGTCTTTTTTAAAACCAAGATTAATGTATTTTCCATGCAAGGTCGACTGCATTTGTTGAAATAAAAAGAATTCTGTATTTTAAAGTTTGATATTTGAAAACTGATGACCTTTGAATCTGAAAATTTGAAAAACAAAGCGACTAAAACCTTTAGAGCAAATCCAAAGGCACATTACCTGAAAAACACACTAAGCTTGATTTTTACAATGTTTGGAAAGGATTTTACTAATACTGTTGTGACAATCAAAAGTCAAATTTACATTCTTTGATGAAATTTACATGCTGGACAAGAATGATATTGTTTACCAGAGTTGAACAGACAAAAAAGATATATTTTAGCGTATTAAGGATCGTAAGACTTTGAAGATTCCAAAAATATATATAGTTTTGTAAAGGTATTTTTGAAAATAAAATCACTAGAAGCTATTGAAGTGAGCCCAGTGTTTTTCCTGGTTGATATTGTGTAGATTTCCCAGCGCTGAATTTAATAAAAATATTTGAAGCAGATGTCACTCTATTTCTAGCCCGTTTTGTCAAGTTTAAGGGTGAAAGGAATAATGTTGTAAGTTTAATTAGCTAAAATACTATTCAAAAGAGATTACATAAGTCATTCATCAATTTATAACACGTTTGACGAAAGCAGACAGGAGCACAGTAATTGATTCATCTCGCATTTTGTGAGTGTCGTGGTTTTTTTCTTGTTGTTTTGGTCATCAAGGTAAATGTGCCATGGGTCAGAGCTCCAATTGTGCGTAGAAAAAGAAAGAAAATTTTAAGAAGAGTTATTTGCATGTGTCAGCGGTCTTATTTCAAATGTATATGAAATTTGGAAAGCTCTTTATGCGAACTTGTAAGTGCCTATTTGAAGCCATGGAGCAAATGTAAGGGCCAAGCAGCTACACATTCTTAATTCAACAAGGCAGGTACAGTTTGACAAGCTTATTGGTCTTTTACTAATCACATGACACGGGAAATTGGTTGTCTGTGATGACTTTTAAAAACTTACACAAGAAATATATTGTGTCAATTTCAACCAGAAAAATATGTGTGGAGTATGAATGTATGTATGTCACTCTTTTTGGCATTTCGCTATGAATATATTTTCGTCATAAGAACTGTCGTTACTCAAGTCCATAACGCACGCACGCATACACACATGTATATATATATATATATATATATATATATATATATATATATATATATATATATATATATATATATATATATATATATATATATATATATATATATATATATATATATATATATATATATACATATATATATGTGAATGATAGGGACAAACAAGAATAGAAGATTCCAGGAGCGCCAGAGCTCTGCAAACCCTTTAGTTTTCATTGTAATCTGCAACGTTGGAACACAATAAAGTAAAACCCAATGTATGTAGGACATTAATTTTTTCATGATAAATTTAGATCATAAACTTAAATGAGTCTTGCAAATTTATGTCATTGGCATGAAATATAGGCAGTTCATTCAGGATTACCACAACATACAATCCATTGGGAATACACAACTCCAGCCCATGGGAATTTTGTGCATTGCGTTGTGTATTCAGCTAAATTCGCGACCCTGAGTACACGTGTGTTACACACAGTCCACAATACAAAACTGATTTTACACACAGCCTTATCCACAAAATTCCGACAGGCCAGAAATGTGTATTCCCGTGTGTATCAAAGTGACCTTGAATAAGCAGGTTATTTTCGATACTAATGAAACAAAAGTTTCAGAATCATTTTAAATTATACATCTTACTTTACCATGAACAAATGGTGTTTCTACATTCAGTGGGTTTTAGGTTATTAAATTGCAAACTACAATGACAAGTAATGGTAATACACAACTCTTGTCCTCCTGTCCGAAATGTTCTCAACAGAAGGGACAGAGGGATGTTCTGTTCTTGTTATTCCTATTGAAACGTGGTTATAAATTTGGATTTCTCGCTAATCATACCTTATCTTTGAACAGGCCAACCAAACTAGTTTTATTTTAAACCCTGGTTTTTCGAAACGATCGAGACGGCAGACTTACTTGTATGCTTGGCGTTGTGGCACGTGAACTTGCCACTCAGTCACCGGAATTACTTATGCACTCAACCTTTTCATCGTATGTACACTACATTTGACACACATCACATTCCAGTCCCGTCACAAGACTCATATCATTTTCATTCTTTACAACACATCCATGCATTTTATGTCTGATCAGGTTGTCAGACCACCATATTGAATAAGAGAGACACAGAAGTTCCAAAACTCAGCCTCAGGACAAATCAATTTTCGGGTTGTCGAACCATACTTTTGAATGACAACGTTAAGGACATTTGGGCTAAAAAAACTCAGCCTCAGGTCGAATCAGTTTTTAACTTGATCAGAATGTTAACTAGCTGTGTACTGTGTGCATCAGATTAAACGTTGCAAAACAGCTTGTTTGTATCTCGGGCATAACTTTAGACAAGAAGGGAGGAATTTGAAGTTGGCAAATATTGAGTTTATCATGCCAGGAAAGTGTCCGATGCTGTGTGACGCAAACGCTTAAGCTTGACGTGGATTCAAGGCAAGCATACAGGTCAAGAAATTGCATGGTACCGGGAATTTCAGAGCTAACAGAGAGCAGGTTCGAAGATTCAAAGGGAGGATCTAAAGACACACCTCGGAACAAACATCGAAAATTTAAATTCTTCCGGTAACAGGGATCATAGGAGTTATTAGTTTTCATAGTCCAAATGAAATCCAAAAGAGATGTCCCAAAGTTTCGGTCCATGGTGAAATTTTTGAAAGCACTTGCGTACAATTTCCCCTAGACATATATGAATGCTTGCAAGAGCTTTCGAAAATATGGCCTCAGACCACGTCCAAATATCCAAAGGAACAGGACAAGACTAGAATTCACCTTTGGTAACAATTTTTATTATTTTAGTCTCGTCATCCATCATGGCCAATGATTGATTCTCGTCAGAAGACTCACAGAGTCCCCAACAAAATAAGTCTTTTGCTCCTCCAAATGGAAATTGAAGAGCGCGGGTCACTTTAAAATACGGCACCGGTGCAGGACTGGACGGAACACGGGTCTGCACTATAATACTTCATTTAAATAAAAAGGTACCTTTTCATTTTTATAACAATTATGCATGCATGCAATTTAGACAAGCTTTCCTCCACGTGGCGAACAGAGAAACACTCCAGTTGGGAGATAAAATTAACGATTTACTACCAACTACGTAACAATTAATGTACATGGGTTCCTTCTTAATGCAGTAAGTGCACTTAGGCGTAAATTAAACATTTAATATATTCCCTACCAATCCCTTTTTATAGTTTATAATATTTGGCACAATGTCATTAATATTCCCCCAAATATACAAGGGTAAACTTCTCCCTCCCAAAACAATGACTTCATAGAATCCCAGCCCTTTGGGCAATGTATGAAGTTCATGCATGAACGATGTAGGCATTTGTGTAATAAGCCGTAGAACACGAAGGGCAGCCCCATATGACGTCTGAGGGCCAGGCGTTATGTCCCCATTGTGTCGTGCGAGGAAAGACTTAGAATCCCAGGAACTTTGTGAACAGCCCTCGTTTATTTTCTTCCAATCCTCAACTTCGTACATGCACATTCATCCAAGGGGAAACTGCTCTTTCTGTTTCATGCTATTCACACAAATGCCTTATAAACGTGATGTTTCTCAATAAACAAATCCTCCTCTCCCGAACAAGTCACATGAACACACAAAGTGCTCTCTCAGTTCGTGAAAGATATTCATCCACGATGAAAAAATAACAATAATAAATTCCCCGTTGTTACTTATAATAGCGAAGCAGGCTGTATAAAATCCTGTAACGTAAGTCAAGAACATTATTGTCCAAAAATAGTTTACGTGTTAATAGCTATCATAAGCCATAAATAAGTAAAAACTTGGCAGTGATAGCTGTAAGTGGTGCGGACGCTGGAATGGATGGAATTCTCTCACAGGATGAGTACCATATGTCGTCTGCATCGGTTATGACGTCACAGGTAAGGCGATCCATGTGGTCGCATCAATTTCTAGAGGTCGCTGAGTCGATGATTCTGATTGGTCGTGTTTCATGGCCCCAAACCTGTGTATTTCATAACCGAAGCAGGTCTCGCAACAACTGGTGTAGCAGAAATATTTCCCGTTTAGGGGCATGCCGAGATGGAAGAGTCACTCCAAGCATCCACATCACTTACTCTCCTTGTTGCTGTTTTTGGACTCGAAAGCAATAAATAGAATATAAAGTCTTGCAGCTAGTATGCTTTCGCTGGTAAGGGTCCTGGTTTCGTATTGGGGATCGGGCGTCTTTGTGGTGTTGGCTAGCACAGGGCCGATTCTGCAAATAAATAAAACAAATACCAGAATTAAAAGTTGGTAGCCTTATGAGAAATACTGATCAGATTTGATGTTATTTATTGTTAACTCGGGTCTCTGGTAATCGTTGGCGCAGACTCATCACAGTTTCACTTTCAGGGTCATCTTCTTAGTACCACCCGCATTGCAGGCTACCTCAAATGAAACTATGTGTCTGTTAAGGTAATTGAAGCCAAATTAATTTTATAAATAGGACACTTAATGGACCAATTGAAATTAACTTTCGAAGATATGAAACAAGGGGTGTTTCGGTGTCAATTAAAATATATCTTCAAATCAGAAACCACACAAATGCATGTTTGGACGATTTCCGTGATGATTGAACTGGTAACAATATTGCAATAACCTTCGTGACAAATATTTTGGTGCACAGGGATGTTCCAAACATACACATGGTAATAAAACTGACCTAGATTAGATGGATATATCTAGCAATCACAAACGCTATAATTCTGATTTTAGGCGTTTATATATTGTTTTGTTTGTGATCATTTTTCAAAGTAAATCTGTAAGATCAATAGCATTGAAACCATATTCAATGACCCGGAAATGGCGATCTTTACTTCAAATAGTTCAAGACTGAATTACCTCTGCAGAGTGTTACCAGGTTTCGGCACCGAAATGCCAGGGTCAGAAACTGTTTTGGTCAATGTACCTTTCACAGAAATATTTTGAATACTTCACAGAAGACCTAAAAGGGTAATATGCCACAGGGCAACGACTCCAGTCATGTTCTGCGTGTGCCAAGAGAAAAAAAAAGGAAAGCTACTGATGTATTCTCAACACCACGAGTTAAAAATTTATCTCTTGTAATGGCACAATGTGCAACTAACCTTATATTCTAACCACCCTTGTGACTTCTCTTGAGACGGACATAGAGCGGCCACGTCCCCTCAATACAGTGATATTTCTCTCGGCAATGTCGGCCCTGTGCTCGGCTTCCTCTACCATTGCCTGGGCTTTTCGGTATTTGTTCATTGTGATTGTCACTACATCCTCCTACAAGGTAAACATGTATATTTTATGTTCGGAACGAACGGTATGATGTTTTCAGTCACCAACTTATGAAGTTTACATAAAGAATGCAATGATTAAAGGTATACATCAACGCAATAGTTTCGCAACATTTAAAATTTGTTGTCGAGTCAAACCAAGTGAAGATATAAATAAACAATATTATGATACGACTGAGGCAGGGGGAGCTTAAAGTAGCCCTTCTTATGAATTTTGATTAACTACCTTTGATTTGTGTATAAAAATGGACAAACGCATTATAGTTTTAATTTTATCCCCCCCCCCCCCAGCAGTATGGCCGATACCTCCATCCAAAAGTTTATTGGTATATGTCATGCTGAATAAACAACATTCGTATCACATTGGCAACATCAGTGACTTTGGATCAGTGTTGGTTTACCCATGGAGCCCCTATAGTAGCTCCATGGTTTACCGTTAGTAACGTGGCACAATGGTGATCCATCGCCACTTGCCTGGAGGGGGCGAGTATTTTTCATTTGACACAGATATGCAGATGTACTTACAGCCTCCTCCAGCTGACGCTTGAGGACCTTGATTCTGATGGTCAAGGCGTTGGTCTGCTCGGAGAGTTCCCCGACCTGGCGCCTGTCGTCATCAGCTTGCACTTTAATCTCGCTCAATGACCTCTCCAATCGTCTGTTGGCGGCAACCAAGTCGCGGTTACGGCGTTGCTCGTTCTCGTATTCGGCTTCCAGATCACGAAGCTTCAATACAGAGATTAATAGATTGATAAACACTGGTGCAGCAGTTAATGTGTAAATACTTGAAACAAGTTTTGATATATTTGGCAAAAGGTGTGTCTAAAACGGGTTGGCTTAGATAGCCCAAGCACAATGCTTCTTACTGCTATACATATGTTGTGGTTGGACCACGCAGTTTTCGGGGCCTTAGATATCTGTTCAACATGAGCAGTAAGTGCTTCTCTAGGTTTTGTTGAGAACCCACAGAGTTATTACACTGTTCTCAGGATTTATTTTTCTCATTTGCTGCCAGACCATTCAAAGCAGACAGTCAATTGTACTATGAACAGTAAGTTGACTAGGAGACAGTTCTGACTGTGCAAGCTAATTTATTATGCATGCAAAATTGTCGCAAAACAGCATGGAGGTAGATAACAGTAACTAGCTAGTACATGTTGTGGGGCGGGGTGTATTTTGGAAAGTTTACAAGGCATTCATTGAATTTAGCATAAATTGAAACTTTTCAACTGTTGTTCATATGCTATAGGAGTTGTCCATAACACAACCCATGTATTAAACTGGGGTTGGCATGAAGATATGGATAATTTTTAATCAAAATGTCAATTGCCTGTAGTTTGCATAATTTCAAACATATTAAATTGTTCTAAATCAGATAATGGATTTAAATAATACGGATCAGATGGTCATATAATGGTTCGGATTTCTAGCTATAACCGTAAACGAGAAAAGCCTCGGACAAGAAGTAGGTGAAAAGAAAGAAAGACAGAAAGAATGAATGAATGAATGTCTGTGTTCGCAAATATACATGATTATGTGTATTGACATACCCTGGCTGACAGCTTGGCAACCATCCTCTTGCCTTCTCTCTGGGCGTACGATTCCGCCTCTTCCAAACGGATGGTGATTTCACGGATTTCAACCTCAAGAGCCTTGCGGAGGGATTCTGCGTTCTTGTAGTTCTCCTGTTCTTGGCCAAGTTCGGCACTGAGGCGGTTCACCTCGGCCTGCAGCCTGTCGGCGCGCTCTTCGGCAGCTCTCTGTCCGTTCAGTGCTTCGTCCAGGTCGGATTGCATGGCAGCAATATCACCTTCCATGCGACGTTTGTCATTTGTCAGTGTGGTCACAGAAATTGTCAGCTCGCTTACACGGGAGGAGACTTCTCCAAGTTCGTTCTCGGCATTCTTGCGTGCTCTCTCAGCCTGGAAAATATCCGATTAATGTTCTTTAATAAAAGGAACAACAGATGATATGTAAGCAAAGTAGTATTAACATGCACTTTGTGTTTGCTCAAAAGCTGGTATTATATGAAACTTTCTTTTTGTAAATTCCTCTCCACTCTAAATCTTGTATTAATAATTTCTCATCTGTACGCTTTTAAAACACATACTCAAATCCTGTCGCGTAAATTCAATTGTTTTTGGTCTCTGGCATTAAATCGCCTGAACCAATATATTCCAAAGGTAGACTGAAACACTACATTGAAAAGTCCTCGTGTGTGGGCCTACAAGTCATATAATTTGATACATGAAGACACTTTCTTTCATTTTCCAAGGTACCACAGTGATCTGGGGCGTTCATAAGCTTCATTGCCACAATTTTAGTTTAATTTTCTTTATTTCACCTCCACAACTTCAGCCTAATTACCAATAACGATGTCATCATTACATCATGTGAATAAGGACCAATGCACACCACATGAACACCCCCCAAGCCAAATACACTGCATATGTGTGTGTGTGTGTGTGTGTGTGTGTGTGTGTGTGTGTGTGTGTGTGTAATACTGTTTTGTTCTAATTTCGATGCCAAAGTATATATCGCAAGATGACACACAACATAATGTTGGATATGCTTATACACCATGATGGAATGATACATTTTGGGAAAGGTGTATGATCCACTTACAGTTTCTAACAGGGATCGCATGTCTTCCACTTCGGTCTGCAGAGCGATTCTCTTCCTCTCAAGGACAACCAAGTTAGCACGGGCCTCGTCTCCAGAGCGTCGCTCCTCTTCCAGAGCAATCTCCAGTTCCTGAATATCAAAATATGTAAATGCTCGATTCTATGACTTTCCAGCACATCTCATATGACAAACTGCTTGCTGCCATATTGATGCGAAGAATTAAAAAAGACTCGTATTCAGAAGCATAAACTTTAAAATGGAGAAGAATTAATCTTGGTCCGTGATATGTGAACGGGTTTACAGCATTCAAATGGGAGATCACAGGACCAGGGTGCTTTTGGGGGTACCTATATTGATTTCAAAATAATGTTCATAAGGTGGACGGCAATGATGCATCTATTTCACTTTAAAATGATGAGAGTATGCTTTGCTAGCTGTTCATAAATTAGTGACCGTTTACTGAAGACTGGTTACAAGATGGGAATATTCCGCAATGAAGTGATGCAATTAAGTCACTGACCTTAACCCTTGCACTCAAGGCCTTGTTTGCTTTGCCAAGCTCTGCATTTGTCCTGTTGGCATTGTCCAGTTGGATTTCCAGTTCGTGAACTTCACTTTCATATTTTTTCTTCAGGCGGGAGAGTTCAGCCTTGTATCTGGTCTCAATTTCAATGATAGTGCGCTGTAGCTCCTCGATGGTGCGCTGGCTGCTCTTACTACAAAGAACAACACAAACAAATCTCTTGTAGATCCTGCATGTATCTGACAGTTAACTAGGGATTTTAAAGATAGACGCCACAGAGGATAGATGGGATTTCACAGAGCCATTAATATATGCCTCCAAATGTAAAGGGGGGGGGGGCAGTACACGACTGTTGTTGTACTGTATACTTAGAGGAGTCTCAATGATTAAATCGTTACAATGCCAACCTATCAACCTATGGCATGTAGTGACTCCATATGAATGCACATTTACTTTTCAAATGTGATTTTCATACTGTCATTCATATTACCTTTGTCAAAAGTATCCTTTTTATTGGACAAAACAGCAATACAGTGGAGTGAAAGTAGATCTATTTATGACAGTTATATTCCAAAATTATCAACCTCAAATATTAAAATTAAACATATCTGCAACTTCCAACATGTACCCCCCCCCCCGCCAAAGTTTTGACGATTTGGAATTTCATGCGGGTTCCTGCATTAACTTCAATTTGTATTTTAAACACAATGTAAATGCATGGACTTTTTGCAATTTGTTTGCTTTATTACTCACAGAGTAGACACAGACAAAGGCCTTATTCACAGGACATATACATGTATTCCCAATACATGATAGGCTAGATTGACTGTAAAATGCCTCTTTATCATCCTTAGAATTTTCCGATTTGGGGCTGAACTTACCAAAGATTCTAGCACTTGCCAACGTACAACAACTTGCTTTCAACTTGTTTCCAATTCCTTAAGGAACAGACCAACGAATGCTTAATTCACGTCATAAAAACAAGAATGCCGATTTTCATTACGTTGCAGCCAAAAATTTTGCATCAATTTTCATGATTTATACCCCTTAGGGATTAGTCCATTGGAACTTACCGAAGGTTCTCCAGCTCATCGTCCTTTTCGCGGAGCCTGTTCTCCATTTCGATACGAAGTGCATTAAGAGCATTATTGGCGGCATCGAGACGAGCTTGACAGTCTTTGAGGGCATCACGAGTATCTGCTAGGTCATTAGCAAGAGTGTCTCGCTCTCCCTCAAGTTGTACACGAATAGTTGTCAGTTCGTTGACCTGTCTTGTAAGGTCTTTGTTGCTGTCCTTCAGCTCGCGGTTTGCGTCTGAAAAAGAGGTCAATGGTGCAAGACTACATGTATGTTGGTCATGTGTCAACTTACGTGTGCCACTGAGACGTTACTTTTATTGTCAGGTGGCCTAGCACATCACAAACTTGTTGGCCTACGTCAAAGATTGGTCCACTTTGCTGATAAAACAATGTCTGACTTCATTTTCACTCTGCACAATAAGTGTCGGAGGAAACATTGTATTGTGTCCATGTACCGTGTATCCACAGGGTGAGAAAAACGAGCAGGTACGAATCCTTTTAAAGGATGCAACTCTTTCGCCACTGAGGCCTACCTACCAGAAAGCTTCGAACTATTGGCAGCATCCTGGTGCCTGTACTTGTACATGTTAACTTTCTGGCACAAAGTCGAAAACAGAACAAATTACTTAAATTGCAAGTAGCTTGCTTCTCTGGGGAAAAGTATATGATAAGTGCAATACTCCACAAGAAGCTGTGCTTATGACGTAGGCTAGCCTTTTACATTTGATATTGTTCGATAACAGTCCGGGAAGATATAGTATTTGCCAAGTAGCAGTTGCAAAACATCACTAAGGGCACCTTGGGTACTTTGGTGCTTGAAGCGCGCGCGCGCGCACGCACGCACGCACGCACGCACGCACACACACATAATTAGAAAGGGAAGATAAATACAATATAGGGCATAATATCACATGAAAATATAAAATGTTTAGTTTGCTGCACACGAAAAGATTCTCTTAAAAACAACTCCTTGTAGTTTTTGTTTTGTGTTCTCAGTCATGTTTTTCATGGAATCTGAAGGGGCAGGAGACAAATGCATGTGTCTTCACGGTTTCTCCGACCCTTTTCACTTTGATTGAAGACAGAATCAATAATTTCACGAGGCACGGGTTGGGCGCTTAAAAATGCGCTTTTTGTCAATGAAAGTTGTTATAAAAGGCTCTGCTGTCGTACGAGTCAGACCTCACCCACATGTCTTTTTCACACTGAAATTTGTCAAAAGTTGAAGCAGGTTAAATGTAACCATCAACCGAACTTATCCGGGATGTTTGTTTCTTTTTCAGGTGGCTGGAATGTTGATTGAACGGAGTTTGGAAGATTGAGATACAGGAGACATAAGTAAACTGCACGATTCAGCTTTCTTCGACCTTAAGGTTTCTGCTGCTGGGACACTCAGGGACTTGGGGACAATTACGTCGGGAGTTTGGTTACATGGCAGAAGAGGTATATGGTATACCCCCCCCCCAAAAAAAAAAAGAAAAAAGAAAAAAAGATCAAGTTCTGTATATTTCCTCAAAATGATATGGAAAAATTGGCTTAACGAAAAGTTTAACATGTATCCAACATTTGATAGAGTTTCAAAACTGGCCTGTGTTTGTAGGCGTATGCACCTGTCTAAATGTACTGCTATGGTTAGCAAACCTAACAACCACGTCAGCCATCTTTGTATGTGGGCGGAGTTCCCAAAAGTGGCAGGGAGAATTGATCAATCAGGGGAAAGCAGCACGACCCATTATAACGACTTACCTGCGAGCTGTCTGTTCTCTCTTCCAAGTGCGTCATTCTTCTCACCAAGTTCTGTGACCAATAACTTGAGTCTGGTGACTTCGCCTTGAAGACGAGTGTTTTCGGACTGGGCGGTTCCGAGATCGCGGCCGAGTTCATCGATTTTACCCAGGGCGTCTTTTAGTTGGTGCTCAAGGGAAGAGCATTTCTTGTTAAGTTCCATGATGTTCCCATTGGCCTAATAGAAAATATGGATCAAAGTGATCACTGCACACCAGAAACATAATTTCACATAAAGTTACATGAGTCTTTACCATGTGACCTAAATAGTAAATTATAAGGCTGATAAAATATTGACACAAATTAGAAAACAGTATGCACAGTTTCATGTGCAATCATTCGTACACAGAGCCAAAAACATACAACAACAACAACAACTACTACTACTACTACTATTACTACCACGACTACTACTACTAGCTTTATATACATATGGTAAACCAAGTAATTATGGGTACAATGATTTTTCAGTGGGCCATCAACTTGACTTTGATTTTTGAAATGCATGTGTGATGCTAGTCGCCATGCTTGTTACTTGGAAAGAGCTTTAGAAAATTTACGATGCTATGTAGATATTAACATTGCATCTAAAGCAAGCCGTTTTCACATTTAATCAATGATTATACAAATGTGTAAATGATTATACATATGTGTAAGTCTTTTATTAAAATGTGTAATTGTGCAAAATCATTTTACATATTTGACAAAAGATTTATACATATGTGCAGTATTCGTACACATACGTGTAAAATACTCTTTACACACGTGTACATCTTTTTTATGTGTAAAATGAAAGACTATTTCACATGTGCTTTAACAGGTAGGTCTACTTGCAATTTTACACGTTAACGTATTCGTCACATGTATGCCATTCTCACATAATTATGCCAAGTAATCATAAATTTTACAAATGTGAAAAAGACACAGATATGTGTAAATAAATCTCTTTCACACATACGAATTACACATGTTAATATTTTTACATATGTAAAACATTTATTTTAAACATGCAAACATGTTAAAAGACGGACACATGGAAAACATGAATAAAATGCTAAAACGGTTTGCCATATTCACCTTTCAAAAATAGGAAAGGAAGTGTTTTATTCTACGGGGCACTCCGTGGTATTTTTTTGTCGCGGACGGGACATTTTGCAGAATTCATGAGCTCATAACTAGTTCAATTTTCTCTTTTTCATTATTTTTGCCTGATAATATCTTGCATTGTGACACAATTAATGATCCTAAAGAGGAAAAAAATAAGTTTTTCATTTTTTTGTCCTTTTATTGGGGAAAACAATGCATCGCGCACGGGACAAATTTCGGACATGGGTTTTGACATAGAGGCATTTATTTCCAAAAGTCTGCTCTGTTTGCAATTATTCTATATTTTATTGTCCACTATTTGTTAACTTATATATTTCTACAGTTCTTTTCATAGAAATTTGAATCCTCCAACTTAAGGTGTTTTTTAAAAATGCAAATTAGGAGTGTCGCGGACGGGACATCAGACTCTGTCTCGGACGGGACACTTTTGTCCACATGTACTGAATGCACAATAATGTCAATATATTTGGGAATACTTTTCACAGAAACACCTAAATCATGTAGAAATACTTATTAATAAATATTTTTGTCAATTGATGGCTGTGCTTTCATCAAAAAATAACTTTTAAACTCACTGCATGTTAAAACTGTCCCGTCCGTGACAGTCATTGTGGTAAAATTCATTTAATCAATGAATCAGAGCAAAATAATCAATGTCAGAAAGGTTTTTGTTTTGTATTTCATTAAGAAAGGGGCAAAGATTTATTTTGCAAGGTATAATCAACATTTTGACTCATTTTGAAATAATTTTAGTTGGGTATCAGTTTTGTCGCGGACGGGACAATTTTTACCTGCGTACTTCACAAGCAAAAAAAAAAAAAGGTTTATTTGATGAAATTTTGAAAATAATTTGCTTTTATATTTTAGATTGTTTACAGTAATGAAAGAATACAGTCAAATTCAACATCTTAAAAGCAGAAAAGAACCATGTATCTACAATCATGCAGAAAAACCTAACCATGTCACTTGTTTAAGGATGTCCAGTCCGCGACAGTTTTAATTCAAATTACATGTGGATTCAAACTAAAGTAATATCACATAAAAAGGGTCCATATATGTAGTATTTTACATCAAACAGTGAACTAACTTTATAGAATTGCAATTTTGTGTAAAAAAAGTCAGAAATTAGCAATTTACTATCAAAATAATGTGTATTACATAGGACTGACTGTCCCGTCCACGACATTTTGATTTTTTTATATTTCAGAGTTGAACTTTTTGAATTCATTTTTTCTTTAGTTTCATGGAGTAGCTCCCATGGTACTATAGAAGGATCTGAACCATGTCTTTTTAAAATATTTCCTGGTTATTTAGTGACATTAATTTTTAAATGTCAAACGTCGCGGACGGGACATTTTAAAAATTTGACAGTAATTAAATTTTAAATTTAAACTTCATTTTGGGTCAAACAAGGTTTTTGATATCCATATAGTCTGTCTCCATTTGTCTAAAGTGATTTTTTCAAAATATCACAAAAAATGAAAAAAATAGAGCATTTATTGCAATGTCCCGTCCGCGACTCTAGTTTTGAAAATTTTTAATTCAAATCACATTTTTTCAAACAGTGAAGTCGCTGGGTAAAAAATCTTTTCAGATCCTTTAAATATAATGTCTTGGCTTTAGAATTTTATATAAACACACAACTTCCCACCACTTTTAATTTTTGAAAGTCATGTCCACATTACCACGGAATGCCCCCTACATTAAAATTGTGGGTTTTAAATGGATAGTGCAAGTGGACCAGTTATTTCGTGATCTGCTTTTAAGAACAAAATTAATATTTGTCTCCCCCCCCCCCCCACATCGATCTTAGATTTTTTAAAACTAACGTTTGAGTTACTGAAATTTTACCGTGTCTAAGTCCACTGTAAGTTCTCTGATTTCAATGGTCAGTCTGTTCTTTTCCTTATCAAGTTTCGATGCCCGTGCCCGTGCCGATTCTGCAAGTTCCTCCAGTTCAACGATACGTGCATTCAAACGGCGTCTGAAAAAGTAAGTATTTTGGAATACAATTGCACTGCTTTCTTCGGATTGCAGATTTTGAAAATGCCGTTGTTCGCTTTTTTTGCCTATATTTTCGTATGATGCCATAATTTACGTATTACGCTTTTCTGGCAAATTTTCATTGATAGCCTGCACACGAAAGTGCCAAAGAATGGATGTGGGTGCGGCAACTGCAATACATCATCTAGCTCAATTTACTTGTCACCAAATTTAAAATGATGCACAGAACATTTGTTCACATGCTTATTAGTTCAGATGTCATGAAAGTACACCAGTTTATTTGGTTCACTGCTTTAAATTTAGTCCAGTTTCGCATATCCAATGGTGTATCTTAAGATGGCTTTAACCAATTTCCTCCCAAAAGAATTTAACTTTACAGTCTCACATCAGCCCCGTTTGATTGGCCACAAGGGGGAAAGATCATCCTACTTTAGAACTGTCAGAGCACGCGGCTACGTGCTCTCCACATTTTAGTCGTTATAAGCTGTGCAAAAGAAAATTACTTACTTCAGGTCCTCAAATTCTTCAATTTTAGCTGCCAACTCTTTGTCATATTTGCTGCGCAGAGCTCCCAGCTCAGCCTGGGCTTTGCTGGCAGCTGCGCGAGCAGCAGCAGCAGACTCTTGTTCTTCGTCAAATCTGACGCTAAGGTTGTCGTAGTCCACTTGGATATTGTTAAGGGTGATTTGGAGAGAGTTTCTTTGCTGAAAGCACAATACAATCCTCCTACTTTAGGATTTGGAGCAAGTTGAAGTTCCAGGCACATGGGATTTATAAATAGGACTCGGTATAATAACAGGGATACCTCGAGATTTTACTTATTATAAACCATTCGTTAGTCTATTACTCCATTACTGAAGCCCTTTCAACCATTTTGCTCGCTATGGTGGGGCAAAATCTGCTGGTTGTAAAAGAGACACAATGCACTTTTTTACAAAGTGATGAGGCAAAAGCAAGGTATCGGATATTGAAGAGATTAACAAAAAATGTACATAAACCGAGTCGGACAGTGGGGATGAGCTGAGAATACTTGTAACGTTAGGTGCGCCATTGGTGAAGCGGATCATCTGACCTTTCCTGCCCATTCAGATTTGATGGGATGTGTCACGTGATCCCACTTCGCCAATGGCGTCATCTGGTGCTAAGAGGCCTCTGGACTAGTCCTACTCGTGCTACCTACCCTTGTTTCTTCATCCAGGTTTCGTTTAGCGTCATCCAGAGCTGCCTGCAGCTGAGACTTGGCTTTTGCCAGTGCGGCTGCGCTGCTGTCCAAGTCTTGGATCTGGCGCTGCAGCTCAAAGTTCTCATTTGTCAGGCGAGCTTTTAGGCCGTTCAGGTCATTATTCTGGCGGGTTAAGTCCTCCACCTGAGCCTTGAGCCTCCTAACCTGGTCATCAAGGCCGTCGAGCTTACTCTCGGCGTGGGACTACAAGTGCACATAAGGAAAATATTACAAGCTCTGCATGTCTTAATTCAAGGCACCTGAATATGATTTATGTAGCCAATGCAAAATTTAACTGCTTTCAAACAGATTTCAAGCCATTAGACTCCTATGGCGGAGTCCAAAAAATCATAAGGCCTGAAAGACAGCCAAACAGGCAATATCCAGTCCTATATAAATTGATTTAAACTCAAAGCTCTAATTTGGAGAATACAGATTTCCCAATAATCCCTGCACTTTACCAGAAGGAAAAAATTACTGGGCTGTATGACTTAGAACACAAGGTTTAACTCTGTCAGTGCCGAGTTTTGGACTGAAACAACCGATTTCCTCGGCGCGCTTGGGCGCATTGCGCCCAAAGCATTCCGAGAAAAGCTGTTGACCCAAACCATCATATTCTCTGGACCTATAGGTATCTGGTACAGCAAAACCTACCAAGTCGACCACCTCCGATAGCTGAATACCTCTGTTACGGAAACGCCTTTTTTCGGGTCCCAGCTTTTTTTAATGTAATTTAATAGGAGAGCCATGTGTTTGAACTTGCAATCACTGTACACCTCTCTACTCTGAACACCAAACACTTGATTTGGGTCCCAAAGTAACATTTAATCTGTCAAGGCTGAGCAATTACACACCAGAAAGAAGGAATTTTCGGTAAATTCATCGATATTTGATAAAAAAAATCATATTTTTTTATATTCAACACTTTCATCAAATTTGTGGCATTGATGTATTCAAATATTCAATAGTGTGTAGGTTCCATGGTGAGACCTTCCAGAGCTGTTCGTACAATATACTGGTTTAAACTTAACAAACTAGTGAGTGCATTCTGAAGTTTAGCAGTATGATAAAGGGTAAAACACATATTGTGTGTTAATGTCGGACAATAAATTGATGTTTTGTATCATCTGATTATGCATATGTAAATGCACTGTCACAGGTGGGACTGATGTACATGCTTCAGTACATGTACATATGCACATTAGTAATGCAGCCTAATGATATTGCAAATTGCACGTACTGTTAGCCTTAAGTTTATGAATCGTATAAACTTTTTTCCCCAAATTGTTGGAATTTTTATGAAGCTCTTTTTCATCTTAGACTTTATTTTTTCTTCAAGCTTTTGTAATTCATATAGAAATATATGTATCAGAGCTGGTAAATTCCGCAATACATGTACATGTAAAGGTGAATTCAAAGTTTACATGTGCAAGATGTAGCCACAAGGCCACGCCCCTGACCCTCCATTAGCCGAACACCTCCGATGCCCGAACACTCTTTGAATGGGTCCCAAAGGCGTTTGGCCTTGACAAGTTGTACTGTACTTGTAGGAAAATTCTTTTCACAGGGAATATGAATCCAGCATCATTATTATCATTGAGAGCAGCTCATCCTTTTAGTGGTTCGACTTTTGTCGCAGTTGGCATTGAAACATTTATTCGCAAAATGACAATGATATTGTTGGCAACAGAGACGACGCAGCATGCAATTCAAAATGTATAATTTATAATCACTTGACAGGCTATCGTTTCAACAATTCTGTTGAAATCACTCTCAAGAATCATCATCATTTAAAATATATTGTTATGTGGGGGGTGGGGGGTGGGGGGTGGGGGTGGGGGTGGGGATGAGAGTATTTTAATCACCCCTTTACATCCAGGTGTTTTACTCTTATGAATTCAACCTGTAAGAAGTCAAGGTTCACTTGGACTTGTATGATCGACTTAATTATTTACGAACATTTACTCAGGACTACCCTTTTATTGGAAATTCGGCATTAGACACTACCATCCCAACACAGGGTACAAGGTATCCTATTGAATCTACAACTGCGTGAAGCTCATGTGTGCGTGTTTGGTGCATGGTTATCATCCCCTAGATGGGAGAAATGTACGACTAATCATATGATAATTGGTCATACAGTGGTTCCCTGCTTTACAGCCTGCTGGCAGTGATCGTACCTATACTGGTACTAGTCTAAATAAATCAGTATGTGCATTTGGCGTGTACATTTAACACTTACCTTTGCTTTAAGGGCTCCATCTAGTGTTGAGCTCAGGTTGTCGATCTCCAGAATAAACACCTGCCTTTCCTTTTCGATCCTGTCAGTATTGAAATATATTTGGTTTTAAGTACTTAACTTTACCACAAGAGGCGTGGATATTCTTCTGAAAGCGTGTATAATAATCCACATGGGCTATATCGGATAAAAATTATAATTGTATCATTTGATTAACTTTATTTTCGGACCTCGATCATTGCGGAACGTTGACCACATTACACCACGAAGACTGGCGTAAAGCTGATAGAAATTGGTGAAAATGATAACATGGGCATAAAATAATCTTTGCTATTTACAGCAATTTTGGGGGGTAACTCAATGTACTTTGGCAGTCATTTAAGGCTATTTTCCAGAGTGCAGAGTGTTATAAAAACGTGATATCTGAATTGTTGTATTGTGACTCCTAACTGATTGGGCGCGTCCGATCAATTGTCATCATATGGATTCCGTAATAAGCACTACGCCAAGCATAGGTCTATTATGCGCGCGATGACTTGTAAAGAGAAAACCAGTTGTCATACTTGTAATAATTTGATAGGATAAACCTTTCCTGTTTTTACAAAACCTTCAAGCGTCAGCAATGTTTTTTAGCGCAATATCTATGTGACTCGGGCCAGTGAAAAAGCTAAGCATGCCAAGCTGACCAGTGAGCAGACCAGCGTGAAGTAAGAATCAAGGAGGCTACACAGTAGCCTCATGGTCAGAATCATAGACTCACCAGAGGGCATTACTCGTCACAAGAATAACCTATGAACAGATCACATATCAGATTGATCTACATATGTCATATGACTTTGCTTTATTCTTGGTACCTTATATTTATTAAGACTCAAGGTCTAATTCTTTTTGTTTAAGATCTCTACCAAATACACCTACTTGTTCTTGCCTCTGGTCAGGAATTCAATCTGTTCCGATAGGTCATTGATGGTCTCGGCGTGTCTTTTACGCAGACTGGCCTCGGAGGATTCGTGCTGCACGATGGCAAGTTCTAGATCTTTTCTCAGCTTGTTCACCTCCGCGTCCCTCTTCTTATTGATCTCAAACTGGGCAGACGCGGTGCCATCGGCTTCGTCAAGTCTGTCGCTTAGGGATTCCAGCTGGTACGTCAGCTCAGAGCACTGTCTCTCCGCCTGCAGTTGCAAATACAATTTATCAAGCACTGATACAAGCAATTAGCAATTTCACACTCACACCACCCATCATGTGAACGACATTGGATCAATATCAGGTCATCGTCGTGAGCTTTGGCTGAATGTTGGGTCACCGCCATTCACCCTAGAGTACGTTTCGTGGGTTGTTTCTTACGTCGTATGTTACGTGTTTTGTCTGCAATTATTGCCTGAACAAATATTTGAATAGACGACCCAGGCGCACTTTGCCAGGAGACATACAGTAAAAGTAATGGTTTACATATAAAAAGCCAGCACGAGATCTTAATCCTGATTGATGCTAAAATAAAGCAGGTGAAGTATTGTTATCACATTTTAATTTAGAGATAACTATATTTTCCAAAAACTTTTTGAAATCATAATCTACTTTTTTAAAATGTCTCTGAATGAGATGCCATCCGCTGATATTTCCACACGTGTATACATTTGCAAGACATCCTGGGCACTTCCACATTTCATGCCAAGGTGACAAGAAAAGTTTTGCCCTACCGGTGGTTTTTGGGTTGTCTGGACACGTATAGTCCAGTTGCCCTCGCGTCAGCTGCGGTATGACGTGACTAGCAATGCAAAAACCAATAGCTGCAATACTGCAGCTGACACGAGGACAGCTGCAGTATGACGTGACTGCTGGCAATGCCAAAAAACAAAACAAAACATAACAAAAATCCGGTAACTCATACTGCTGTATGGTTCACGAAGCAACGTAAAAGTAAAGGCACTGTAGGCGGTTGTTATTTGAATACTTGAGTAAAAGCTGCCTTGTGAATAATTTGATATCTAAATGCGGTCCTGCTCTAACACCTATTGAGCAAAAGAGAGAGCCACCTGCATCAGGGCAGATCCATGTATTTAGCATGGTCAAAAGTACTTTCTCAAGAAAATGAACAACACAAACACACAGTAATATAAAAAAATGTATTAACATACATTTGAAACATAAAGGATGCCTAAATTGATTAGAAATGGACTCTCTTTTGGTTGAAAAGGTCTTATTTATGGGCGTTTATGTGGTATATAATACAAATTTGCCCTGATCATGGTGGAAGCATCAGTCTGTTGCCCCGGCAACACAGGAAGTGAGCAGGATCGCAGTTAAATATGAATGTCTCCTATTCCACAAAACTATATTATTTGCCAGACTTGGAAATCCACTACTAGACACCAGCTTTTCAAAACTTACTGTATTTCACTTTATGGTTGCCAGCTTTGAGACTTTTTTTTTCAAAAAAAAAATGATTTATTTTTTACCGCTAGGAGGAAAGCTGTCAGATATAGATGGGAATTTCCGTACGCATGTCATTCCAACCTTCGGCAAATCACTTAAAAAGATTTGGACATTGAAAGTCAGTTACACATTCGGTTCATTATGTTTTGTAAGTAAATGCATAGTTATAATGGCATAATTTCTATTTAGCTAAGTCGGTATATCAAGGCAGCCGATCACCAGTTTCTGATTCCTTAAATTATGTCCTTTCCAAATACCTCATACCACAGTCATATGTTACTGGGTTAAGTTTTCCAGAAGAGCGGGTATTAGTAAAACAGGAGATACCATGTCCAGCAAATGATACAAAGGAAGTCAGTTGTTTTGTTTGAGGACTGTACTGATGTGTGCTATCAGGGATAGGAGGTTGGATTGTATTTGAACTTATTCGGAGTGCAGTGATATAATAAATTAAAGCAATCTGCACTGGATAGAAAGCAAATTGTCATGCAGCACTTCTTCTTTTACTCTTCTTTACTTCTTACACCGAGATGTGAAAGGTACAATGACTCGCATTTACCATTGAGGCCGCTGATGTAAATTTTCTACTAATGTATTGTTTGTTTATATGGCATATTGTTCTTTAGTTTGTGGGTCACTTACTCCGTAAAATGCAATCGTGAACTTTTCAGTATGAATAAAGAGTTAATGATGATGATGATGATGATGATGATGATGATGATGATGATGATAATTTGAAGCATCCACGAGATAAAATAATTATACCCCCTATCAAAAATGACAGATTTTCTTTGGCAATGTGTTCATTTCATTGCGCTCTAAATGGGCGTCTTCGATCTACGTGTTAGTCTATTGATAGGTGTCCGTGTAATTTTGTTTTAAATATATGAAAATAAAATGGCAAATAGTGATAGTCAAACAGACAATGATATGAACAATTCGTATGGGAAAGTTAAAGTCACTCGGGCTCTTTCCGTGGCAAGAATTAAAATGATCTTTCCATTCACAGATTTCAAAATAGAAAGAACAGACAAAATTGGGGCATACATTAAAATGAAATACTCATGTTTTTTTCTCATCAGAATTTTGTTTCATACAGATTCTAATATCACTTGAATTTCAAAATTCCTGACGAATTGAATACCTATAACTGTTACTGATCTGCTAATTGGCGAGTTTTGCTCGTTTTAGTTAAGCGTGCCTGTTATTGAGATAAAGATATCTTTGTAAAATGATTTCCTGAACTTTTTATGAGGTGAAAGTGAGTCGTTTGTGGTGATGGACGGATTGCAAGTATTGCCGCAAGCAAAAGATAGAGGCTAGATTTGGCCAAAATATCAGATCAGAGGTGGTTTTAAGATATTCACGCTTACCGGACACCAAAGCAATAAAAATAGACTATCTCGAATCTCGTTTCTAAGCAAATGAGCTTGTATGACGTAAGGTGTTGGTTCATGTCATTACCACGTGTTGGAATGCTATTTTTGTTGGCTGTTTGTATTCGCACTGTAATTGCTCTCGTGACATCTGTGTCTGGTGTGTGGGCACTTCTGTTTTTCGAGAATATATGACTCGTTTGAACTGCATTTTCACTTTACACTACTTTAATTCATTATTTTAAAAATTCACACGAATAATTAAAACACCTTTGTTAATTTACATATGACTTAGTAATGTGTTAACTGATCTAGCATAAATGTTTGAATATATTTCAAATTATGACCAATTCAATGGCCATGGTATCAAGAGTGAATTACCGGTCCTGGCCACTTTTTTTTGCCTCCATAGGAGCCTCCCAGACTCGCCAAAGTTAGTGATGTGGGCGCTCGTCGGAACAACGCCCAGTATTTTGGAAAGGCAGAAGATATGAAAATCTTGATGTTTGTGTGCAGATACCATTGCGGAGACCAGAATAACGTAATAGGAAATGAGACTTGTAAAGGATCTCAGATCCACAGAACTTTGCAGTTATGATGTCACAGTATTAGAGATACATTTTCTTGAGACATACTGCCTACAAGTGCTACCACGTTTCTAGTTCTGCCTTGGGCTTTGATTGAACGCCCTGCTGAAACGCTCAAACCATATCATGTAGTTTGATCGATCTTTTGTGACTTCATTATTTTTGCGTATGTTATCTTCCACGACATATATAGCCATTTTCGCCGGCGATACCTTCCAAGAAACTGACCAACAAAATGTAACCAAACGCCAGCACCAACACCAACACCAACACCAATTTCCACAAGCAACACGAAACCATGAATGAAATCCATCAAGCCACAAAATAAACAGACGTTACGATATGATGCTAACTTTGGTACGGTGCTGAAACGTCATTTAGCCTCAACTTCTCATGTCTGTATCAGGAAAGAGCGCAGTTGCAAAATAGTGATCTGCAACTTGACTCTTTCCAACATTTTCCACACTCAGTTAGTAATACCTTAATCTATGGTTCTGTCATTGCCTGCTAAGTCATGTGTGAAGTCCAGTCAGTCTCAAAACCACTCACTTTGGACCAGGGATCAGGCATTAGGGATGTTACAATTGAGTGAAAACTGTTTCCATCAAGAATTTTAATGTACAGAAATACTAATGTAATTCCAAGTAAATTTGTTACAATCTACACTGGTATGGAATCAATTAATAGTATATAAAGTCAATGCATATTAACAAATAAGGTTTATAAGAGAAATAGACAAGTTGACACTGTGTCACGTCCATGCATGTCACTTGTTCTTGGGGTGTCACAGCTGAACGGCTGGTGGCTTGCATGCTCCTGTCCCCACAAAAAGCCACTGGTGGTGTAGCCCTTTGGTACATCATCCATGGATCTATGGAATACACAGTTTCGACACCAGTGATCCAATAAGTGTCCCACTTGCACGTCATCATGTTTGGCTTTGTACATTCATTTGATTACATTATACGCATATTCCATGTTAGATTCGCACATGACGTACTTTTTCATTCACAAAATCAATCCCGCAGCAATAGGTAGTGTATATCCACTGCTGTTTGGTCAATTTATTCCAGGATCAGAGTATAATTTACATCCATTGGTGTATGATCCAATTGAAGCGCACCACCATCGATATAACAAAACATGCCATCTGTTAGTATCAACTCTTAATTGCTTTAGTTCCTTTGGTGAACAGACATTGAACATACGTCACATGTTAAATTTCCTCGCGATCACAAGATCACTGCGCTAAAACATGGCGCCTTGAGGTGAGGTGGTCGTTTGTGTCATGCACATCCGTGAGCACTGTAAAATATGTCCTCCGGTTTCTCAGCACAAATGTATGCATAGCCGGCTTCTTTATCATTTGCAGCCAAAAACTGAAGAACGGTGTCGCAGAAGACAACGCCTGAGCATGCTGTATCTTGAAACCAACAAAGGTGTTGACATGAAGAACATTAACAAATCGTTATTAGTTGGTTAACTGTCGTCACGTTTGTTTTTGCGATATTTCGCTGGTTACGTGTACATAAAACATGAAACTAGTAACTAATTACCCATGCATAATCTATTGCTGTGTCCTTTCACTCTTCGAAAGTTCTCACCTTTTTCTGTATTTTTCATGCCTCTCACTCATTTTGTACACCTGACAAACGTAAAATCTACATTATTTAACTTCAGCCACAAAAAGGAAAAAAAATACTTGCCCTCAGACGACCGTCTCTCTCGCTGTCGAGTACATCTTCAAGTTCCCTGATGCGGATCTGTAAAAGCAAAAGTCATTCTTCAGCGTTAGGTACTGTGTAACTGTGTTAAACATGTGGACATCCATTTATTTGGCATCAGTTTCCATATGACTAATTTAAGTGTCAATATCCACTCATTTGCCGTCTGTTGCAAAGTGTATCAAACGTACCAAGGTGACCTGTTTATTTGGTCTTAGATTTTATGTAGGAAAAACGTACCAATCCAAATAAATTTGCATTAAAAACTCAAAGTAGGCCTAGGTAAATGTGCATAAACAGTAGTGATATATGTTCAGCCAAAAATGTATATTTTTCTGTGATGCTATTGTGATTACGATGTTACATATTTATGTGTCACAAAAACTGCATTGAGGTTAACTTTTTAAAATAGGTAATTCGATAATCATATAAAAAAAAAACTTGCCAAAAACCGATGACTGCATACCAATGTGTATATTTGTGATTATGTAAGCTCAATCTATGTTGCGTAGTCTAAAACAGTAATGATGCTGACAACTTAAAATGAAAAGGATAAAGTGTTCATCTGGGCAAACTGGAAATCAAATTACGAAAAGACGAAAACGTACATGGTGCACAATCTCACTGACGTAGGCCCAAAAGAATTCCACGCTGTCAAGTCGGTGTTCGTGGTATAAACTGATTAACACTTGCGACTCACGCCTATGTTACACTCGCTTCAACTTTATTGTCACACAAAAGGTTATAAAGTCTACTGAAGTGGTTCTTTTGGGGTGATAATAATTTATCAAAACTGCAGTGAATGGCTTTGATTTCGCGTTTCTTTAAATGCAACTTGTTACATGTGATTGTATCATGGCATAATTCAGTAAAGACTGATCTCTGCATGTAATTCTGAAACATGCTAAGCGATTCTTTTTACTGACTTGACTTAGTAAGAACTGTTATCCCGTTAAGCCATAACTTCAAATGATGGCAGTCAAGGTTGTTAAATTGTGAGCTTTCCGCTATGAAAGATCAGCAAGTCTCAAAATGTTCCTTTTTGTTTTCTTATCTCGGAAAATAACCAAAATTATCGACTGGTAAAACCAGTATAATTATTTTTATTGCGAGACCCCTATATATCAAATTCTTGCTTTTTCAGTTTGAGGAAAGAATGGCTGAGAAGAAACAAGATTTATCCCAAATTATCTTTCTTATTTCAAGGAATACCGAAGGCGGGCCCGTTATGAGGGGCCATGCAGTTGACCTATGTGAAAGCTTGTCAGCTGGAAAGGCAAGGTATCTACACCATGATAGCTCTGGGGATCAAATTTAGGAAGCCAGGAAAGGCTTGTAGTCTACCTAGTTCCAGGAACCAGAGATGCACATGCCTCTTGCGTGGCAACGGAATGAGCTGAAACCTGAGATCACCAAGGTAACCGTTTCCTGGATTCTGCTCCTGTGTGCACAGCTCTTGCACTTTCTACCGGTTGGATAATCTTAGTTCAAGTTTTGCTCATGTGCAGCGTGTAACTGATGGACAGATATACTGGCACTGAGCAAATATTTTTCTCTGTGCCATTAAGCGCTCTTACGTATTGTCATTATATAAGGGTAAATCTGGGGCATTTAGCTGCTGTGAACCAATGTAATTACACATAGGTTAGGTTAGATGTGAAGGTTGGGGGTAATCAGTTCTCAATGGATATGTTGAAGCAAATACCAAGTATAAAAAAAGACGGCCATGTAGGACTTGTACAGTTTGGAAATTAATACGTTTGGTGCTAAGGTCACATATTTCCAATTATGCTCGTCATGCCACAAAAAGTAATTTTATTTGGGAAACATTTTATCTCATGAAATGTTTTTCTCTCCAAATTTCAGTTACGTGATATTGTGTATGATTCTAATATTCTTTGTATTTTGCGTTGCATTGAAAATAAATAAAAGACCATGACCTTCATGGGTAATACAAAGCGTAGGTTGTATATTTGTCAAAATTGACAGCTACATATAACACATCATGAAAATTAATGCATCAATGTGGCAACTTAGGGGTTACATTGCTTAAAAGGTGGTTGATTTCGACTAAATCTTTGCTGACACGTGCGCTCACACAGAGAAAAATTTCGTTCGGTGGTCCTCTGAATGTATTTTATGTTTTCATTCTGGAAAAACTTATTGTTAAATGTTGTGTAACATTACAAAAGCAACTAAATGCATCCGAATATTTCGTGAAGTTATTTTGTCAGAAATCTTAGTGAAACTGTAGTGAAATGTCAAGGTAGGGTTATCCATTTTTTTCTGGTTCCATACTTGCATTTACGTGCTTTGTACGCTATTTATAACGACTAAATAGACACGATTCTATAATGTTTACATTGTCGTTTCGTGTATATACATTAATCTTTGGGTACAGTCCAAGAAGGCTGATAGTTTCTGTCCTTCCTTATTGTTGCGAAAGAAACATTTTCTCTCAACAATTACAATATGTCCCAGAATTCCACGTTACATAATGATTATCCGGGCCCGGATTAAGGCTTATGTTGATCGACATACATATAAGTAAAATGGAACAGTATCGTACATAATGGTACTTATGCCGCCCAAAGGGTTCCCATATATCAGGCCTTCTATCAACATGGTCTCCATTCTTCGGACGGGCCACCCACAATATTTTGTCCGACATGATTGCTTTTCAATAGTAACCATAGAAACGCATAAGCGCTGCTCCTTCTACAAGTCACCTAATAAACTTGGCATTTAATCTCACTACGTTTTCATATGCAAGGGTAAATTTTGAAGTGGGGGTACATGCACTAAACTAAGCATGGTAACATCTAGGGTCAAAAAGCAAGAGATTTCCTTTAGGCAATATATTAGGTACAAACATTATGTATAGACCACTTTCACGTCACTTAATCGCTTCTTTTATTGAGTTCGCCGGATACCCTTGGATATTACGACAGACCTGATCAATTTGAAGGTCCAGGTCTGATTGTTATGAGAGCCATGAAAAATTTCGTTTGCCATGGAATTAGCTCTTTTGCCTCCCTCTTTGTGTAAGTTATCTTCTTTCCTTGAAAACTACCTGCCATGAGCCAATGTGGATCACCCTGTTGTGTAATTAGCAGTATACTTTTAGTGTCTGGTTGTCAAAATGCTGCGTGGTTGTGTGGGTATGTGATTTTCCATGGGTCGTGACCACAGGCCCGTGACGAACAATTTCTTTATAGGAGAAATTTGATTTTGCATCTAAATTGCAACAAAACGCTATGTCAAACTCGTGTCGTGATAAGCCTATAAATATCCAGATGTTTTTTTTATTTGTTTTTGATGTTTGACGACATAATGCCACAAATGGTCAGTCCAAGAAATATATTAGGCCTGCTGACAGTCATTACAGACCAAAATCAAAATAGAGATAACACGTGTATTTGCTATGCTACGGTCAATTACACAGATATCGTTTATAAACAAGTTGATTCAACACACGACCCAGCGCTAACTAATTTGATTTCGTCATACAATGGGAATGGCTGTCTCGTGTTTATTTGATTGGATCTGCATTGTAAATGAAGAGTACTCTAAATTGTGGTTATAAATGATAGTTGTCATAGCTTTTGAGTATATGCAGCCGCCTGTTTACATATATGATAACATATTATGTCTGTATTTGTCAAAGGGATATGTAAATTTGCATAGTTGTGCGTGCATCATGCCGATATAAATTATGTATGCCATATTTACATGAATGGGCCAACCCATATTTTTATCTCAGAGGGATGGTGGGGTGGGGGTCGATGTATATTCAGGTTGTATTTATCAACTTATATTTATGATTCATGTCACTATCGTCGTGAAAAGGACAATCTGCATAAAACGTATCTGAAAAAACAGGTTCAAGCAAGTTCGACTCAAATTGTATTCTCTCATATATTAAAAATACATATTACAAGAAATGTTTCACCGGAATTTATATTTATGCACAACCATGGGATCATCTTAAACATTATATGCGTGCCACCCGGCCATAAATGGTAAATACAATAAATGGTACAGTCTGATATTTCCACCAAACTAGACTGCATATTGATGCACTGAAGTTTTAACTTCTTATCGCAATTTCCACAGCCCTGGCATGACACTCCGCTCTACGCTAGAAACAAAAATTTGTTCCTTTACATTTACTTCCACTATAAGTGAACTTATACAACATAATCAAACAAGCTTTATCATTCTGAAACAATATTCATAATTCGGAAAGGTTTATCACAATTATCTACAGATTTGTTTTAAAAAAGCGAGATATTCCGGGTTCGTCAGGCATGTTGGTTTTCTGCAGATATACTCCCTATATTGGAGGTGTCATGGATGACTAGCCCACTGCGAAAATAAACCCTCGCTATATTAGGAGAGGATGTAATTCAATATCTGTCGACGATGTGCCGCGAGGCGCTGGCAAGAGAAACGTACGTGTAGGAGGATGCCCATATGAGGCAGAAATAGCACACATCTCCTTTATCTTGTCTGTACTCATTTTCTACTCATTTGTTTCCAAGAATCTTACTTTTGCAATAACTATCTGGTGGTATTTTATTTTCAAACTTAGGGCAAAATCTTATTTTTTCCTCACAATATCAAGCGAGCCCCTATATTGACTGTCTGAGCATAAGTTTACACATTGTTGCATTTTATTTCCCATTTTCTTACAGTTTGACTTTATGTAAGGAATTAAGCATCAAACAGTGGTTCCATCCGCAGAAACTAGAAGGCTTAACCGTTTGACCAGGCAAAGAGTTTTCAAATAAGATCAATAGATTAACGACTAGAAAAATTACCAGTGCAATGCATAGGGCAACAAACATAAGCTACGTGCGTACAATCTCACAAAGCAGGCGCTTAAACTCGACAGGAATTTTATTGAAGAGCCCGAAGAATGCTGAAAGCAGTACACCCGATATTTACCTGAACCTGTTCCTCTATTGTTGGTCAACAAAAGTTATCATTGGTTTAATTTTCGCCTTTAGTTTGGGGTTGCCGGAGGCCATGCCTAAGTACTAGTATAGCTTCACATATAACGCCAATTTACACACAGACTGCAATCACATGATATTTGTGGCCACATGTCCAAGATATACTGAAACATATAATTCGGTACTTGCGTTTATTGGCACGTTTGAGTTTCTGCTGTGTGCCGAGACCAGTCACACCGCAGTTAATATATTTACATCAAATACATGTGTTTGATGTCAGTGTTTAAACTATGCTGGGCTTGCTTGGTCTGTGGTTTTCGAGACACTGTTGAGTACACTACATCAACTTTCTTCGTTTACTACTTCTTATGGGAATTATATTTACATGGCAAGGCAACCGTCTAGAACATGGACTCCATCGAGCAGAAATGGGCGTTATCTTGCAAAAGATGACTTGATTCAAACATTTGCTCCTGAAAAGAAAACTCCCCGAATTCATCGTTTTGTCATTTTCCCTGGCTTGTTAAATGCTTTCCATGCATTCAGGAGAATATATCACAAGGGAATTTGATTGACCTATCGAGTGAACGTTCAAGGTCGCTTCGTTTTAGAAATATGAAAAATACCTAAGCCGCTCTGGAAGTGTCTATGCCCTTGAGTCACAATAGAGACCAGAGCAGCGCATAATCTCATAGCATAACTCGATAGTAGATCACCTGGCCACACACTTTATCAAAAGCATTAATATTTCTGTCCTACATGCGATGTGGACCAGGCCTATTCTAATCTGTCGAGAGTTTACTCGTTCTTATATTCTGCAGGTTACTGCCCCTACTTTTATCGGTCTTGAGCATTGCCACGCTACTGATGTAATCATACATCAGAAATTTTATATCCGAACTTTACCTCCAGATGTATATCTAAGACTTCAAACCGAGTTCATTTTAGCTGGACGTAAGGCAACCGTATTATAAAAGGAGCCTGATTTGACAGCCATTTTGATCTCACTCAACTTATTACACGAGAAAGAGAGTGAGTGAGAGAGAGAGAGAGAGAGAGAGAGAGAGAGAGAGACGGAGAGAGAGAGACAGAAAGAAAGAAAAGGTAAATAACCCCTCCCTCCCACCCAAAAACATCCAAAACTATAATGAAACTTTCAGAATGTTCGCATTCCTGTGTTGTCCTTATTTTACATGTATATGCTGAGGATTGTAGTTTGCCACCTGCGTTTATAAAACATAATATACGGAAAATTGACTCACCTCAAGGCGGTTGGAGGTGGTTGGAGACATACCACGGTACACTTGGTACCTGTGGACAGTCTTGACCAACCTGGTGTCGGAGTCAAGATCCAAAGCCAAAGACATTGTTTGTCTGTGTGAGACCTAATCGAAGATGAAATCAAGAGAAGCGAAGACGGAATTATAATCCTCCCTAGCACGACACTGGCGACCCGAGGCCTTCTTGGCGGTAACGAATCCTGGATGAATTCCTTGCATACTCACCTCCCCGTTTATATATAAGACAGAATCGCCACCAGAGGGCGCAGTGAAAAGACATGCGAGAACATCTCTTTAGTGAGGCCTTAAACGTTCTTTGGAATCTGGTGAATCACGCATTCAATTATTGAAGATATATGTAGGAGTATTTTTGCTCTGCTTGTTGTTACTTATTCTTGACTTCACTTGCACTTTCACATAGCTTTATGGCAAGACAGGGGACCATGCTGGGGTGGACGGGTGAGTGGGGGTGGGAGTGGGGATGGTTATAACCATCCCCGCACCCCACCCACCCACCCACCCACCCACCACAAAAGACAATAAGGAAAAGCATTTCCTTCCATCCTCATCAAGGCTTGCATATATGCATTTTTTGTGAAATAGCACCGTAATATAGTTACCCTATTCTAAAAGACATGATGTGTTTGTATAATAATAATGATGATGATGATGATGATGATGATGATGATGATGATGATGATGATGATAACAATAATAGAAAATAAAAAAATTAGAGACGCGGAGGATTACATTCTTTAGATAAAGTATTTTTTAAGCTACTCTTCCACAAAATGTAATGATTAAATTTTAGGATATACTGTAGCATCGACCTCCGTGATCATTCTTTTTTATGCGTTGCGGCTTTTAAATCGTCGGTCGAAAATCTAAAGCAAGACGTATACCAGCTGTGTTGCCATGGTTTCTATTAGAAAACAAAATGGCCTTCGTGTTGTTTCTTGCATTTTATTCAACATGAAATATAGATCTGGATTTGCAGCGTGACCTGATGAACTTCCAACACATGGTTTTCAATAGACTGTAAGATACGGATGCTGCATATTGTACTGGGGACGACCCCAGGACTCGGCTACCACCAGGTGCCGCTTGGTACACAGGTGAAGTGGCCGTATCGTGTTTCGGTGCCAAATAAGGGGAGTCTGGCAAAGACAACATTGTTTGGTGTGTCTAGTGATTCTGCTTCACAGTTCCCTGGTTTTGCTCGATGTTCCGACAAAGGTATCTTTGTCATAGTCAATTAGCAACATATTATCAGTAGACCAGCTTTTCAAGTTCCAGCAGACAGCCTTGTTCTAAACACAAGGGAGAGCGAGGCAGGCGGTATAGAGTCTTGTTGCCTGGAAATATTTATTTGATACTGGACAAGCCTTTTCAACGGGATTCAGGTGGAAACATTAAAAATTTAATAAGTCGCATAGACAGAAATTGTTCCTTATGTAGTCCTGAAAACTCTTTTTGTGTATGTATAATAAAACATGTGGTTTGATTTTTATTTTTAAAAATTACGATAGGTGTGTAACTCGTCAAGAATCGTGGGGGGGGGGGGGGGGCAGGGTGCATAATCACTGTGGGCGCTGTGGTCTTACAAGGTATTATTTCATTTATTCAGGTGAGGTTCTGTTGAGACACGTAGCCGATTCACATAATAGTTTAGACTAGATGTACCAGAGACTTGAAAACCTGCAACTTGATTCTATGTCATATTAATGTGCCAATGAAAGCTTAGTCGAATCATTTAAGTTTCTTCATTTTGAGAAACGACAATAGTTTTATGTCAACTTCAAAAGAGCTGCCTGTCCACCCGAAAAGGTAGGGACTGATGAAACACCGGCTTGTTTATTTCACATTTTCCCTTTGAGTTTGACTGATCGGATGTCAGTGGAAAGGGGGTGTCCAGACGAACCTTCAGTGATGACAGGCAGAGCGACCGGGGCAATGCCTTACCAGGTTTTGGCGGAGACGTCTCTGCGGGCCGGAAAAAAATGAAGAGCCTGGCATCTTAGACGGGTATATATTTAGCATGCCTTGCACTAAGGCATGCTAGACATGTGCTCAGCAACCGGCAACCTTGCCCAGACGGAACATAAATCGGGAAGAAAGCCTGCAAGCGCGACGTCTTGGCAGGTACCTGACTTGACGACTGTGCACCAGTCACAACCGAGGAAGTTCAGCCAAGGTGAAAAATAGTTGAAACGTGAGAGTGAGAAGTTGAACGTGGCTCCGTTTTTCATATCAAGCTGACCCGGCACTTGGCGCGCAAATGTTTGAGGGTCTTGCTTATTCGATTGAGCAGCACACAGACACCTGGCTCAACTGTTATTCTTTCATCCAAACAGCAGCGTAGTTACGTAATTTGTTGCATAATCATATCCTCGCACACATCTTTCGTTTCTTTGCCAATCCCTTTTTGCCTTGCGTGAAAGATGAGTAATTAGAATAGTTACTATGGATTGGCCAGTCGGTGGTTGTTTGCAGCAGCTGGCTAAGAAAAGAGATGGAGATATTGTGGGCCATAATAGTGGAGGCCAAACAAAAACTAGAAAAAAGTCACTAGATAAGTGGGGTTTGTGTGTGTAATACTGCAAGTCTGCGTGTATGTGTACACGGGAGAACTGACAGCAGGCTGTGGTCACACATTACTCTTTATAGTCTTTATAAATACATAAATAGTGTCTCTCTCTATAACTTTTGAAGCTGCTGTGTATCAGAAATGTCAAGTTTGTTATTAGCTGATTGGCATTATTTGAAATGCTATACCTAGTATTCAATGTTCAAGTGTGCCTTTATCAATTACATACACAAAGGAAATTAATATGACTTGTACATCTATCATATTTTTAGACATTGAAAATTTGAATTGAAAAATGCAATTAATCAGCAAATTTTAAATGTTACAACTATTACGTATTGTTTTTGACTCGTGAACTCGTCTTTGACATGGGTCGTGGGTCCTAGTTTCATTAGATGCCTCTGTATCACAAACCTGAAAATAGAAGTTTGAATGGCATCTCTATCTCCCATACGTTTTGAAAAAATCAACGTTTGAGGTTTTTGACTGTCCCTAATTAGCATAAATTCACAAACGGTGCGATAGGTCATACGTTTATTAGACGTGCCTATTAAATCATACACATACAGGTGTAAGATCAAATTGCATCTTTGTCGTTTTTATGTTGGATGATATTAAATTTTTCAAAGTTTTGAATGATAATTTAGTACAAATTTAAAGACTGTAATCTAGTTCAAATAGTCTTTTGAAAACCTGTTTTTTTTATATTTTTAAGACATGAGAGATTAAAAAAATCATTTGCATATAATTTGTCCTAATTAGACATCTTGACCATTCCAACTCAGGTGCACTGTATCACATACGGATCGACACCCATGACGAATTTACTGTTTCTATTGACAAGGTTTTCTGGCAAAAAAGAGAGGAGGAAAGGAAGACAGATAAAAAGAAAGAAAGAAGGATAGAACGTGTATTAAATTAATTTCTTTTAAATACCCGTTACAATTAGATACGATGATCAACATGGTGTTTTAATGCATGGGTAGGTTATGGTTCCCCAGGAGCGACCCAGAAGGTCACGATATGGGTGCTGACAGTGTGTTGAGCCTCTTTGGGGGCCCGGGTGGATTGGGGGGGGGGGGGCATGGCCCTGGATCCAAGCCGTCATATTTTAGCTTTTTCATGCCGCTTTTTCATTTATACTGGTACCACAAAACCTAATAATCATAGTGTTGCTCCATGACTTTTTTTTTATCAAACAAATGCCTCCGGCTGTGCCCAGAAAACAAATTAAACTAACGCCAAAGGAGGTTATGTGTAAAAGGGAAAGAACATCCACTGTAAACATGTTTCAAGAAATGTCCAAGTTACCTAAGGCCTAACAAAAATATATGTAAGATTCCGGTAACCTGACAGACCCTAATAAAAAGGCCCAACCCTAAAATGAATGAGCAAAAAAAATTACTTTCAGGCCGGCCTTTTCGACCCTGGCTGAAAGAGTTTATCGAAAAAGTGGCCATCATATGCCGTTATTTTACAGTAAAGTCAATTGAAACACAGCATCTTATTTCAAGTAGTCTAGAGGGTTAACTTGGGCCGGGGTAAGAGCACAGCTGCATTACCATAATTGTTCAGTAAAACAGCAAAGCCCCGGTTGTTCGGTGATCGTTGTTGTAATAATTTGCAAGGTTCCAGGTATCCGTTCATGGTTCATTTGATGTCGCTTTACCACAAACCTATGACTTGAAGTTGGAATGGCATCCCTATCTATAATAATTGTGGAGATATTAAACTTTTAAAATTTTCAATGCCCCTAATTAGCAAAATTTAAAATACTACAACTTTCATTCACTGTCCACTATATTGGCAGGTGTCACAAATCTATACATACACATTAAAATTCTGTGTCTCTCTGCAATAGTTTGGAAGATATGGAGCTTTTAAAATTTTAATTGCCCGTAATTTGCAGAATTTTGAACATCTTGACTATTCCAAACCAGTTGCACAATTTTAGTGATAGGTCACTCACCAGGGCAAGTTTGGTGATTTTCGGAATAATTGTGTCTGGAAAAAAAACTCTGGACAAATTTTGTTTTTAAAGAAGAAAGAAAGAAGGAAAAAAAATTCTTGGAAAAACAAAATGTCTGGGTTGGCACCCGGACATAATTATTATGGCAAAAATGTCTGAAACTTGCAACATTTAGTTGCACTTCTAGAACTTTTGTTCACTGTCCAATGACAGATGTCTCAAACCTACATGTGTAAGGTAGAACTTTGTGTCTATCTGCAATAGTTTGGAAGATATGGAGCTTTTAAAATTTTAATGGCTCCCTATTTTGCATAATTTTAAACATCATGACTACTCCAAACCAGGTGCATAATTTCACTGGTAGGTGAGTCACCATGGCAAGTTTGGTGATTGTCAGAATAATAGTGTCCGAGTAAAACTCCGGAAAAATTTGGTCGTAAAGAAGAAAGAAGGAAAGAAAAAAATAATTCTTGGAAAAGCGTAATGTCTGCTTTGCACCCAGACATAATTATCAAAATCTTGTAAAAAGTGAGATTTGTACAGACGTTTAAAATCATATACATCATGACATTGCTTTAAAAAATCAGGACGGCTATTTAAAATGCAAGCACCATCACACACAAATGATCGTTTAAATATTGCTTTGTGCGGATGGGGTACAAGGAAGTTTCTGTAAGTGGCAAAGCGCGTTTGGTAGTGACTAATCTCGTCAAGGAAATTTAGCTGATCGCACAAATAGTTTGGCGCTTGTCCTTGCGTTGACTTAAACATTAGTGTTGCCATTTGGAATTTCAGGATTTCTTTGATAGTCTGTGACTTTAAATCTGTCACAATGTCTTCTCCTCTGTAGTTAATATAATCATAGTTACCAGTGACAATTCTTGCCGCAGCACACAGTCTCTGGGCACATTTTAGAGCTGTCTCAGTACATGTACCTCAAACAATATCAGGATAATCAATACATGGTAAAATTGTGGAGTTAAAACTTAGTTCTAATGTTTGTTTTGGTAAAAATTTGCTAAGACTTCTGAGCACTGCAAGCTTTCCCGTGACCTTAGAATGCATTTTCTTGATGTGCTTTTTCCATGTAAAATCATCATCTACATAAAAAAACCTAAATATTTAACACAATCAACCTGGTTAACTACTTGACCATCTAAGTAAACCGCCAATTTATCCGTTTCTGTTTCCGCTTATTAACATAGATTAGGAACTATTTGCACTAATTGACAATTTATTGCACTTATACCAGTGGGCTACTTCATCTAGGACGAGCAACAGTGTTTTGGTCTCTTTATTAAAGTGTGTGTGTCAACGCACACTTTTTTGTTTTTCCTACAATCTTTCTTTCTTTCTTTCTTTCTTTCTTTCTTTCTTTCTTTCTTTCTTTCTTTCTTTCTTTCTTTCTTTCTTTCTTTCTTTCTTTCTTTTCTTTACCAGCAAATTTGTCCGACACTTTTCTCGAACACTATTGTACATAGAAACTCCAAGCTTGGCATGATTGTACCTCCATACAAGGGGTTTGACCGTTTTATACAAAGGAATGAAGATATTTAAAATTATGCAAATAAGGGGCATTTGAAATTTTAAATCTTATATATCTTCAAAAGTATATTAGATAGAGATGTCATTCCAACTTCCACTAGGGGTTATTGACCATTGCACATCTAATGAATTTAACACAAACGTTGTAGCAATTTAAATTATGCTAATTAGCAGCATTTGAAACTTTAAAACTTGAATATCTTCAAAACTAATATATATATATAGAGACGTCATTTTAACTCTTACTTGGGGGTTATTGACCATTGCGCATGTAATGAATCTAAAGCAAAAGTTGTTGCAATTCAAATTATGCTAATTAGCAGCATTTAAAATTTTTAAACTTGAATATCTTCAAAATTTTATAGATAGAGATGTCATTTCAACTTCTACTAGGGGGTTGTTGACCATTGCCCATCTAATGAATCTAAAACAAAAGTTGTAGCAACTTAAATTATGCTAAGTAGCAGTATTTGAAATTTTCAATCTTGAATATCTTCAACACTATAATAGATAGAGATGTCATTCCAACTTCTAATACGGGGCTGTTGACCATTGCACACCTAATAAATTAAAAATAAAAGTTGTAGCAATTTAAATTATGCTAAATAGCACCATTAGAAATTTTAAATCTTGAATAACTTCAAAGCTATAAAAGATAGAGATGCCATTCCAACTTCTACTCCTGTGTTATGGTATAATTGTACATTACCATACCAATATGCTTTGAAGACACACACACTGATTTGCTATGCAGCAAATCATCTTTCCTAGTTCAAGCTTAAACTGTAACATGTGGCAAGTAAGTTTACCCTGTATAGGGCCTTGTATCTATGTATTTGGTGATATATATATATATATATATATATATATATATATATATATATATATATATATATATACACACACATATATATATATATACACATACATATTTAAAGTGTGTGTGTCAACACACACTTTTCTGTTTTCCTCGAGTTCTTTCTTTCTTTCTTCCTTCTTCTTTACCAGCAAATTTGTCCGACACTTTTCCCGGACACTATTATACATAGAAACTTCAAACTTGGCATGATTGTACCTCCATACAAGGACTTTGACCGTTTTATACAAATGGTAAAGATCTTTAAAATTATGCAAAGTAGGGGCATTTGAAATTTTAAATATTGAATATCTTCAAAAGTATGATAGATAGAGATGTCATTGCAACTTCTACTAGGGGGTTATTGACCAGTGCGCATCCACTGAATTCAAAACAAAAGATGTAACAATTTACATTATGCTAATTAGCAGCATTTGAAATTTTAAAACTTGAATATCTTCAAAACCATTATAGAGATGTCATTTCAACTTTTACTAGCAGGTTGTTGATCATTGCACATGTAATGAATCTAAAATAAAAGTTGTAGCAATTTAAATTATGCTAATTAGCAGTATTCGAAATTTTAAATCTTGAATATCTTTAACACTATAATAGATAGAGATGTCATTCCAACTTCTTGTAGGGGGTTGTTGACCATTGCGCACATAATGAATTACAAATAAAATTTGTATCAATTTAAATTATGCTAAATAGCACCATTATAAGTTTTAAATCTTAAATAACTTCAAAGCAATGAAAGATAGAGACGCCATTCCAACTGCTACCCCTGTGTCATGGAATAGTTGTACATTGCCATACCAATATGCTTTGAAGACACACACACTGATTTGCAATGCAGCAAATCATCTCTCCTAGTTAACTGATTATTTTTTGTATAAAAGATCGAATCATCAGCAGATAAATTGCATGAACCATAATTTATATATTGTGCTAAATCGATACGTAAATTAGGAACAACAAAGGACCGAGGGTCGACCCTTGAGGGACTCCTATGTTGAGTACTTGTTGATCGGATGATTTTCCATTACACGATTCTACTTGTTTTCTATTACACAAATATAAAAAAAAAACAGTTCTTGGTCCACGATACCATATTTCTTCAACTTGTCCTTTCAAGTGCCGTGATTTATAGTATCAAAACATTTCTGAATGTTTAGGAAACATATAGCTGTAATAAGATCATCATTTAGATTTGTGAACCAGTCGTCAGTAACTTTATGCAAACATGTCTGAGGGGAGTGATTTTTCAGGTACGCACTTTGCTCAGCGCTGATGAAGTCATGCGTTACCAAGTAATTTAACAGTTGGCACTAAATATCTCTTTCAATGACCTTCCCAACGTGACATCCGACTGAAATGAGTCTATGATTGTTCAATTTAAGCATTGCACCTTGACACTTGTAGACTGGGATAACACGTGACAGTTTCCATTCATCTGGTAATACTGTTTGTGAAATTGACAAGTTTAAAATGTGCGTCAAAGAGGGCCCAATCAGCTCTGCGCCTAGCCGTAATAGCCTAGTGTCAAAAATCGAGAATATCAATAGAACTTACATTTGAAAGCTCTTGTAATTCACGAATTACAGAAGTAGTGTTAAAGTAAGATAGACTGAACTTGTAAATACTAGAAGGACCTTTCCATAAAAGATCATTAGTAAACTGAGGTATACGTAGACTTTGATCGACTTTATTTCCTATTTCTGCAAAGTACATACTGAAATCATAAGAACTGATGTCATGTGGAATTTCATTTGTTGATTTTTTGCTTGGAAAAACTTTTCTAATATCTTTTCATAGGGATGCAAGATTTGTACCCCGCGTATTACGCAGCATACTAGTAAAATAATTTTGTCTCTAAGTTCTGATTGACCCAGTGATTCTATTCCTCAGGTTTTTATACTGTTCCCATATCTGTTGATCACCTATAGTTACAGCAGCTTCATGTAACTGATCACGTGTATACACCATTTTAATGATCTCTTTATTAACCCAATGATTTCTATGATCTTTAAGCCTAATGGTTTTGACAGGTGCGTACATGTTACAAAATTTAAGCACCTAGCCTTTCCAGAGATTCCAGGCTTTATTAACGACAGACATCATTGAGATATTTTGTATTATTGTATACGGATTAGAACATCGGAACGACTCAGATCTTGAATGAAATTAAATTCATCAAAATTTTTATAGTCTTTGAAACGTACCTCCTTAAGTTTTGCAGCTCCTTGTTTACATTCAAAATTGTATACACCATATAATGATCACTTACAGTAACCTTTTGGACACCAGAATTAATGTCATTATTAGGCATACTAGTCAATATCAAATCAATTGTTGAAGTGGTTGTATTTTTTACCCTTGTTGGTTCAATTATCAACTGCTTTAGCTCAAATAGATCTTCTATATGATAAATAGAATTCCTACTCAAAGATTCATTGAGCTTGTAATCCACATTTAGAACACCCATAATTATAATATTTTTATCTTCACTTTGGGCCATCGTGATATTATCGTCACATGGCATCATGATATGTACTGCCGGCGGATGATGGCCTGTAAATTGAACATACAAGTATAGGAGATATACTGTTTAGTTTTATTTCAACCCAGCATGCCTCAACACCACTCACTTTATGGGATAGTCCCGATTGGATATTTTGAAGAGGTAGTATTCAAAACAGGTGTATAATTAGTGTTAACGGAAGGTTAATTTGTTCAAAAAATGTAATGTAAAATATGGACTTCCCCAGTATGAGCATTACCTTAAAATGTAAATACAACGCCTTGAAATGTCCAGTTGCTAGCGGCGGTGGGCCCCAGAATAGGAATATTGTATCAGACACTGAAGTCGCCCCCATGCTATGAATTAAGTAGCGCAACTGGGCAGACGTGCCAAACGCCCTTCTCGGTCAAGGTTGCATCTATAGTGGTTACAGGTCCGAAAGTACTGGCGGGTTTTCATAAAATTGGTAGCCATATGGTCCATTGAGGCGAAAAAGCAAGAAACCTTTTTTCAGTGGAGATGGTGTGGGTAGGTGTACCCTTCCACCTCCTGGATACATGCCTGTTTCAAAAAATCAACAGATGAATGCATGCTTCCAATGTGTAAGATCCACGTTGTGATAATCCAGTAAATGTATATGTTTGTGTGAGCGTATAATTTTGGATCTGACAAGGTACTCGGCTTTTTGTCTCAGTGGCTGTGCCAATCAACACGAATTAATAAGCGTAATAAGCGAGACAATCTTAATCCCCTATGGAAAAAGGTATGGTGGTTACCATTCAGAGAAACTTGGGGAATTCTCTCACCAGCAGGTGCTCCGGGCCTTTTTCTGGTTGGGGTGGAGGCCCTCAAGTAAGTTCATTTTCCATGGCGACAGGAAATTAACAAGGAAACCAACCACTATATTTGTGAAAAAACTTGTAGGTGGAATAATAAAAATGTGGTTTAAATTTATTTGATGTTCTCTGATGAATATTCGACCCCAGAGTGGTAAATTCAGTGACTGAAACACGTGCACGGAAGATAACAACAACGCTAACCATCCTTCATTTTCTAGCTTTTGTCGGATTTCTCATTCCACTTTGCAACTGCATAGTACGTATGGCATAAAGAGGCAGGGGACTTGGTCATGTTCTTGAGATAAATATATTCTGTCGATCAATTGGTTTATGTAAACAACTGTTCAATTTTAACATATATGTACAGTCTCTCCCAAGGTTGTTTGGACAAAATAAAGTCCGTTTGAAGCGAAAATAAATAGAATTACATAACACTATCCCACGTAAGCTGGCTGGTTTTTGTGTTTATGTCTGTCGATGCAGAGACTCGCAGCCTGTAATTGGTGAGACGTTTTATTCCGTGTTCGTGCACAAGGTTTATTGTAGAAGTACGTGACACACACTTTTACCATCTCAAAGCCTAATCTCATTAACGACATCACTGAATGATTTGGTGACATAACTGAATTATTTAGCTATGACGATGTCACTATAATGATTTAGGGACATCGCTAAATCATTTTACCAAACTTTGTTACTTTAGCCATGTGACATTTTTTATATCAGTACATGAATTAGTGATAATTCTAAACAATAATATTGCTAGGTATTTAAGGATATCACTAAATCATTTACTAATGTTGCTTAATATTACCGATCACGCCAAATATGATCAAATATCAAAACGGCTTGTCACAGAAATATATTATCTGCTTGTGTGTATATGCTTCAATGTTTACAATAAAGAATTTTATTTTGTTCTGATGAAAAATATAAAAAAATAGGCATATAATTTCCACCTATGTAGAAAGGAGTGTATCAAAATAGATTTCTTGTATTCTTGATTCTTGTCACATTTTCGCAATTGTGTACGATACACACCCCTACAACATATTAAAACGTTGTTTATGCATATAGATAGACGAAAACTAATAACTAGCGTGTCTAAATTATTAACATGGTCAAGATAGATAGTATGTGTTTTACTGTAAGACGCTTTGAAGCACTTAAATGTTATTGCGGATTACAGAAGTGGAAAAAGGTGTTTTTCAAAAAAGACAAAAACAAATATTACCACCTTAAACAATCCCCATGCACCCAAAGCAGCATTTTGCACACTTGAGATTGATAGCAACTATTTCAAAGAGTTTGCTGCATTGATATCTGCTTTTAACAACTGAACATTCTCAGACAGAACAATAACAACTACAGTGGGAAAAGTAGTAGTAACCCCAAACCCAATGGTCCTATAGTTTCATTACAAGGAACACACTCGGACTCAAGAGACTGTCAAGGAAATAGTCACAAATATTAAACCTTTATTCTTCTGTTATCGAATTTAAGAATACTCGAAATACCGCATTACTCAATGCTGAAGAAGACTGTTCAGCCTGCGACCCAGTGAACCGTAAATTTGTCACTCAACCGAAACACTTTGAACAATCAGCACAGTCCGGTAGGACACACGCCATATCTGTGATCCGATTTAAGTTTCTCCTTCGTGTGTCACAAATGTTTGATGCTTTATAGTCGTACTAATTTTTCAAACATCATATATTTCAAAAGCAATTTAGGGAGAAGCACGGCCACATCCACTTCTCATGCATTTTATAGTTTGTCAAAAAAAAAAAAAAAGTTGGCTGAGATGAGTAGGCAACTGAATGCTTGGACGAGCATGTGGTCATTGGGCAGGCACGATAATTTAACACTTTCTACATATGGTTAGTGAATCAACTGATTTTGCTATGTGCCAAACCTTGATTGCTTCGAATGGAAAACTACTATTCTCGGAAAAGACCTCCGCTCCGATCAGCATTATGACATTTTTCACGATTGGTCTATCATTCCATGTAAAAAGAGCATTTCATGTGAACAATCAAATCTGAGCGGAGTCTGTTATTTCAATTTACCGTGCTGGCATTTTACACGTTCTCGTCCAATGCAGTGAAAGAAAGTGGCTGATTGCTTTAAACTTGTGCAGCTTCTTCCAAAATTTCTATTTTACGTAATTCTCTTGTAAAAACCAAAGTGCATAAATAAATAAATAAATAAATAAATAAATAAATAAATAAATGAATAAATAAATAAATAAATAAATAAATAAATAAATAGAGAGATAGATAGATAGATAGATACATAGATAGATAGATAGATAGATGGATGGATCGTTGGATAAATAAATAAATAAATAAGTAAATAAATAAATAAATAAATAAATAAATAAATAAATAAATAAATAAATAAATAAATAAATAAATAAAATAAATAAATAAATAAATAAATGGATGAACGATAGATAGATACACGATAGAGACAGACAGACAGGCAGATAGATAGATAGATAGATAGGTAGATAGATAGATAGATAGATAGATAGATAGATAGATAGATAGATAGATAGATAGATAGATAGATAGATAGATAGATAGATAGATAGATAGATAGATAGATAGATAGACGGATGTAGAAAGAAGGAAAAGAAGGATTGAAGAAAGGAAGGGAAGTACATGACGTTGCTTGAGCCCTTTTGACTGAGTTCAACGAGAAGAGGTTGAACAGACCAAACTACATTTCCTTTCCTCCCAATTTACGTCGTAACCTACACACACATATATATATGGCTAGATGCTACCCTAAAAATAGACCCATAGAATCTTATACCAAAGGCACGGAACTTGGTGGGTATACAACTCATGGCGCAGGATTATGGCTTCACGCGAAGAGTAAAACCTGCCACAGTATCTGAGAGAGGGGATTCCCTGAACAACATACCATAGTAAAAATAGCTTCACCATCACCAGGAGTCTTAATAGGGGCGTAATCTATCTTGCAGGACGTTCCGTGTTATTCTGCCGATTGCAGTCCGTAATCGACAAAACATTGCGGCCTGCAGAGCAATGACTTCAGAGCAATTTCACCACAGGCAATAAAAACTGCACAAGATCCCATAAGGTGGTGTGAAGAACAGGACGATTTATTTTACAACTTATCTAAAGAGGGTTTGGAGTTGTCAAAGTATAAAAATACCACCCCGAAAAAAAGGAGTTCTGTGCAGCGAAATATTTTTTCATGTGTAAATACAACAGGAACGCAGGTTAATCACAGACAGTCTGCGAAATTAAATTGCATTGTTTGGACAGTGTATCATAAGTTGCTTGTTAAATTTGTAAAATTAAAGACTGTGGAATAGCAACCGAAACAAACAAACAAACAAACAAACAAACAAACAAACAAACAAACAAACAAACAAACAAACAAACATACAAGCAAACAATTGGGAATCCTCCAATCACTTCCTGGAACCTGCATCACTTATTCATGCTGTCCTATTTATTACTGTCATGAGGTCATAAATTACAAAAAGAATGCAGGTATAAGCTGTGTGAGCCATTCTCTTTCCTTGTGGAAAGTTGCAGTCACTGTTTCTTGAAAACCTGACTGTTTGCTTTGTTATTGGTATCAGATTCAATAGGACCACATCGAGAACGTTCAACCATTCAGTTCCGATTGCGGTGTACAGCAATTACTACTCAATTCAAATTTCGCCTACCCCATCGGTTATCCAAATTCTTCCTTTCTCACACAGTATATATTTACAAATAGTTCAAGGGTATAGATACCACGATACCAGCACCCCGCCCCTTCCAACCAATAGTCAGCTAGTTACACTTTCGTAATTCTGCACATTGGAAAGCAGGTCAATGTATATAAGAGGACTCTTGAGGGTTTCGTCTCTGGGCGAAGGAATCCATTAGTTGATTCAACATTGTTTTCCACAACCAACAATTAAATCGCATTCCAAAACCGCCGGAAAAAGGAAAAATCTGCGGCAGTCCAAGGGTTACAAAAAGCTGTGTGCACCGGACGGCACCGCTTTGCCTGAAAATGAGACTGGATGGATCACACATTTGACCCCAGATATCTCCTTGTATGCGTTGTGGTGCGGACTGGCAGCCAGTGTATGTATACCTATCTCTGGCTTCTGTAGGCCGTCGGCTGCTTGTATGGAGACTTCAGATGCAATTTAGGTGGGTGCTTGAAGACCCATACTTAACTTCGTCTGGGCCAATGACTAATACAATAACAACAGAGTTCGTGTTACAAAACTTTAACACTTCCCTCTTCAAGTCGGTTTATATCTTTGGGTGTCTTATGTGCCTATTTATTCTAAATTTTGCGTTTCTGTATAGGAATTTACAGATATAATGCACGAGTTTCAAAAAACACGGTGGTTATTGGAGTTGATCTGTGGACGAAGCAAGGTGACTGGGCGTCTTTATCAATCATTTCTGTGTCTGTTTCCAGGAATTGGTTAGGACCCCCCCAAAAAACCCCTCCCCAAAATTCTCTACCAAAACAAATTACTACAACAAAAAGATAGGAGCTGATTATATCTTGAAGTGTATTTTCTCAATGTACATTAAGACACGTCCAAAAACTGTGCATAGTTGATGGTGGTAAAACTTTTTGCAAAAGCTCCTCGCAAATACCTAGAAACACATGGTGCACGAGGATATTATGACTGTTCCTAAATGGGTTAGATTGAAACATACAATGTGCTCTAGCCATACAGTAAATGGCTCACTTTTCCCGCACACTTCAAAATTGTAGGACGCCAAAACCACCAGAATTGTTTCGACATATCAGCACCTTTGATGCCAATGGAGCACCTAAATTAATACAGGAGTAGTACTAGTGCAAGTGGCACAGCTGTGCCTCGTGGCTAAAGAGGGATCTGTACCGTTATCATCATCATGATCGTCGTCGTCGTCGTCATCATGGAAAGAATACTTGGCTGATTACCAATTCTGTAAGATGCTATCATTAAACTTCAGAAATATTTGTTCCTTATCCAAAGACTGGTAATTTAACTGCGTTTTGGTTCGCTTAAAAGAAACCCAAATCCATTCTTGCAGCATCCTGATGGGAGTAATTATTGCACTTTGACACTCAAGTGTTGAGACCTAAATAATAATAATAATAATAATAATAATAATAATAATAATAATAATAATAAGAAGAAGAAGAAGAAGAAGAAGAAGAAGAAGAAGAAGAAGAAGAAGAAGAAGAAGAAGAAGAAGAAGAAGAAGAAGAAGAAGAAGAAGAGGAAGAGGAAGAAGAAGGTTTAAATCCAAGGTTAATATTTAGTGCATCATTGGTTCAGCTGGCAAGGTACAGATGGTGAATAATGATTAACTTGCGAAAATTGGTCAGTACGAACACTTTGAACAGTGCAGCTTGTTGGGTGAGCACAATATTATATACATGTATATCTATGTATATATATATATATATATATATATATATATATATATATATATATTACACATTAATTTTGCGGGTGATCGCATGGCGTGACCAGTGCAGTGTGATGAAATGAAAGTAGGTATGTTTGGACAGAATTCCGGTCCGCACTGTGTGTTCTTCATTACAAGCCGCTTAGATTCCCAGGTTGTTAATCTGTGGCAGGAAATTTTAACTCATTCCATACCAGTCCCTGATTTTTCCGTATATTTACCAAGATTTAAGACGACAACTGCAGATTTAAATTCTTCATAAAAAGAGCTTTTGTTTAAATACCAATATGCCTATAATTTTAAGTCAGTGGTTCTGGCATTGCCTGGCAAGGCATGCTGCAGCTGCCGCAAGCGCAGCTGCAGCATGACTTGCCAGGCAATGCCAGAACCACTGATCAAGGCCTGTGACCATAGTATGGAATGAGTTAAATGTTGGACAAGAAACACCAGCGGGCAAGCCAAAATTAGATACTGAGAAATGTACTTACGAATAACAACATAACAGGCCAGGCATTGATAAAATGTCACATGGCATTGACTTGTCAATATCAATTTTGCGTATTTATTTTACCATCCCAATAAATTTCTATTTTACTGCGACTTGGCAAGTGAATACATTTGGTATGGCTAATGCACAGTTATTTTCACAGACCTGCATATTTTGGCTCGAACATGTTTACACGTCTTCCGAACCTGAGATATATACCGAAGTAATAATTTTGGCATCATTTCTACCAGTAGCTATTCAAACGCTGGGCTACACCGTGACCAAAAAAATTCTTGATATAAGTGCAAAGGTGCGTAATATTGGCAAACAAGAATTAAACATTCATTAACTGTTAGTGCTCATAAAAAAGTCGAATCATCAAGGGAGCATCCAAACACAAAGACATGTTCACGAGTATCCACAACGCACACTGGGGATCAAGCCCAAGTGTTTACTTTTAACTCATTCTACCCGAATGACGCCTTTTCCCGCTCATATCTAAAAGTCGTCTGCTAATTATATTTTACTAATTTATGGATTATTTTTCAAGATTTTTTTTATGAAACTTGTATGGAAGATCATTCCAAATTATATGCCCATGGTCAACAGCTTTCCTTGGCGCGCTCTGGGCTCATTGCGCCCAGAGTGCACCAAGGAAACCTGTTAACTCGGTCTTCTATCAGGGTGGAAGGAGTTAACCTGGTGGGATATTGTTGATTTATAAATTATTTATCACATACTATATTCTATTAACTCGTATGGACTTTAATTTGAGAGAAAAGGCTTTTTAGGTAAAGGGACGGACAGGCTAAGTGAGGCATAGTATATGGGTAGGGAGAACGTACATCCGTACTGATGTACTGGGCCATTTTATTTTCCGTACGACAATTTAAACATACCTTAATCAGCAATTGAAAAACATGTTTTTCGCTATGTTAATTCCTCTTGTACATCGAGATATAAGAGGGATAGTGAATATACAAAAGACATAATGTGGTGACAATGCATACAGAACAAAGCTAACGTATCACATTCACGAGACGAGACAGGTAGCGGTGTTTGGTTACAATAATATGTAATAGGCAAGTTGAATGCTTCAAAATCTGTGCGACGTGTTCATAAGTCACGGAGGTTCGAATCGTTGTGATTGCACTGTGTAGGCGTGGACAGCTTCAAACATTTTGACATTGCTTTCGCAGGTATAATCATCTGAGCCAAATAATACTGCCTTTAGAGTAAAAGATGCGCGTCGTATGACCATTTCATGTAAGTTAATACCAATATTGTTGTAGTTTGGGCATTCAAAGAATTGGTGAAATGTATCCTCTTTGGGCTCACCACGGCTACATGTACCTGTTTCATGGACACCGATTCTATTCAAATAATCATTCAGCTGGATGCTGCCGATGTGAAATCTTGCATGGATTGATACTATTCTCCGGTTGCCGGTTAAATAAAGTGTACTTTGGGGTACTACTTTATAATGCTTATCAAGCAAGGATTTAAAATCTGTAATATGTTCGGCTTTCCTGATCGTCAATGGAAGATGGTTCCACAAATGTGTTGTATAATGAAGAAAGAGTTGTTGTGGCTTCATGTTCTGGTCCGAAAGGGTGCTTAATTATGCTCGTTGCGAAAATTGTAGGAAGTTCTATTTTGACTAATTGTGGGGAATCCTCGGATATTGAGGGGCCTGATCATTAATAATCTTTATAACTATATTAATTTACGTACTTTACGCATCTTTGATGCAAGCTTCCCAGCTCGTTTTGATATACTCGATGTTCCCTTCATAACTCCTGTCACGACACGGGCAGCATCCAGCTGAAAAGATTCTGATAGTTCTTTCTCAGTATGAGTGCAATTTGACCATACAACATTTCCATATTTCAGGATAGGTCTTATAGAGTATGCAAAAATTGTTTCAAGTGTAGACCTTTGCAATCGATGTTAAGTACACTCTTCATAATATTAACAAGTTTTGTGCTTTTTTCTACGAGTGTCTTTTCGCACTATAGTATACTAAAGGCCCTCTTATTTTTGAACTTCGTACTGGCCATTATTTTTTAACATTCGTATTTTCAGTACGTTGTACTGGGAGCAAAATGATTTCCTGTACCAGCCTGTACCGCCATGTTTTTCAGGACCAGAGCCGAGGCAAAGGGTCCAACACACACTCTTTCACAGCAGTGGTAGGCCCCTGGTGCTGGGTATATCCCCCTACACTCATCGCCTTTATTTTCTTCACGGGGGGGGGGGGGGGGGAATCAACGGCAGAAGCAACAACTTTCCCCCAAACACCCGATCTTAGCCTCTAAGGTTCAGGCATTTCCCATGGGATACCCCATGGGAGCCCTTTTACGGGCCACCACTATTCCCTTTCCTCCATGTACTCTGAAATTCCGCATCCATAAATTTTTAATATAGCCTATTTAATACTTGCTTCCAAACTAGCAAGATATCAGAAATATGGCAGGAGGGAATCATGGCCAATCATCGATCCCATACCAAAGAACAATACCGCTGACCCGCGTATCCCCCTTTCTAGCAGGGAGATAACACTCGCCCCTGTTGTAGCAAAGTTACACACTTCTGCCATAGACAGGAGGTTGGTGTCATGGGCGGAACAAAATAACATAATTTTGACGAACAGAATGGCTTTCGTACGGATGGGAACTGCACAGATCACATCTTGGCGTGACAAATATTCTGGAAACCAGAGTAAAGCAGAAAAAAGTGTTTTCATCGGCTTCGTGGATTTCAGCAAAGTCTATGATATGATAAATAGACACCTTCTGTAGGAAAACTGGAGAATGTATGGTATCCATGGACGCATGTTCGATACCATACAAGCATTGTATAAAAATGTCCAGAGTTGCGTAAGACTGAGTGGGTCGTGTTTGATTGGTTCCAGGTAAACTGCGGCCTTAAACAAGGCTGCAACTTGTCTCCAACTTTGTTTAATATGTATTTGAATGACCTAGCTGTAGACATAAAAGGGGGCCCCTATGAAAGTTCTGAATAATGAAGTCAAAATGAATGACGAGAATGTGGCCATTTTACTATTTGCAGACGACATCATACTATTAGCCGAGTTGGAAAACGACTTACAGCAGAGCTACGATGTGTTAACTCTGGTGTAATTCTTGGGACATTAAAATAAATGTTGACAAAACCAAAAGAGTTCACTTCAAGAATCGATCCGGGAAATCGATCGACACCAGTTACAGATTACGTGTTTAAATGTGGTAATCAGGTGGTGACTACTGCTAATAAATATAAATACCTCCATGCAGGCCTCTGGGTCACAGAATTCCCGGAGTAAACATTTATGGCCAAAGTGGTGGCAAAGTCAGCTGAAAGAGCCTTGGGTGCCCCCCCCCCCCTTGGGTTTGCTTGTCGTGAAAGCCAAGGCTTATGGGATCATACCTCACAAGAACATGAAGTTTTGCTTATAAATGCAGAGCTTCATTATAAGAAGAAAACCTGTCAAACAAAACATAATTATTAAATTTGTATAGTACAGGTTCAGATAAGAACAATTTGACTTACCCCTGAGCCATTAGGCCTATGCACCCCTTCTAGCTGGATAGCTTATTCTAGTTAAACCACCTGCCAGTGCATAACTGATGTAGAAACAAACTGTTGCCCTATATTCAGTTCCAGTGATTGTAAAATAAATAGTTGCAGCTAGACCACATGTACAAACCAAGGGAAATCCTAAACAAGTACTGCAACTATGGACACCCTGCACCACTCTCACTTTGAAAGTCTCCAAACAATTAAACTGTTTTTACTGTCAATCCTGAGGCAATGTTTCAACGTAATGTGTCAGGTTTGTGACATTTGAGAAAATACCGTCAATTTTGAGTAGTTTTTTAATATTAAGTAAATGTGCATCTAGGCATGTCAGAAAAGAATGAAAGTCATTAGTAATGTATTTGATATATATATGTATATATATATATATACATATATATATATATATATATATATATATATATATATATATATATATAATAGATCATAGCTGTCGATTCAGGTGCCCAACAGAACCATAAAGAGGACCCCCACCTCGGCAATTAGAGCTGATATGGGCTTGGTAACCCCATGGGGAAGTCAATGGGCTTGTGTCTCCAAGGCCTGGTGGAGGCTGGCTTCAATGGATGCAAGTCGAATACAATAACGAATGTATTTTTGGTCACACATGTTCAAAACAAAACGTAACTGGGTGTTCCGATGTGAATCGTTTTTTACCAGAACTGGACTTGCCTTTCTTAAAGACCATATTCAAGGGAATCCAGGAAATATGATAAAAGTGAGAGCAGAAAATTCCATTCATAATGTTTTTGTTGACAAATGGAAACAATTCCTTGTCCGGGAGCACGGAATTCGTGGTCCTGGCAAAAACAAGTTGAGGGCAGATTGTGCAAAGACTCATTTCAGACAGAAAATTATGTTACCTTAGCAATGGCGCCATAGGCGGGCGCTCGCCCTCTTCCGTTATGGTGTGGCACCCGTGCGCATCGAAACAGGTCGGTTCGGGGCTGACAGGAAACCGGCAGAAGAGCGTATATGGTACACATGTAATGGTGCAGTGGAGGATGAGTTTAATGCATTATTTAACTGTGTTCTATATAAAGAAGAGAAAAAAAAACCCTAATTGACCTGTTGTCGCACAACATACACAATTTTGCTTCACTGAATCGTGACCGTAAATTAAGAACAGTATTTTCAATGGAAGACCCAGAATCGGTCAACTTGTTGGCCAAAACCCTGCATGATTGCTTGGTGAAGCGTCATTCCTTTTTTCTTAAAGTCTTGTAAAGTGACGTCACAACTTTTATTTCTCCTTTTCGCCTTGTATAGTCTCTTGTAGCTCTCTTGATAGTGGCTGCCTTTTAATGTTATTTTTTTTATCATTGATTTTCATCGTTGTAACTTGGGCAGGGGAGGCTATGATAAAAGATAATATGATGTAGGTTTCTGTGAGCCAAATGATCGGGTAATGTAGTTGTATGGACTTGTTTTTGCATGTTATTTTTCAACAATTGATCGTCTGTTATTGTTGCAAATTTGATGTTCATTAGAAGAACTCCATTTCTATGAGAAAAGGTTGTTTTGACGTTGCTAAGTAATCTTGGTCATGCACCATGATTCTTGCAAATCTGGTGGATGAGAAGATTGCTCAATAATACCTGAGACAAGGAATACTCTCAGTATTCATTGTCTCAAATTATACCTTGAAAAGTATGTGGAAGTTGTGAATTAATTAGATGTAAATACCACACTTCAGTAAATCCCCAGTGATATTTAACACTAAATATAAAAAAAAAATTCTGACAAACCATTCTAAAGATTCTGCACCACCTAAAGGTAAAAATATTCAGTTTGATACGGTATTACCTATCGTAAATTGTACCGTCGTGATCTTCGTTTTCAGCGTCTATGAAACCTTCTGCGCACACTTGTCTTTTTTAGTCCCTAAATATGCATGTATCATGACGGCCCGCTGCAGCTGATTGAAGAAAGCCGTACATATTTTTCTGTAATTATTTTCAGCGAAGGCATTTCATTTCTTTTTCAAGGAGTTGGTCAAAATCAAAGATATCTTTTAGCCACCCACGCAGTTGAAGCAATTTTTAGACAAATAGGCACTTTATCTAATGTCCCATGTTGTCGAAAGATGCTGCAGCGTAAACTATGTATTACGTAATACTCAGCTGTGCTAAGTCAAACGGGTAACTGATGTACTCAGCCACTTACACATAAGTTTCCAAAACTACTGCAAGACAACGCTAATTTATGTTTGCATATCCACAAAGCACGAGGCAAGTCCCCTTTTTCGATAAGGACACTTCTTATTAATATAAGAATCAATTAATGATCACCAAATATGAGGGGCGATCTTTAATCATTTGCTGCGAAACAAACCAAGAAATATACCGAATTCCTCTTCCCAGTACAAGGAGAGGGGGGCGGGCTGTAGTTAAAGGCATCATGATATCCAGCTGTTTGATTAATTATTACACATTAGCCCTGCGCTGTAAATTTGCAGCAGCATTAGGCTAACTGTCTAATGTGACCCATTATCCACCGTTTAAATTAACTCTCTTGCTTCAATTACGACGGGGTCAACAGCTTCACTTGGGTTGTGTTGGGACGCACTTGGAACGCGCTGACATAAGGCATGTTTTTCTAATGGGGTTGTCTAAAATTGTCATTCAATATTTTCAGGAACAATAAAATACGTTAATTTTAAAAAAATCGTTGAAGCAAACTACAATTTAAATAGCAATGTAACAGTTCATCGTTTAGGCCATTCTCAAATATATTAAGTTTAAATTTTCACGAACCTGAAGGAATGAACGACTATATAAATAAAATAATGAAAATAAATAAATAATAACTAACTAAATAATTAAATAATGAATGAATTAATGAATGAATCAATCAATCAATCAATAAGTAAATCAATCAATCAATCAATCAATCAATCAATCAATGTATGTCTGTATGTATGCATCTATCTATCTATCTATCTATCTATCTATCTATCTATCTATCTATCTATCTATCTATCTGTCTGTCTGCGTGTAGACTTTGAATAATTAAGTTAATTGTTTCGGATCTCGATGAAGTGAATTGACCTGACGAGTACCTTGGGGACCGTGAGGTGTGTCCACGCAAGTAGTACATTTCCTTGGCTGTACCACTCCCCGCCTACATTGCGGCCATTACTCTTCAGAGAGTGGATGTATGTATCCTTTCTCATCTCTTTCCCTTTGCATAGGGAATTGTCTACGAAAGAAGGCATCTGTATAGTAGCTTTACTACGGACGCACACCCTTACCCGTCCACTTAATGTTAGATACGTTGCAATTGACGGGCAAATGAGTGAAGAGATGACTAATCAATACTATTTTACTCGCCGCATGTGAAGACACAAAGCTCACATAGTAACCACGCAGGCAAAAGCCGAGGTTTCAAGAACATGATCACATTGATTCAGCAGCCAAGCATTTGTTTCACATAAAAATACATACAGCTTTTTCCTTTGTGAACTGGCCAAAAGTCTTGCGGCACTAATGTCCACTATGGTTCATCTTGAACCATCAACACACTTGAGCCTCTTGTTTTTATACTGGCACCAGCCAGTTAGTTATGCTTCTATAAGTTTACCAAAAATAGTTAGACAATTCGACTCTACATCTAGATTTGCTGTTAAATAAGCCCTACAAGTAAATAAATACTTCAGTATATGCCAGAACAAGCTCGACGGAAATAGGTACAAGCATATTTTGCCGCAAGGGTGTAGACTTACAGTAGCTACACCATCAACAGAAAATGTCAGTGTGCATTTGTACTTCAGCTTATACAAGCCTAGTCCAACCAAAGTACTGTGAGGTCATGAGTTTTTGCAATGAATCAGCTGGAGGCTTTTTGCTGTACATTGATGTAGCCTCTTTATAAGAATGGTATCTGAATAAGTTACATTATAGTGACGCTGGCCTGTCACGCTGCGGCCTGGGTTCGCTCCCCAACGATGGCACAAGTTGTTCGGCCCGGGAAGCTCCTCCGACGGTAGAGTCCGATTCCTCCGAGGGTTCGAATTTTGCGGCGTTTTTTGGCTGGGGGGTCTTGGTCGCATATGGCAAGGTTCCCAAACACCTGCTGAGCACCGCAGGTTTTCTCCGGGATCTCCGGTTTCCTCGTACATTAAGTTTGGGATAATTCGGCTAAGATCTTGCCTACTAGACCCTGTGGAAGCACAGCCATAGGCTGAACAGGCTATCCAGTATAAATTTGTGCAATTATTATTATTATTATTATTATTATTATTATTATTATTATTATTATTATTATTATTATTATTATTATTATTATTATTATTATTATTATTGTGTCTTTAGGTTTTCTTTCTAATAGAATTGGCTAAAAGGTGTGTCAATTCTATTACACGTAGGCCACAATGCACCATTTCTTATTCAACAAACATATTAGAGTAAAGTCAGGTCTCCCTTGAACCGGTCGGGTACCCGCGTAATCATTTTTCCGGGCATCCAGTTCCAGCATTCAAGAACCAGACGCCCGAAAAAGTAGCCGAATACGTATTTACATATAATATTGATATATCAAAGGCAATCTAAGTGATATCTTTATTCTTTCTGCTGTTTAAAACCCCTTGGCGACCTCAATCAGGATGATTGTGTGTGTGTGTGTGTGTGTGTGTGTGTGTGTATGTGTGTGTGTGTGATTTGTGCTTCACCAATGAACAGAGAGGCCAGATTTTTTGCTCTTGCTAGTATGTATTTGGCAACGCCATCGACCAGTGATCCGTAGGAGCTCCTTTTCTTGGACGATGATAACACGCTCACAAAAACAAGTATGCAGCCAGAGATGATCACATTTCTGCATTACAACAGAAATAAGTTACTTCTCTTGAGTAATTGTCAAGTGGCATAATGAAGAATGTGATAACACGCTTACCGATAACTGTGCAATGAAGATCGGTCTCTACAACCCGATCATTATGTTATATAGCCCGTGGCAGTACATGTGATAATGAATTTATTCGTGTTGTTTATTGATCGTTTATTGCATGTGCAATGTCTGATCGATCGAATAGAAGGTCGCTTGAATGGTAGCTCGTGCGTGTATTTTTTTAAACCGGGTAATACCCGACCCGGTGCCCGTATATTGCAGTATCCAAATTTCGGGTGCCCGGGTATTTACCTTTAATACCCTATAAAGCTCTAGTAAAGAAAAGCACAACGGACTCATAGGTCTGCTGAGATAAAACTGCATCATACGCGAGATGAGAAGAGTTAAGTGCAAGCTGAACCCCCCCCCCCACCAAAAAAAAAAGGGAAAACATGTGGCATCGATTGACAATAAAAAAAGAAAAAAAAGAAAAGACACAGAGACCTGTATGTTGTCCTCTGTATCCCCACAACTTGTGATGGTATTTTCGGCTGAGACTCGTAATCAGTGGTATTTCATACTTCAACGGCTCCTTTTCGTCCCATGCTATCTGAAAAATGCACATGGGCAGCTTGTTACCGTTCGAGCGCGTGTGCTCTCTTCAAACAGATTGTGTATCTAGATTTTACCGCTACTGGCAAAAAATATAAATTTTTCTTTTTCACTGACGTCAAAACTTCTTTTCCCCGCCACTTGTCTTATCTTCAATAAAAAGCATCCTTTGCTAATGATTTCTATGTAGAAAAACATTTTCTTTTTATGTCCTCGTCTATGTATCACGTGGAATCAATATAATGAAAATTATAAAAGATAATGTTCTTTGTAAATGATAATTATAAATGAAATATAAATATCTCCTGACAAGGTACCAATGAAGTTGAAGCTTGGCACAATGCCACCAGTTGATCTTCTGCTGTGTATGGTGTATGGGAAAAGAGAAAACTGCACACAGCAGCAGGGCCCGAGAGTACAAACAGCTGTTGAGAACGACGCCATTGCACATCTCCACTGCTATCACCCATCTCTCAGTTTTGGAAAGGAAGTAGGAAAGAACATAAAACTAGAAAAGATTTGCTGCATACCAAATCAGTGTGTGTGTCTTCCAAGCTTGTTGGTATGACAATGAACAATTGGTATTTCAGTACTACAGTGTATTATTGGTACAACAATGTAAAATGGGTAATTCAAGTACAACAGTGTATGGGCTGTGCGACAGTGTACAATGGGTACTTCAGTACTAAGTGTATGATCGGTACAATAATGTTAAGAAAATGTACAATGGGTACTTCAGTACTATTGTGTCGGTACGACAATGTTACAACAGTGGACAATGGTTACTTCAGTACTACAGTGTATGAACGGTACGACAGTGAACAATGTGTACTGCAGTACTACAGTGTATAACAGATACAACTAGTGTAATCAACTGGGTTTTAGTAACAATGCTGGAAAGCCTCACGTGACACGAAGCAGCCTCAGTGTAACAAGCTCCAAGTCTTGCTTAAATGCACCCAACTTATCTTATCTCCTGGATGATGGAAAATACTTTGTCAAATTGCCTCAAGCTACTCTAATTCAACTTAAGCTGATTTTTACTACATAAACCTCTGTGTTATCCCAGAAGTATGTCTTACACAGCCCAGCCAAGCTTGTGTGCTAGCCTGTCTGGTGTATGTGCTGCAGGCACAACCTGCATCACATACACCAAGCCAAGCCAGAGTGCATACAG